>CM057337.1:947764483-948353581 GCA_030015575.1 Agapanthus africanus
GTTTTTGAGTCTTATTTATTTTTTTAAAAAAATAACAGAGGGTTCTCTAACCAACCCATATATATATATATATATATATATATATATATATATTGGGAGAGATGATATGGAAGGTTCTAGATTAACAATTAATTTTTATTTTAAAAAAAGGGAAGGGATGAAGTGGAGGGCTTGAGAGATGAGAGAGATGATGTGGAGGGTTCTAGAGTCTTATTTATTTATTTATTTTATAAAAAGAGGAAAGATGAGGTGGAAGGCTTGAGAGTTAAGAGAGATGATGTGGATGGCTTAAGAGATGAGGATTTTTCTTATTTTTTCTATTTTTCAAGAAAAAAGGAGAAAGGTGGATCTCTAACCAAGGGTATCTGCATTATATAGAGAGATTTTATAAAAAGAGGAGAGATGAGATGGAGGGCTTAAGAGTTGAGAGAGATGATGTGGAGGGCTTGAGAGATGAGAATTTTTCTTATTTTTTCTATTTTCAAGAAAAAAGGAGAAGGGTGAATCTCTAAGGGTATTTGCATTATATATATATATATATATATATATATATATATATATATATTGGGAGAGATGATATGGAAGGTTCTAGATTAACAATTAATTTTTATTTTAAAAAAAGCGAAGGGATGGGGTGGAAGGCTTGAGAGATGAGAGAGATGATGTGGAGGGTTCTAGAGTCTTATTTATTTATTTATTTTATAAAAAGAGAAGAGATGGGGTGGAGGGCTTGAGAGTTGAAAGAGATGGTGTGGACGGCTTGAGAGATGAGGATTTTTCTTATTTTTTCTATTTTTCAAGAAAAAAGGAGAAGGGTGGATCTCTAACCAAGGGTATCTGCATTATATATAGAGATTTTATAAAAAGAGGAGAGATGAGATGGAGGGCTTGAGAGTTGAGAGAGATAATGCGGAGGGCTTGAGAGATGGAGATTTTTCTTATTTTTTCTATTTTTCGAGAAAAAAGGAGAAGGGTGGATCTCTGATTAAGGGTATTTGCATTATATATAGAAAAGATATATAGAGATTTTATAAAAAGAGAAGAGATGAGGTGGAGAGCTTGAGAGTTGAGAGAGATGATGTGGAGGACTTGAGAGATGAGGATTTTTCTTATTGTTTCTATTTTTCAAGAAAAAAGGAGAAGGATGGATCTCTAACCAAGGGTATCTGCATTATATATAGAGAAGATAGGTAGAGATTTTATAAAAAGAGGAGAGATGAGGTGGAGTGCTTGAGAGTTGAGAGAGATGATATTGAGGGCTTGAGAGATGAGGATTTTTATTATTTTTTCTATTTTTCAAGAAAAAAAGAAGAAGGGTGGATCTCTAATCAAGGGTATTTGCATTATATATAGAGATATATAGAGAGATAATGGCTTCTTTATCCTCAAAATCATGAGGACTTTCTTGCAACTTGTCATTCTTAGAATTAAATCAGAAATTCAAATTGAACCCCTACCACTTTGAGTAAAATAGCAGACTATCATAGATACCTGTAACAATGTTACTGAAAGATTTCAGAATAAATATAGGACTTAAACCAATGCCTCCAGCAACAATGCAGATCAATATCACAACCCCAAATTGTGCTTATTTCACTAGGCACTGCATGCTCTAAATCAACATAAATGCTTCTCGAAGGAAATATTTTTGCATCAAATTTCCAAACACGGGACAGACAAATCTAATTTCTTAAGCAAATTCATACGACACAACTGGGGACAACGAAACTCACATATATAAGGATTTGCAGAAATTAAATATATACTGTGGTACAGAAAGAAAAATGAAAAAGGAAATTTGCATAGCATACAAACAGAGGCCTCGAGCCACTCATTATTGCGTACAAAAATATTAAATTATCATAAATGGATTTTTCTGTGCTCGAGCCACCACGGACATCATCTCTTATCACCATAATCCAAAATGACATGTATATGCTCTTTATTTCTACTGTTCTCCTGGTAGCATGGTGTCCTCGGGAAGATCGCAGTATGCATTACCCTATATTTTATAATAGGCAAAAATAATTTAAAAATCGAATAATGTCAGGACGAATTTTTTAGCGGGAAGTTGAGCTATATTAACCAAGAGCCAATAAAATACCTGTCAAGAATCACTTTATCCATAAAAATTTAAGCTGTTGGGTTGTGATAAAACACTTTATATTTTGCTAACAATAAACAATTGGCACCAAATATGAATATTTTTTTCTTTTTTCCATTTTTTTGCGGGAAGATATTAGCCCGGTTATTGATAGAAAAATTATTCCAGATAACCTAGTTTCAAGAATTAGGTACTCCTTTTTGTCACATACCTCGCCTGTCAGATGAGCTACACATCTTTTCTCCGCAAGCAACTCGGCTTCGCTCTGTACAAAACCAATGATAAATATTAAATGACAAAAAAAAAGTATAAAATTTGCAAGTGTTACATTAACAATTTACTTTTTTGATACGCTGTCGAAGGTAGTCGTCGATTACCACGTCCTTGGCTAGCTCATAGTCTCCATCCCCCTAACAATTGATAAAATGCTCATTTTTCAATAATAGTTTGAGAGGAAGAAAACGATAACTAGTACAATAGTTTGATGACCTTTGATCTGCACGGCATACTGAAAATAATATCCTCTGCTATGCCGTAAGGATTTCCGCTCGTATACACCTGTGATTGTAGCATAATTAAAGAAGTTCCCTTCAACAAAATACGTGAATTGTACACATCCGTGCAGCATTAACACTTACCCCCGAAGAAAACCAATCGCCTTCGGGAGTGGGAGTAACAAGGGACCTTATAGCGTCGACAATTGAGACGGCAGTTGATGCAGCAGAAGATCTACCCCATTTTTTGATGAGAACGCCTCCACGCTAGAAATTAATGAACACGCCACCAGTCAATGTTGGAAGGAAATAAATTCAACGAACCTAGATAACTCCAGTTTAATTTTACCGTCTGAACCATTTGAGTGAACTCTACTTCTAACCACTTGATATCGGTAATGACTTCCTTTACGGGCTTGCCGTCAATTTTCGCGTTTAGAAAGTCAGGAACCTGTTACATATACTTCTTTTAGTTTAAGCTTTCATGTTTGACAAATTTTTACTGTCGTAAAAATTATCGAATGACCTGAGTGGTCGAATGATTCCCCCAAATTGTCATGTTCGACACCTTATCATAAAAGACACCTGCCTTGAGAGCTAGCTGCAGACATCCGAAAGAGCAAAATTTTATACCTATAATGTTAATTAAAAAAACAGAAATATTTAGAGTTATCTACCTGGCATTTGGCTCTATTTTCATCCAACCTAGTCAAGGCATGGAAATTTTTGGCAGGTATGTCTGGTGCATTTTTCAGACAAATAAGCGCACTACAATAATGTTGAATCCATTTATCAGTAAAAATATTATGATATGGTAGGAGCGAAGAAGTGTGATTCATACTTTGTATTGCAAGGGTTCCCCACGACCATGACCTTAACATTGCGGGATGCCACAGCATTGAGTGCTTTCCCCTAAATGTCAATTTGATTAAAAATAATTTAAACGACGAACGAAAAAGATCATAGTGATTATTGCTAATGCACACGCAACTCATAACACTATAAACACCTGTTCTGCAAAAATTTGGCCATTGATATCTAGCAAGTCAGCACGTTCCATGCCCGGACCTCGGGGCTTTGCTCCGATGAGAAGTGCCCATTCCGCATCTTGAAACACGTCATAAGGATCGATGCCTATGCTTACCTCTCTCAGCAAAGGATACAGAGAGTCCTCCAGCTCCATAGCCACTCCTACATTTGTAGAAAGTCATACAAAATAGCAAATTCTAATTTTTTTTTTTCAAAAAAAAATCATTCTATGTTCATGCACAGGCCTAGGTAGATATTTTTCTGTACACGCCTTGTTTTCGACAAAAGAAGATAGGATCGGAATCAATTATATACAACAACAACAACAACAACTGAGCCTTTTATCCCAAGCATATGGGGTAGGCTATATGAACCAACATGAGAATCACGCTGGGTCCAGCACATGAATCCTCCGCCTCCACTCACTCCTATCGAACAATATACTTTCATTGAGGCCTTTGGCAACTATATCGTTTCGTACCACCTCCATCCATGTTTTCTTCGGTCTCCCTTTTGCCCTTTTGCCATTGCCCATATTGAGAGTATCTATTCGTCGAACCGGTACTTCCATAGGTCCGTGTTGCACATGACCAAACCATCTTAGCCGGTTTTCCCGCATCTTCTCCTCTATGGGTGCTAAACCAACTTTTGAAGGATATTCTCATTTCGCACCTTATCTTTTCTAGTGTTACCGCACATCAAACGAAGCATGCGCATCTCCGCTACGTGTATCTTCTGTGTATGATGTTTCTTAGCAGCCCAGCATTCTATACCATATAATAAGGCAGGCCGAATAGCGCTCCGATAAAACTTCTCTTTCAATTTTAACGAAAAGTTACGATCACACAAAATCACTGTTGCACTCCTCCATTTCAACCAACTAGCTTGGATTCTTTGATGAACATCACTATCGATCTCCCCATCCTTTGGCGTCGAAAAAGTATGCCCTTAGTCATATTTTTCGATGATCGGAATCCATCATCTTCATTGTTATCATCTAAAATGTGGGTACGCCAAATTTCATGTGATTCTATAATTTTTTCACCGTTGATTTAGCAATGTAAAAAGTTCCATTGTCGGTAAACTGTTAATTTTGAACCCACTAATTCAACAGTGAAAAAGTTGTAGAATCACATAAAATTTGTTGTACCCATATCTTAGATGATAACGATAAAGATGATGAGTGCCGATCGTCGGAAAACACGATGGAGGACGTACTTTATCGACGTCATAGGAGAAAATTCCTTCCTATGCATCTTTCCTCCATTATTCTCTCTCTCTATATATATAAAAGTCAAATTTTTTCAAACTTGATGAGCCCAATCTCCATTTGAATCCGGAATCATTATGAACGAAGGATGTTTTAATAGAATTTCAATGCCTTTGATTTAATAACTTCTCTTGAGTTTACGGTCATGTAATAACCTACAGAAGCCACCATACTCAAGAAAAATCAAAATAATTTAAAAGTTTATTGTTATGTGATTTGTAAGTTGTAATATCTCATATTTATGAACTTTATATGCAAAATATATTAGGATTAACTTACAGTTACTTCGGCATTTATTCAGCTTTTCAATATTTTCTTTAGCATAACGAAAATGGTGATTTTTTTTTAAAATATCAAAATTTTCTTTTTCTTTGATTTTTCAATATTTTGCTTGTTGTGGCACACGAGAATCACGAAATTTACAAAAATCCCCCCAAAAATCGTTTTCTTCGAATTTTCAACATTTTGCACGCTGCAACACATGAATATGGCGAAATTATAAAAAACTGAAAATTTCTGTTTTATTCGGTTTTCTATTATTTTGCTGCTATAACACAAGAAAATCATGAAATTTTCAAAAATAAAATTTTCCCGTTTTCAATAATTTACATGATATAACACAAGAAAATCATAAAATTTTCAAAGATCTTTTTAAAAAATCATGTTTTATTCCATTTTAAAAATATTATGCATGCTATATGACATGAAAATTATGAATCATAATTTTCAAAAATATAAATATTTCCTTTTTCATCATTTTTTAATATTTTACTCGCTATAGCACATACAAATCGCGAAATTTATAAAAATCCAAAAACTATTTGTTTTCTTCAAATTTCCAATATTTTGTACGCTACCACATGAAAATTGCTTAATTTTCGAAAATTTCAAACATTTTTGTTTTCTTCGGTTTTTCAATATTTCGTTGTTTATAGCATATGAAAATTGCGAAATTTTCAAAATTTTTTGGTTTTTTCGTTTTTCAATATTTTGCATGCGCATACGAAAAATATGAAATTTCCAAAAAATTCAAAATTTTCCGTGTTCTTCGGGTTTTAAAAATATATTATTGCTAAAGCACACGAAAATTGTAAAATTTTCAAAAATCTCAAAATTTCTGTTTATTCATTGTTTTCAATATTTTTATTAGATTTGTTTATATATGTTTAAAGAACGATGGGTGAAATTATATATTTTATCTATGAGTGTATACAGACTTTTGATATAAGTGAGTTCCAACAATAATACTTAAGTCTTGTTAAGATTTGTTCCATCTTATATTTTATACCCATGCACCTCTCATAGTTTTTTCATTGGTGTGGTTATATATATATATATATATATATATATATATATATATATAAAGAACGAGGGATGCAATTATATATTTTATCTATGAGTGTATACGGGCTTTTTGATATGAGTGGGTTCCAACAATAAGACTTAAGCCTTGTCAAGGTTTGTCTCATCTTATATCTTATACACATTCACCTCTTTTTTTCCAATGTGGGACTATTTTAATCCATATATCTCAACATCTTGCTATAACACATAGAGATTGCTATTTTTTCAAAAATATCAAAATATTATGTTTTCTTCTATTTTTGATATTTTGCTTAGCACATGAAAATCGTTAGATTTTAAAATATCTCAATATTTTTGTTTTCTTCAGTTTTACAAATTTTTATGTTACATAAAATTCATGAAATTTTTAAAAATCTCAAAATTTTCTATTTTCTCCTATTTCTTATCAATATTTTCTAAAATCTCATAATTTTTCTCTCTTCAATTTTCAACATTTTTCTTGCTTTATAGAGCATGTAAATTACAATATTTTTATACCACATGATTATTTCAAAAGTTTTAAAAATCTCAAACAATTTGTTTTATTCCTTTTTCATTATTTTGCATACTATAACACGAAAATTATGAAATTTCAAACGTCTCAGAATTGTCTTTGTTCTTCGATTTTCCAATATTTTACTTACACATACATTTGAACTTCCGCATATAAAGGATACAAAAAACTATGTAAAGTAAAAAGGAAAAAAAGGTTGTTGGTTACTGCTAAGAACCTAACAAAGGAAAGAAACCCAGTCTGAGTAACTTAAGACTCCGAGTGACTAGGAATCTTGCAACACACGAAAATCACGGAATTTTAAAAAATCCCAATATTTTGCATGCTCTAGCATAGAAAATACTGAAATTTTCAAAAATGTCAAAAAATTTTGTCTTTGTTTTTAATATTTTACTTGTTAGCACCCAAAAATTGCAAAATCTTAAGAATTTTTTGTTTTCTTCAGTTTTTAAATATTTTTTGATTGCGTAGTACACGAAAATTACGAAATTTCAAAAGTTTCAATATTTTCTATACATTACATACTGCATAAGAAATCACAAAATTTTCAAAAATGTCAATTTTCTGTTCGTTTTGTTATCTATATTTTTGGCAATACCAAATCAAAATCACGAAACTTTTAACTTCAAAAAATTCTTTTTTCCGATTTATCGATATTTTGCATGTTATAGCATATAAAAAAGTGTGAAATTTTTCTATAATTTGCCAATAAAATCTAAGAAGCCTGAGAAAAATAGAAAGAGATCTTAAAGAAGGGGCCTATGCGAATTTTTCTACCATACAAGTGCAGATGTATAGGATAAAGATGATAAATATTGAGAAGGAAGCCAATAAATTTTTTTCCATGACCTAAATATAGTAAGAGAATTAAATAGGGACTAGATAATAATCTTTTCACTAAAGTTCAAGCTAGATAGGGGAATATTCCAAAAAATATTCTCGTGTTTTTTATTTTTTTAGGACTGGACCATAAGCGCCACCCAAGCACACACCACACCCAGTCACCCACACACACCCCTCCATATAGAAATTCTCTCATATAGCTTTATATACATTATATTGACAGATGGAGCATTAGTAACTTCTCAACTGCTAGTAGAACATCTTGTCCATCCTACAAGTGACTGATCCTAAAAAAAATTCTTCTTTTTCATACAATCAAAATTTTACACAACTGCAATTTATATTGCATGTAATCAATCATCATAATCCATTCAATTTTCATCAAATGGGTTTATCCAATGAAGTCAACTAGTCAAGGCTCCACGAAATATGTGTCAGTTTTATGACCGATTATCAACTTGACACCAATCATCTCATGGCATTATGTCACGCCTAAAGGAAACTATGAAAAAGAGAATGGTTTTCCATATTCCAGAATACCAGTTGGTGTCATCCAAACCGGAGAAAAAGTTTCGGAGAGGAAAATTGATGTATTTGCTATAGGTCACTTTGAAAGAGAAATCACCAAGGTAGAAAAGAAAAAAAAATTCCAAACTGTTGCATGAACGAAATCTCTGGGTTTTTTTTTTTTGGAAATCGATCCCCCTTAAGGGATCAAACTTGCGACCTCATATTGGAGAGGAAATTGGTACCAACTTACGACCTCAAGACGGTACCAATAGGTACCAAAATCGTTGTTAGTACATATTTCATAATGTATAAGTCGTAAGCTGTAATCTAATAAAATTTACCTTCAAGAGCTTGGAATGATCTTTCTGAACCCAGTAGTTTCAGGGCAATGGGTTGATCTGGTCCAAAAACCTCACCAGATGCAAGCTGAAATTTTAAGCTATAATAATCAGCACATTAGCAAGTTTGTGCAACAAAGTCACTTCAAATGTTCACTATTGTGTGTGACATAAATAAATATATAGGTTTTTTATTTTAGCAAGAGTAAAATTATAAGTAGGTGCCAATAATCAAGGCATACATACAGCCTAAAAAGAAACAACAATTCTATAGTCTAAATTACAATACAACTCTGTTAATTTAACATACTCTTAGATGGATTGTCGAAATATTTGCAGAAAAACGCAACTTTTTGCTTGCAATTGTATAAAAGGTTTCTTTTCTTTAACGCGGAATAGCCCATTGTCATAATATATTTCAAACTTCCATGATTTACCGCTTTAGAGTCGATTGTTTTGAAAAAAATTGAAAATAAGTGTTATAAGTGCAGTATGAGAAATCGTTCTACTTACAGGTAATTAGAGAAACAAACAAAATTTTTACTTTTCGTGACAGTTTTCCACACAACAGCGATTCTTTGCATTAGTCATTTAATCTGTGACCATAATTCATCAAATGAGCGAACGATCAATTTCCAAGCACAAATGTTTCGAATGTCGGATGCCTGATAGTAAGGTGAAAAATGACATCACAAGAGAAGGTAAAAGGGTAAAGACAGAAGCATACTTTGAAGAGCAGGTGATTGGAAATCATCCCAGCTGCACCCGACACTGAAATATTGATTAGTTTCTTCCATGACTTGGTCTCCTCCTCCTATCAATTATTTATCTATTAACAAAGGAGATAGAGGCATATATAAATGATTCATTTCTCATCAAAAGAGAGAAAAATTACCGCCTTGAGGTCGTAAGTGGTACAAAAAACTCCGAAACAGTTGTGCTTGCCCGCAGCATCCGAAGGAGCAGAAGTTACTACCGGAGACTGCACTTGGCTGCAGAATTAATCCAATTAACTAATTGCACCATCAATTTCCATAATAGAAGTCTTTTTGGCCTCTTGCACACTTACTAAGCTGAGTTAGACTTGTACAATGTCGTGTATATTTATATCCTAGCCTTTATTAATTCTCTTCAAACTTGTATAAGCATAAAGAAAAAAGGTATATATACAATTTTTAGAGATGGTTATGGTACTTCATATATAAAGCGCACTCATTCTAATTGAAATTCTTAACGGAGAAGTAATTTGATTTTAAAAAAAAATATTAGTGAGAAAAAAGACCTGTATTATGAAACAGAGGTTGTATTTATTATATCCATAACAAGCTTAGTTGGCATGTTTCTATTGGATTTTGTATTATCTTTGGAGAATCCATCTCTCCTTTTTCCCGCGTTCCGCAAAATGCAAGACTTAAATGAAAAAAGCACCAATATTTATTTATTTATTAATATCATTTTTGGCACGGTCCGTTAGCCCTATCCCATGCACACAACACACCAATGCACACATCACGTACAAGCACACAGGACGTGCACCAGGGACCCACGAATTTGCCCAGAAAACGGAATTTGCGGCCACACACAAGGCACATCACACAAGCACTCGCACCGAGAGGACCCATGAATTTGCCAGTTAATTTGTGGCCGTTTCCCTCTTGGGGTTCGAACCCGGCACTCGCCCTCCACTCCCCAAGAGGGAAAGTGCCCACGAAAGCACCATTATTTTCTTTTTCAATCTATATAGAACTGATCGAATAAAAACATGCCAAATAAACACATGCCAAATAAACGGGCACCCTTCCATCCCAAAATAAGAGTAAAATTAAGATATTACTTACTTGGGCGGCGCGACGGAGCAGACTATTTGGGGAGAGCGAGCAGACGGCCGAAAAACAATGCGGCGGCGGCGGCTGTAAATGTGAAGGGGGTTTATACAAGTTCTCCAACACAGGCTGACATTACTGTTGCTATTAATTTGGGGTCTTTGATTTGAACAACAAGTAGAAGTTGCCATGTTTATGCTCATTTCAGTAGCAAGGACAAAGAAAGAAGTAGAGAATATGCTGAGAAAGTGAGGAGGAGCAGCAGCAGCAGCAGAGGAAAAGTGAGGTGCAGGATCATTTGGGCAAGTGCATAATAGATAAAGATTTTATTCATTTGCTTTTCTTTTTTCTTTTATTGTGTTTTTTTTCAATTTTCACTTTAAATAAAAAGGACAGTTCAGTGTAAGGCAATGGTATGGACACGTGTCATGACAGCCTGATCCAAACTATATTCCTGGGCTGGACTCTAGATCCATTCAATGCATGGGCCTGAGGCTTGACCTGGTCCAGTTCAGCCTGGCCATCACTAGCTTCTTTGTTCACAGGGACTCAAAATGTAAGAGGATGCCTCGAGCCCAAATTTATATAGCCTTGCATGTATGAAGCGTTTCTATATGAAAATTCTATATAGTTTTAGCAAATACTGTAGCAAAATAAAGACATTTGTTGGGGGGAAATTACCAGAAGGTAACAATTTCCAGTATTTGAGATCCATAACATACCGCAAACAGAAACAGCAACCTGAGTGTAAAATGAAAGAAATTACAACACATTTTCATCATCATGGAGAAAAACAACAGATACACTGCCATTTAAACCCAACACAACAAACTGAGGTCACTCTTTCTTTACTCCTCAGGGTTTGGAGTTGAGCCAGTCATCCATCCCCAAATACCCCCTGAACTTTGCCTTTGAGAAGCACTCATTTCATCCTCTATTTGTAACTTCTGATGCCGTAGAGCTTCGAGCTCGTGTTTAATAGAACCCAATGTTTCCAATCTCTTCTGAATCTCCGCAATTTGTATCTGCAGTGAAATCAAGCGACAACACATGTGAGGCTTAATTTCAGTAAACAAACAAACGCTATACCCATTCTTCACTAAACTACCAAAACTTCCGTAGATTACTAGCTACCGAAAGGTATAGTATTGACAATATCCATTTTCAGTAATTCATACCTTTTGCTAAGGTAATATCCCAGCACACGAAAGGTAGCTTAACAGAAATGGTTATTGTTAATATGAAAGTTTCTTCATAGCAATTTGTAATTTATGAAGTTTCTGGTAGTTTAGTGAAAGACAGGTACAGCCATAAACCATGAAGCACATCTCCCAACAAAGAACAGAAGATCAAAATACTAATAACCTCTAGTTTGAAGGATCTTGATCTCTCAGCTGTCAATTGACCTTGTACAGATTGAAGTTCCTAAACCAAACAAAATATGAAAAATAATGTCTTAGGATAACATAATTGAAACTAAAATACTCTACTTGTTCGTTCCAAAATTCAAACCTACCATTTGTAACAAGGCGCCGGAATTGTTGATCTGATCAAGGCCGTCCTTGAGCCTTGAATTTTCGATTCTTACTTCCTCTACCTTGGATTCCAAAGACTTATTTTCTGAAGCAAGCTTATCGGTATCAATTGCGACAATCTTTGGAGAACTTTTAGTTTGGGTCTCATTCCCTATATTGTTGTTCTTATCAGTTTGAATTGTCAAGGCATAAGCAGCAGTAACAGAAGCTGCAGCTGCAGCTGCCGCTGGAGATTGAAAAAGCCTTGGCTGTTTTGAATCTTTTGCCTTGGGTTTCAAAACAAATATCTGCAGTGAAAAATGAATAATTCTTTGTTAAATATAATGTGAGTTCCGCTATGCACCAAGGGTGGCATAATCTCTATATTATGTGACTTTGTGTTCATTCTTTGGTTACCTCATTATTGTACTTTCCATTGTAACCACCGAACGCAACAAGAAAATTCTCTCCATCTAATGTTGCCGAGCAAACAGTAAGGCCCTGAGATGATATGATATCCTTCATGTTAATATTTGCATACCACATTTGAGTTAACAAATAATATTTGCATACCACATTTGAGTTAACAAATGGACATAACATGTTACAGAGGTAATTTCAAGATATGGAGTGAAGGTAGCAACTATGAATACAGAAAATATGAAGTATATACTTGCACTAATACAACAACTAATAGGATTTTTTTTTTTGACAATTCTAAAAATATGGCGAGGTGCTGAAAACTGTTGGGGTATGACCATCAAACCTAGAAGGCATTCTCACAGAAAGATCGATGCATATGATGCTACAAATATATAGAAATCCAGTCATGAAGATAAGAATATGGACAAAATTTGCAGGTTGTGAGTTCCCAGACAATAGTGATGCCAATTGCATGATGGGATAGGCAAGAAAAAGTAGAGTAAGTACAATTTGTAAGGAAAATATTAAAACGGTTGGACAGAGATCTAAAAGATTGAAAATATAAAGTATTAAATGAGACTGTTAAAGACTTCACACCAGTGACGGACCCAGGAATTCTGGTCAGAGAAGGCACAAAAAGATCCTTTGATCAATTGAGTTGTCCGACAAAATATTATAAGAACCATCGCATAAATTTGAAACAAAACAATAATATTTCAAACCAGTTTATACATTACAACAATATTGTTTACAATATCATTTTCTGTTTTTCTGATGTTTCATATCTTAAAAACATTGCATGATAACTTCATTGTCAATGGATACATGTCACCTAAACAATCATTCATCCAATTATCTTCCATTCGGTTACGTAGTAAACTTTTGACAATTTTCATTGAAGAATCTGCCCTTTCCTCAGTAGCAGTTGCAACCGGCAAATATAAATACCATCTTTAACAACAATAAAATTAAGAGATACATAATCTGTCTGTTCTTCTAAACCATTTTTTTGAGCAAGCTAACTAATTCATCACTTCGGAAAAATCAGCATTCTTACATACCCCAAATATAGTTCTTGAGTTGATTATCAAGTACTATGAGACTTATTGGAGAGCATTCGGAAGAATTAAACTAAGCAAATCGAATTAACTTAGTCTTATTAAACGTGGAAAATGAATCAATTAGATCAAAGACACACCATACATAAAAGCAACTCCGTGTTAACCTCATTAAATCAGTTATTTAGCTCTAAAAGTTATGTATCAATAACGATATAAATAATTCAATTTTAAAACGATGAAGGTTTGTGTTTGTTTCGTCTCGCCGGCATGATGCGTGACTGACCTCGAACAAAAAAATTATCTTCTATTTTCGAGGTATTTATATCATGCTTATCACAAAAAATATTCACCTTTCAACAAAGTACTTCAACCATCGTCCCTCATTTTTCGTAGTTTCTGCTTAAATATTTTTACAAGAGTCAAGGCATTCACGTCTTATTTTTTGCAATGATTATGACAAGTCATTTGTGATTCTCATTATAGTTTTCATTAAGTGCAATAAAAATGCGGATTCAAAAGATCGCATCAAATCCAGAAGATCTGCTGCTGGACTTTTTTGGTCCGAAGTTGCATCTTTCTCGCTAACAACCTCAAGCACATCAATCACCGAGAAGAACAGGGAAATCAAATTAATAATTGTACCATAATGAGAACCTGTCTCCAGCCATCTTTATGGCTGTTTATTGACTAAGACCCCGTCCAGTTATGAGTTCACCACTACAAATCCCTTAAAAAAATTTATCATATTGTTTCTTTGAAGATTGTCTTTGCGTTTCAGCATGAGCCTCTTACACTATTTTTTAATCAACAATGCGATTGAAAATGGAGCAACTTTATTATGATTTTTTTTACAACCGCAACAAAAACCAATTGCAGTTGATGAACATAATATGCACATCAATGTTGTGCTAGTATCAACTGTATCATGCTTTTAAGACCATTAAACTGTCCTTGCATATTACTTGCCCCATCATAACTTTGCCCTCGCAAACTTGATATGGTCAAGCCATGTGTGCTAAAAAGAAAATCAATAACCATCTTAATTGGTAAAGTAGCATCACTAACATGCACCGTACTAACATGCACCGTACTGAGAAACCGCTCGATGACGCACCCTTTCAGCATAAAACAATAGTCATTTGTTCTTTGTCCGATACACCACTAACTTGATCGGATAATATAGAGAATGGTTCTAACTACTGCAATGATAGCTTCGGTTGTCAAACAAGCCATCACATCAGCGATTTCATTTTAAATTTTGGATGCTGTAAGTTTATGGTTGGCTGGAGCATTTCTTAACACAACCTGGTTAATGTCATTATTGGCTTTCATAAGAAAATTAGGAATTTAAGAAAGTTTCCCTTGTTTGTTGATTACTCGGATTTATAATTACTGTGAATAGTCCACCCTTGTCTTAAGAGAATCCAAATAATTCTAATCGATATATCTAAACGGATGTAATAATCATGCTTTGATTTATCAGGTATGTTAGAAAAAGCAATATCTATATATTGTTTTTGTTTCATTAAATATGCACATGCCTTCAAACATCTACTATAAACGCTGTTATGATCTCGAATATGCAAGTCAAATTTATATTTCATTTAATTTGTGAATACTTCGTGTAACAAATACTTCATAACCCCTTAATCACCATGCTTAGGTTTAAAAAGATAACATCACAAACAACATACCACATCTTACTCTATATTGTACTCCAACCAACTATCGTCATATTTGAACCAATCCGAAATAAATCTCCAAGTTTTATCTCCAAATTACATAAAAGGAAAATTATGTTTTTTGGGTTGACAAGAGCCCGTAACAAGTATGTTATTTGGATCTTCTCTCTTTCATTTGTATTAAAAAAATGATAATACATTTTTTAACTCATGATTAATTGGAAGCTGATCTGAACTAGATTTTATCCCTATGCAAAGGAGAACACTTAGAGAAGGTCCGTCTTTACTAAGCATTTGAGAAGAACCTTATTGGATTTTAATTTCTTAAAAAATCTTTCCATAACTGTTTCAAAATAAAACATTCATAAATATAAAAACAAGAATATTTATATCCGTTGAGAATAGATCACATTCTAGTAGTGATTACAAAATCTTTTCTAAAAAAATTGAATTATGACACAGTCCTGGTACAATAAAGATTCTTAAACCATTATAAGTTAGAACTAAAACAATTTTATTAACCTTATATAAATCAGACTATATTTTTCAATCCAAAAGAAAAATTCAGACTTAGATTTTCCTTTGCTTATTTAAAAAATCATGAACTTAAGACTTTGAATATGCGACGGCTCAAGATGAAAACGACGAAACTACCTAGTCTTTCACCACAAAAGAAACATAAACTGATAAAGATACGAAAACAAAAAACAAGAGTCCTCGCAGATAAGCAAGAAACACAACTCGCCAACATAAGCCTTGACAAGAAACAAGAATATGATGGCATGAAGCAATATTTAGCGAAGGAGCTTGAAGATGTTCCTTGGAGCAAGCAAGGCTTAGAAAAAAGATAAGTCTTTGGGAAAATCCAAAGAACGAATGCAATTGCTATGTTCCAGGACCAATTCTTGGTGATCTTTTAAGCTTTTTTATGGAAGAAAATATATCTGTTGAGTAGTTTTTAAGAGATTTTCCAATATCAAATTGATATAACAAGTAATTTTGCACCGTGGTGCATGTGGAGGTATAGTTGATATTGTATTGTTTGAATATAATACCATGTTATTTAAATATATAGGTTAAGGTTTATTCATTACAATTTTCATACATTAAATCAAGCAATTGTTTTAGGGTTTCGTGATTTCATCTCTAAGTTTGTGTTTAATTGTCGTTCTAAAAAATATTGGTTTGACAATGGTTTGTAAACAAGTTTTGGGTTATCCTCATTTGGATTCTTTTTCTTCAGATGTTTTTTTGTTTGAATTGATTATATTTTGCTTAGACAATAGACTTCCCCAATTTTGGAAATTTAATTGCAAGGTTTCTTTTTAAGCTATTAAAATCCACGAAATGAAATTGAATGAAGCTCATCTTAAAACTAATAGCTACATCATAACAGAAATAGGATTTTAAGAATATCATTTTGTTAATTGTATTTTTTGAGACAAATTACTCAAAAAATGCCAAGAACTTTTCGTTTTTAGAGGAATATGACGACTTTGTTAAGGTTATCTAATTGATAGATATTAAATACGAGGAAACAGGAAAAGAGCGTCACTGTAGGCTTCTAACTATAGTGACAAGACTCGTGGGTGTGGAAGTTTTACCGATAACCCTGGCAACCCTTAGCTACTTTGCAAATAGCCATTTGGGCTTCACTCCTCATGAGTCTTGTCACTGTAGTTGGGAGACTGCAGTAACACTCTAGGCCCGTTTTCACTATAAATATTATTGTTCTTATATTTATGAATGCTTAATTTTGAAACAGTTATGGAAAGATTTTTCAAGAAATTAAAATCCAATAAAGGCTCTTCTTAAATGTCTAATAAAGCCTAGTGAAGATGAGCTTCCAATCGATCATAGGTTATGATAATGTATTGATGATATTTTTCTAATGAAAATGAACGAGAGAAGATCCAGATAACATACTTGTTACAGGACCCTTATCAACCCAAAAATCATTATTTCTCTTTTACGCAATTTGGAGATAAAAGTCGAAGACTTATATCGGATTGGTTCAAAATTATAGGAGTTGGTTGGAGTACATAGTAGAAAAAGATGTGGCGTATTGTTTGTGTTGTCTCTTTAAACCCGAGCATGGTGGCCAAGGGGTAGTGAAGTATTTGTTAATAAAGTATTTACAAACTACAATAAAAAAATATAAATTTGAGTTGCATATTCGAGATCATAACAGCATTCATAGCAAATGTTTTAAAGCATGTGAAGATTTAATGAAACAAAAACATATAGATATTGTTTTTTCTAATATATCTGATAAACCAAAGCATGATTGTCGCATCTGTTTAGATAGATTGGTTAAAATCGTTAGGATTCTCTTAAGAAAAAGAATGGTTTTCCGCTGTCATGAGAAATCCGAGGAATCAACAAAAAAGTAAACTTTATTACATTCCTAAATTTTTTCACGAAGGCCAATGATGATATTAACCAGGTTGTGTTAAGAAATACTCTAACCAACCATAAACTAATAGCACCTAAAATTCAAAAAGATATTGCTAATATGACTTGTTTGACAACCGAAGTTATCATCGGAGAAGTTGAAGATGAACCAATCTGTATATTGGTCGATGAAGCTAGTAATGTATTGGATAAAGAATAAATGGTTATTGTTTTACGCTATGTGAACATGAAAGGATGCGTCATCGAGCGGTTTCTTGGTATTGTGTATGTGAGTGATACGAACATGAAATGATGCATCATCGAGCAATTTTTCCATATTGTGTATGTGAGCGATACTTCTTTATCATTGAATACGGCTATCGATTCTCTTTTAGCGAACAAGCCTTAGATATGTCAAGTTTGTGAGAGCAAGGTTGTGATGGGACAAATAATATGTAAGGAGAATTTAATGATCTTAAAAACTTGATATTAGCGTAAAATTCATCGGCATATTATGTTTATTGTTTTACTCATCAACTTCAACTAGCTCTTGTCGCGGTTTTAAGAGATCACAATAAAGTTGACTTATTTTTCAACTGTGTTGCAATATTAACAAATATTGTCGAAGACTCGTGCAAATGCAAAGACATTCTTTCGGGAGAAACAATTTTAAGAAATTGTTGAAGGGCTTTGCAATAGTGAAATCATAAGTAGACAAGATTTGAATCAAGAAACTACTGTAAAGCGGGCTGGAAACACACGGTAGGATTATCATCATGGTACAATTATTAGTTTGATTTCTTAGTTCTCCTCAACGATCGATGTGTTTGAGATTGTTAATGAGAAAGATGCAACTTCATATAAAAAAAGTCAAGCAACGGATCTTTCGAATTTGATGCAAACTTTTGAATTCGTATTTTTATTCCACTTGATGAAAACTATAATAGGAATCACAAATGATTTAATCATTAAAAAAGACTAAAAAAATAAAGGATGATGGTTGGAGTAATTTGTTAAAAGATATGAATGATTTTTACGATAAGCATGATATAAATATCCCAAAAACGAAAGATAAATATGTAGTTTGAGGTCTGTCACGCCCGCGAGTCAAAGCAAACACAAACCTTCATCATTTTAAAGTCAAATTATTTTATACCGTGATCATACACAACCTCAAAAGCTAAATAACCGATTTAACGAGGTCAACACGTTGCTTTTATGTATGGAATGTCTTGATCCAAGTGATTCATTTTCCGCATTTAATAAGATCAAACTGATTTGATTTGCTCAGTTTTATCCTTCCAAATACTCTTTAATAAGCCTCTTAGTATTTGATAATCAACTTGTGAACTATAATTGGGATGAAAGCTTGATCAAAAAAATAGTTCAACATAATATGTATCTCTTAATTTTTTGTTGTTAAAGCAAGCATTAATATTTTCAGTTGCAACTACTACTGTGGAAAAGGCATTTTCTTCGATTGAAATTGTCAATAGTTCACTATGTAACCAAATAAATGATAACTTGATGATTGAATGTTTGGTGACATATATCGAAAGAGGCATATTTGATACCATCGACAATGAAGCTATTATGCAACGTTTTCATGATATAAAATATCGCAAAATGTTATTGTAAACAATATTATTATAATATATAAAGTAGTTTAAAATATTATTGTCGTGTTTCAAATTTATGTGATGGTTCTTATATAGTAGCTTGTTTGACTGTTCACTTAGATCAAAGAATCTTTTGATGCCCTCTCTGACCAAAGTTTTGGGTTCGCCACTTTTTGGATCAGTCTTTGAGGTTGGCGAGCAAGAGGATGATGAGATAGAGTACTCCGATCAGTAGTCTGAGATCCGTAGGCAAGTGAGGTCTTGAATTTGGGGTCAACGAGCGATAGCTCTCGACAGTCGTCGAGCAGTAGAGGAAAAAGAAAAGGAAAAGGCAGAGAGGAAGAGAACCCAGAGAAGTATAGGGATTGGGTTTGAGAAACTTCTCACACACACACACACACTAGATAGGGATTAAGTGGGGCACATGAGACAAAAATACAGGTTTTGTTTTTTTATAATTGAATGGGGCACATGGGATGTAGGGATAAGTATACCAGGTTGTTTTCTTAATATAAAATCCAGGGGAGTCCTTGCACTTAGGTCCGCCCTTGCTTCGCAAGCAAGGAAAACAACAAAACGAGATGAAAATGTGCATGAAAGTAAAATTTTATTTAGAATGTTGAAAATGTAACGGTTGGAGCAAGAACATAGTAATAATGTTTACACTACAGGAGGTGATAAATAAAGTGAGTTTACTTAAAATCTTTGAAAGGGAGCTACTAGGGCAATATTGATGGATCAACGGAAGAAATTCCAAACGGAAAAAAAATTAGTCATAGATCGAAATGGTCATGGACTCATGTTGGTACTATAAGAGACAGGAGAGGGGTGCATGGAGGTCAGGAACATAGAGTAAAGAATGAAATGGCATGTCATCCGGAGCAATGAATGGTCCCTATAATTCAGGATTCTGCAGTCATATCACCAGACTATAGCATAAGGTAGTAGGAAAACAAAAAATTAACCACAATAAACAAATTTTCCTGTTACTCTAGAAGACAAATAGCATCCAAAGATTTACAAGTATGCCAATAGAGCTCGACTGCACAACACAGTATGATAATTTAGTCTAATGAACCATATACAGTAAATCACAAGCCTGGCATGTGTCAAGGAATATACCTAGCTATAGAAATTTAGCTGCAAGGTATAATGTTATGAGTAATCTAAGAGAATTAAATTAGATGACTTGATGTGAAGAGAAATCATGCCTGGAGGAAGAGTGTAATCACATTCTCAATGTGCATGTTTTCTACTGACACTTTAATACATGAACTCCTCAGGATTTTGAAGGCAATAATCTAACTTTTTGGAATTAGTAATCTAATGTTTCAAAGGAAGAAGAGTCTGTATAGATCTAGACAATTTTTGTCAAACTGGAAGTTTTGGATTTTAAAGTGGGATTTCATCTCAAAACATATCTATGGTTAACCATGATTGCATCAAAACAAAGATGAAATCATATAAAACTTGCTAATGCTAAGCAGTGTCAGGAACCAGTTTACCCAAAGCTTAAGTCGTTGGGTTGTGAGCTAACAATATATATCAAGCGAACACCACAGTCAACAACCCCCAACCCGAACCCTAAGCAAGAAGGCGGGACACCTGCCACCCTCTTGTAAAGGTCAACAGCAGAAACACTCTTGTAGAGGCAGAATAAATTGGGTAAATAAATTTAGAATGATAACTGGTAATGTGAGGTTTGAAACCAGGACCTCTTGAAACTTGATGCTGGGACCATGTCATAAACCACTTCGCTTAAAAGCCTACATTTCGGGCTAACATAACACTTAACTGCTAGTAATTGAGGAAATTAAAGTCACGGTAAGAGACAGTAAGAAACCTCACTAGCAAGCGGATCACGTCCCCTTACGGTTGTAGCTAATGTCCAAACAAGCTTGGACATGTTCAAAACAATGGTTTCAGTAGCACCTTGAAAAGTTGGGGAGGGAATATTAGTGACAAAACTGGAGATAACTCATCATCGAGGATACTATTTCTACCGTAATTAGTTAATTACCACTTGTATTGTCTCCGCCACCAACTATATACCAGTTCTCATCCACTGCGGCGCTAGCATGACCACCTCTAGGAGTCACAGCCGCACCTTGAGTTTCCGGTTGAGACCATTCCATCTGCAATGTTTTTAACTTTTGGTGAGAAAATCGACTTGACATCCATATGGTTTAAAGATGCTGCAATCTTACAACTCGCATTTAAATGGATCATAACATTAAATTATTTGTTATGCAAGTCATTTGCTTTTAAGGTTACTTGTGATGATGTTCCAATTATAAAAAAAAAGTACTCCAAATTTAAAATATAAGACTAGACTTGTGAAGGTCAAAGAATCCTAGCCAAGGACAACAAAACAAAAGAAAGATGGTGTTGCTTCTCTTAAATTGTTTACTACGATCATAGTAGAGACCTTAAAGTAGATAACAAACAATACAAATTATTATAGGAACATTGGATATTGTTGAACGATTGGGTTTAGTGAGGTGAAAGATGTTTTAAAGAAGATGAAAATGAGGGGCACTATAGAATCCCACAGCATTCTTATTGAAGTTTGGAAGTGTTTAGGAGATACAGGCTTAGGTGGTTAACTAAGTTAGTCGGAAAAATGTCAAATGAGTAGAGGAAGACATCCTTCATACCTATATGTAAGAATAAAGGAGTACATGTAAAAATTATCATGAAATGAAGCTAAATGAGCCATAGCATGAAAATTTAGAAAAGAATAATTGGATAAGGATTAAGAAAAGAAACTTTCATGACTGAAACCAATTTTGTTTTATGTCGGAAAAGTCGGCTACGGAAACTATTTATTTACAAAGAACACAGAGAAATATAGAAAGAAAGAGATAGATCGATATGGTTTTCAGAAAATGTTTATGAAAGAGAGGAAAAGTTGGGGACACAAATATTTTATATGTATAGTCATGTGATCAAAGATATATATTATGGAGAAATTACAATAGTGAAAACAATTAAAGAAGAGATTGAGCCTGCCTATGAGCATAAGCTGATAAGCTCACACCAAACATTAGCATTAAATCTAATTTCTTTAATTAGTTATAGATAAACTTACTAGTATATGGTCCATGTTGTTCACTGATAATATAGGATTAATAAATAAAGGATAATATCTAAAGTAGAATGATGGAGAGAGATTTCGTATCTAAACAGTTTAGAACTGTCATGACAAAAGCATATTATTTTAGCAAATGTAAGAAGAAATAAACATACACTGGAAATTGATGATCCATAAACAACCAAGAATGAATATTATCCTACTTAGGACCAATCTTTTATAATGTGGTCAGCTCGACAAAAACGTGCTTCATAGAACCAAAGCCGGATGGTTAAAGTGTCATTAATTTGGAGTATAATAGAAACTACACTGTGTTCAAGGATTCTTAAAATGACAAGGAAAAAGAATCATATGGATGAAAAGAATAATAGGCTTACGGTTAGCAAGTCTAGGACATGAAGATCATTGAAACAGGATGAATGAGAAGAACCACCAAATATCAGAAGGTATCGGTCAGCATGAATTGTTGCTGTGTGATCAAATCTTGGTGATGGGCATGTATTCCTGCATAACCACAACAAAAGATAAGATAGCTACCTTTAAGAGTTTGCAATATAATGAGAAAGTAATAAATGCATACTTAGTTTTGACTAAATCCCAAGTCATAGTCCTCAAATCAAGAATATGGAGATCATTCAGCAACCGTCTCTTTGGGTCTTCTCCACCAAAGATTATCAATTTGGTGCCCACCATTGTGACAGATTGCCCTCCACGAGCTGCCTAATGTGGGGAAAAAGTGCACAAAAGTATTCCATTTAATCGTTGTTCTAAAATGGAAAAATTAATTAGGTTCAGAACTTCAGATGGCTCACAACATAGTTCTACTCTTTTCGAAAAATTAATAGTATGAGCGAGTAAAAGTTTATAGATATTACCGGAGCTAATCCATCAGTCTCCACAATAGAGAAATTGTTCGTTTCCAGGTTGATAGACCAAACTGCAAACAACCAAGGATTTAGGCATTAGATGTATTGCCAGAGCAATTTTCAAGTAACTATAGCAATCCATGGCAGTAGAAAAATCTTACTCTTAATAACAAGAAGCAAAATAGCCGCAGCCTGTGTTGCAATAATGAAAAAGGTATATTTTTTTTGTTTTCCGACTAGGCATAGAAATTATGAAGGAACAGGTTTCCATAATTCATGACATCGATTCCCAAGGAAACGGAGCTTAAAATGTTTTCTTTGAGCTGACAACTGGCCCATATCCAGCTAAAGCCATCTAAGCCCAGCTGAGGATTCACGTTCGAGGTTTAAAATAAGCATGAAAGGGTAGGTCTGGACTTCAAGCATGAGGCCTGACTCACAATCAGGCTACATTCAGGCATATATGCTTTGACCTATCAGGCTTTCAACACATTATCTAGCTAACCATAATTCATAAGCTAACAATTCGTGTACAAGGGATTCAATCATTTATTTTTTAAATCTTGGTAATATATCAAATAATAAACTGTATCTTCTGCTAATTCTGTTAATATGACTAATACTGTTAATTTTTTAATGCTAATAAAGCAAAAGGTCATTGTTGTAAAAAGCCTTAAAAAGCTCCGCTATACCCCTGCTTTGGCGGAAAGTGGCCATGAAGCGCTTCGGTTTTGCATAAAACGCCTTTGTGTTGCGTTAATGGCTTGAAGCCCCCACTTTGGCTCACTTTTGCTTGAAAATTCCCCTTAAATCCGCTTTTAAACATTCAAATGGAATATAATCAATATTTTCTTAACGATTGTAGATTATCATATCAAATGATCGAATAATTAAATCTCATTGTTGTCTCTAATCTACAACATTATCTCTTTCATAACTGGATGAAAATTTCTTCATTTTGTTCAATATATTTCTATTATTGCATACAAACTTTATGACAATAAAATATCTTTGTTATGTATATATTATTCTGTTTCTAAGAGTTTGTATTAATCTAAAATTCCATCATTATTTTATTTACTATTTAAAAACGACTTTACGCTTTTTGCCGTTAAATTCCCGCCAAAGCCCGCTAAAGCTAAAGTCTTGCGCTTAAGCTTCGCTACGCTTTCCTTTTTCCACAACATTGCAAAAGGTTAATGGTAGTGAATATAGTAAACCTACGGACACTTAGCATGTGCTATCTTTAGCATCTTTTGTTTGCAGCTGTTACTCTCAGACCATTAGATATTAAATAACTGTATTATTTATATTCATCATAGGATTTACTATTGTACCAAGATAAAACACAGAAATTCTTTTTTTCCATGCTACTGAGACACGGAAATACTTTTTTAAGTTCATCGTTTGGATTAACCTAAAATCTAGAGCCTTAACCATCCATTAAGCAAAGCTACAATATGATATTTCTGATATTTATGATGGTCAATAGATCTAAAAAAACCTTAAGTCGTAAGACCAAAGAAAGAGAAATCAGCTGATTTTTATTTATATTTTGTATAAAAAAAATCTCAGTTGATATCTATTAATAGTATTGAACATGATTTTGGGCATATAATATGATATCAGATTAAAAAAAGGTCATCGGACAACATAGTCCTCTATAGGCCGATACCGGTCTTATATTGTATCAACAAGGTCGATATTGATTAATGTCTTTGTTTTCCATTAAAAGCCACATTAATTCCTTGCTAATTATTTTTTATATAAGTACCACAATTAACAAAAAAAATATACAAGAAAAATAATTTTTAATTATCCACTAATACACCAACGGGTAATAGCGCAGTTGATATGGGCACTTCTCCTCTTAGGGAGAGTGGGGTAAAAAATTACACCCCGGTTGACCAAGTCAAAGTCAGTCAACCTCTAGCCAAGCGGGCCCAAGTCAAGACCAAGCATGGAAGGGGCTGGCTCCATGCCAAGAATGAAACAATAAATTAATTCAATGCAAATTTTTTAGAAATAAATGTATGAAAATGGGCAGAAAGCTAAAATTTTATAAACCCCGTGGCTTATTGTGCAAAAAAAAAATAAGCACACAAGGTATAGGGTGACACAAGTGCCATTTGGTAAAGCCCAAGGGACTATATGTAAAGTGTGTAGCCTATAAAGGCAAACATGATGAAAAAATCAACTTTTCATTCTCTCCAAAAGTTAGTTCTGTGCCTCCTCCTTCCTCAAGGTTCTAAACCTTCTTCTTTTTTCTGAATTAAATCAAAAGTTTAACTCCTCTTTTTCCACAAAAAAAAGTTTTTCACGATAAAACCCTTGAAGAGGAACTCGGATCTTCCATTAAATCTCCAAAAGGGGTCTCACCCCCTTTTTCTCCAAGATCCAGCCAAGAGAGGAGGAAGGAGACTCATCTCTAAAAATCCCACTTTAGGAAAATCCAAGGCTCAAAAGAAGATCCAGGGCTAAAGAGGAGAAGAAATGGGCCCCCTTTGATCATCTCCGAAGATTTTTGGGAGTTCAACTCCATTTGTCAAAATCTTTTGGAGTTTAACTCCATTCAAAATCCTTTGGAGTCCAACTCCACAAATAAAATCCTTTTAGGAGTTTAACTCCATTTAAAATCTTTTGGAGTTTAACTGCATAATAAAAATTCTCCATTTAAATTTTTTTGGAGTTTAAGTCCATAATAAAAATTCTTTTGGAGTTGAACTCCACAATAAAAAAAATAAAAATCTATTTGGGAGTTTAACTCCAGATCCCGGGGCTAAGCCCCTTTTTCTGCGGGCGCATGAGCCCATGCACGTGGCCCGCGGGCGCCCACACGTCCTTAGGACGCTACTCACCCCTCTTTTTTTTAATTAGTTGGGGGTGAGTAGTGTCCTAAGGACGCGTGGGTGCTGGACGCCCGCAGGCTACGTGCAAGGCACATGGGCGCTAGACGCCCGGCACGTGGGTGCTTGCAGAAAAAGAAGCTTAGCCCCGGGATCTAGAGTTAAACTCCCAAAAGGATTTTTTATTTTTTTATTGTGGAGTTCAACTCCAAAAGAATTTTTATTATGGAGTTAAACTCCAAAAGATTTTAAATGGAGTTAAACTCCTAAAAGGATTTTATTTCTGGAGTTGGACTCCAAAAGATTTTGAATGGAGTTAAACTCCAAAAGATTTTGACAAATGGAGTTGAACTTTCAAAAATCATCGGAGATGATCAAAGAGGACCCCTTTCGTCTCCCCTTTAGCCCTGGATCTTCTTTTGAGCCTTGGATCTTCCCAAAATGGGATTATTGGAGATGGGTCTCCTTCTTCCTTCTCTCTGTTGGCTGGATCTTGGAAAAAGGGGGATGAGACTTAAAAATCTCCCCTTTTGGAGATTTAATGGAAGATCCGAGTTCCCCTTCAAGGGTTTTATGGTGAAAAACTATTTCTTTTTGGAAAACGAAGAATTAAACTCTTAATTTAATTCAGAAAAGAGAAGAAGGTTTAGAATCTTGAGGAAGGAAAAGGAGACACAGAACTTTAACTTTTGGAGAGAATGAAAAGTTGTTGATTTTTTCATCATGTTTACCTTTATAGGCTACACACTTTACATATAGCCCCTTGGGCTTTACCAAATGGCACTTGTGCCACCCCATGCCTTATGTGCTTATTTCTTTTTGCACATAAGCCACGGGGTTTACAAAATTTTGGCTTTCTGCCCATTTTTCATACATTTATTTCTTAAAAATTGCATTGAACTAATTTATTGCTTCATTCTTGGTCAACCGGGGTGTAATTTTTGACCCCAACAAAGTGCCCCCATCAATAAATACACACCACATATATGGGTCGTGAGCATGAAATTGATGGATCTTCTTTCACGTGGAGGTTGACTTGATCTGATTCCCATTTTAACGACGTGGAGGTCGGTGCTGCCTTTTTGGCCACATGGACGGTCGGTGCCGCCCTTTTCGCGACTTGGACGGTCGGTGCTGCCATTTTAGCGACGTGGACGGTCGTTGCTTGATTTGACTTGTTCCGCTTCTTACGGGATTGAAGTTTACTTGCTCCGCTTTTTGCAGTGTCAGGATTGATTTGTTTCTGAGATAGAGCTTGATTCCACCGATGAGGTAATTAGTTGATTTGTTTGATTTGATTTGTTTTGGGAGCTCTCTACCCGTCCAGCGGGACTTTTGAGTTTAGAAGTACTGCCGGGTGGGATGTTGATTTGATCTATTTGATTTCTGCCTTTTTTGGCAGGACTTTTGAATTTGAGAGGAATTTGGAATTTGTTTAGCATCAGCATTACTGTCCTGGAATAATGCCAGGAGCAACTCATCATTTGCCCTAGGAGGACTTGGTATTTGGTTTTGGGTCGTCATCAGCATCGCTAACACTGAAGCGTAGTGTCAGGAGCAACTCATCATTTGCCGTTGGGAAAACTTAGGATTTGGGTTTTGGGTCGGTATCAGCACCGCTAACACTGAAGCGTAATGCCAGGAGCGACTCATCATTTGTCATTGCTCGTTAAGGAACGATGGCTTAAGAGACGGGTTTAGATCCCTATCACCTGAGGCTTTCCGATTTTATGAGCCGTAAGGGTCTCATAAAAACATTTTCTCCCCACAAGTCGAGAGTATCTTGCAGGTGTACTTTCTCCCTAGGAATCGTAGGGATTCCCAAGTGTGTTGCTCATTTATGAGTCGTAAGGATCTCACGCGGCGATTTTCTCCTCATAAGGTCGAGAGGACTTTGCGAGTGTATTTCATCTCTTTTCACGAGTTGCGCTCTTTCGGGTTTTCACAAACTCATTGGCAGTTCTGCTGTTTTTTTACTCACGAAACCCTTGCGGGTTTTCATCCGTGCCCATTTTTGCTTTTGGACAAAGCTATTTTTCTTCTTTTTTTCCTTTTTTTAACATTAGTGGAGCTTCATCACCGGTAGGACTTTAAATGTAGTCTCACCGGTAGGACTTGAGAGAGATAGGGATCGTTTATGTCTATGGATTGTATACGGTTTTACAGGATGTATGATCCGGACCGTAGGGCCGGTGTGCTCAATTTGTCTGTGACTTGGAGTATTCATGCGTAGTATTTCTTGAGATATCGGCCATTGATGGATGGCATAGGCCTTTCTCTCTCGGCACTTATTAGTTGGTAGGATCCTCCGTCGAACACTTTCTCGATGACGTATGGCCCTTTCCAATTTGGCTCGAATTTTCCTTTAGCATGTCGATTGGGGATGATCGGTCTTTTGAGGACCAATACCAATTCGCTCTTCTTGAAAGCACGTAGACGAGTCGTCTTGTCATAGGCCCGTGACATTTGGGCTCGGTACAGCTCTAGATTTTGCTGTACTGCGAGTCTCTTTTCATCGAGGGTATCAAATTCGTCGAGCCTTAGGAGAACGTTTTCCTCCATCAAATTATACTGGACGACCATCCTGAGGCTTGGAACTTCGACTTTGAGGGGGAGGATCGCCTCCATTCCGAAGAGTAATGAGTATGGAGTGGACTGAGTTGGAGTGCGGTGCGTGGTATGATATGCCCACAACGCCTCGTGAAGTTTGAGATTACAGTCTGTCTTGTTGGCTG
The DNA here is from genome assembly GCA_030015575.1 of Agapanthus africanus. Classification (NCBI taxonomy): domain Eukaryota; kingdom Viridiplantae; phylum Streptophyta; class Magnoliopsida; order Asparagales; family Amaryllidaceae; genus Agapanthus; species Agapanthus africanus. The sequence continues at coordinate 947,792,987 of CM057337.1, forward strand.
AAGCATTTTTCCTCAGGGGCTTGCATAGAGTTTTATTGAAGGTTTCAGCTAGCCCATTGGCCCTTGGATTATAGATGGAGGAATATCTCCAGTCTATCTTGTGCTGAGTAACGAACCTTGAGACTTTGAAGCTTTTGAAAAAAGGCCCGTTGTCAGAAATGATTCTTCTAAGTGTACCGAAGCGGTATAGAATATTATGCCGGAAGAACGTCAGATTATCTTCTGTCTTGACTTCTTTTAGCGGGACAGTTTCAGCCCATCTGGAGAAGTAGTAAGTTGCGACCAATATGAACCAGTGGCTTTTGGATGGTGGAGGATCGATTGGATCAATTATGTCGGTGCCCTAAACTTCGAAGGGCCATGACGCCACCGTAGGATGCAACGGACTGGGTGCTTGTGAATGAAGTCTCCGTGAATTTGGCAGAGATGACATTTCTTCGCATGCTCTTCGCAATCCCTTATTATGGTAGGCCAATAATACCCAAGCCGTTTGATTTGAAGCCGCATTTTGGGGCTAGATTGGTGAGCTCCGCAGACGTCTGAGTAAACTTCTTTCAGGACTTTTTGAGGCTTCGGCCGATGACACACCTGAGCCAGAGTTGGTCATATGATCTGCGATATAGCGTGTTGTCTACAAACACATATCGGAGGGCTCTTTTCTTCAACTGAACCCTTGTAGATTTTTCTTCGGGCAGCTTGTTGTATCGGAGGTACTCTATGAAGGGTTCTCTCCAATCGGGCTCGTCTTGAATGATCAGAGCTTCTTCGGCAGGATTGCTCTTTTGTTATTCGCTTTCCTCTTCTCGTAAAGAGACTGAGGGCGGAATTTGCCGGCTCCTGACTGTGATAAGAATTTCATCCATGTTGGGATCAGCCAGCTCTTTGGCTAGGCAAACGAGTACGTCGGCTTTTTCGTTCAACGCCCTAGGGACTCTCATTAGTTCAATATGAGTGAACTATTTCGTGAGTTCCACCACCCAGCTTCTGTATCGAGCTAGTTCGAGCTTGTATATCTTGTAGTCGCCGCTCACCTGGTTGACGACAAGCTGGAAGTCACTGTAAACCCGTAGCCGAAAGATTTTCATTTCTATGGCGAGCTCCAGACCAGCTATCAGAGCTTCGTACTCAGCCCCGTTGTTTGTGCGAGGCTCGATAAGAGCAAAAGAACGTCGTAGGGTTCCTCCTGATGGCGTGACGAACACCAATCCTATCCCTGCTTTTATCTTCGGGATGCTTGATTTGCTGGAGGTCCTTATTGATGAGGCTCCATCGAAGTAGAACTCCCAACATGACTCGTCATCCTCGAGGTGCAACACTTGTTCGTCGGGTAACTCGCAATTGAGCGGTGACCCTTCTGGTATGGGATGAGCAACAAGGAAGTCGGCAAGGGCTTGCCCTTTTACTGCTTTCTGAGGAGTATAGATTATGTCGAATTCAAGCAGTATGACAGCTCATCTTGCCATTCTACCGGCTAGGCTTGCTTTGGTCATTAAGTGTTTGAGCGGATCGACCTTGGAGATCAACATAACCCGATGAGTGAGCGGATAGTGCCTCAGCTTCTTCACAGCGAATATCAGAGCCAGGCATTGCTTTTCGATCGGGGAATAGTTGTATTCTGCCCCGACTAAAGTTCGACTGATGTAGTAGAGAGCATTTTCTTTTCCCTCCTCATTGTTCTGGGCAAGGAGCGCACCGAATGACTCATCTGGCGCGGCGGTATAAAGAATCAACGGTTTATTTGAAATAAGAGCAGCAAGCACTGGAGGGTACAACAGATATTGTTTGATACTTTCGAACGCTTCTTGACATTCGACATCCCAGACAAAAGGAGATCCTTTCTTCATGAGCTTTGAGAAAGGCTGACATCTCCCTGATAGGTTCGAGATGAACCTTCGTATGTAAGCAAGTTTGCCTTGAAAGGATCTTAGCTGCGTTAGATTCTTCGAAGAAGGCGCCTCCATGATGGCCTTTATCTTTGATGGATCAACTTCGATGCCCCGATATCGGACTATGAAGCCCAAGAATTTTCCCGACGACACACCAAATGCGCACTTTAGAGGATTCATCTTCATATCGTATTTTCTCAGTCGGGTGAAAACGGTCCTGAAATCTCGGATGTGATCGGCCTTGGTTTTTGTCTTGACGGCCAAATCATCAACATAACATTCGACAATCTTATGGATTAAGTCATCAAAGATTTTAGTCATTGCCCTTTGATATGTGGCGCCCGCATTCTTCAGTCCGAACGGCATCATCTTGTAGCAGTATATCCCGATCGGGGTTCGAAACACTGTGTTTCTCATCCTCGGGCGACATCTTGATCTAATTATATCCAGACGAGCCATCTATGAAGGTGAACAGCTCGTAATTTGAGTTATCGTCGACCATCATTTCCATGACCGGTAGCAAGAAATCATCTTTAAGGCATGCTTTGTTAAGGTCTCTGAAATCGACGCAAACTCGGATCTACCCATTCTTCTTTTTTACTGAAACGATGCATGCGATCCAGTCCACATATTTCTCTTATCTGATGAAACTGGCACCGATGAGTTTCTTGGTTTCCTCGATGACCTTTTCTTTCAGTTCTCTTCTCATTCTTCGAGGAACTTTATTTGCTCTTTCATTTTCTCTGACAAGAGTGAGCTGATGTAGGTCGGCCTTGGATTATCGGGCGTTCCCAAATCAACCTCGGTTAGCTCGTCGAAGGTTGCTTGTCCGCCATCTTCGAGCTTTTGAGGGGCTTCTTCTGGCTCGGCTAACTCGTCTTCATCATTTGACTCTTCACCGGCTTCATCAATATGGATCATGTAGCATGCCTTGACGTCAGGTTGAATGAAACCTAAGCCCCGTCTATCTAGCACTCGTCCATCGATGAGTGCTCGGACCTGAGACGGGTGCCACGGCCCCTCATAAAACTTCACTTCGGAGTCTGTTTGAAATAACCGACATCTGCACCTTTTAAAATATTTCCGCTTCTCGGGCACATAATATCTAGGGTTTAGGACGGCTCTTATGCCTCTTTCATAGAGAAGGCACGTGGCAGACAAATCGACAAGATTTGACTCATAAAACAGGATGCCCTTCTGTCCATTCTTCCGGGAACGAAGGTCTTCAGCCGGTCCACAGTGGAGACTGACAATGCATCGAGCTCTTTGCACATCTGCTCCGGCACCCTTGTGACGGTTAAGGACCCTTCTGTAACTTCGAAGATCTCTCTTAGCTTCGCTTTTTGCACGATAGCCCGATTTGCATAGCTGTTGCAAGACGGATCCTTTTCTTCTGATTCTTCGGTGCCACTGCCTAAACGAAGGTGAATTTTACTATAGGACGAGCCTTCAATATCAGACTCGTCTGTATCGCTACCCAAATGAGGGCGAGTTTTACAGAAGGACGGACTTCCAGCGTCGGACCCATCAGTGTCACTGCCGAAACGCAGACGCACGTGGGGGGTTTTGCTTTTGAAAGTGACAGCCGCCTCGGATTTGCTTTTGAGTTTCGGGACCATTCTATCTTTGGTTAGCTGTGGCTCAGCACTTTGGAGGTTCACAAAATACCGAGAATCTTCGTATCGGACTTCATGGACACCGAACGGCTGGATGTCCCCGTCAATGCATTTTTCTTTGCCATTTTTGGTATACTTCATGCACTGATGGAGAGTTGACGAAATGATACTATAATCGTGAAGCCACGGTCGTCTCAGGAGGATCTTATAGGACATGCCGGCGTCGATCACGTATATCTTAGTTTCGGTTTACAGGTCTCCAAACCTGATCGGCAAAGTTATGGATCCCAGAACTTGCTGGCAGTTTTGATTGAAGCCCTGGATGACAATTCTCTCCCTTGACAGGTATTGGGCGTCCATTGATAAACTCTTTAGAGTCCATAAGTTCATGATATTCACTGATGACCCCGGATCAATCAATATGCGAATAATCCTCGCTTTTAGAGCGAGAGAACCTCCGATTGACGGATCAAACTGGTCATGCGAACTCAATGTGCCGTGTGCGTGTTGTGTTTTGAAGGGTTTTGGATATGTCGAGGCCTCGCAGAGTTTACGGGAGTCCTGCGGCGCGTGAGGCGCTGGCGCCCACATGCCGGGAGCGTGAGGCGCTAGCACCTACGCGTCCTTAAGACGCTACTCACCCTTCTTTTTTCCATACACTTCCCACTAAAAATACCTCTCGTTAGAAAAAAATTTCTAACGGAGCGCTGACCCGCAACCCGCAAAAGGGCTGCTAGCCCCCTTGACCCCCAGCCCGCTATTCGGGTAACGGGACCCCCGTAAACTCTGCGAGGCCCCCGATATGTCCAAATACCCTTCAAAACACAACACACGCACACGACATATTGAATTCGCATGACCAGTTTGACCCGTTAATCGGAAGTTCTCTCGCTTCAAAAGCGAAGAGTAATTAGCGACAGTTTAGTCCACGGCTGCCGAAGATTCGGATCCCCACAATCAATAAACTCCAGCCTGCCTCAGACAGGGGATTTGTACATGCTTGACAAGCGCACACATTTCCATCTCAATGGAGTGACGAAAAACACCCTACCGGTTCGAACCCCAAGAGAGGAATTTGCCACAAATTAACGCTTTCGGGACAAATTCGTGGGTCCTCTGGGTGTGCGTTGTGTGCTTGTGTGTGGTGTGCATGGGTGTGTTGTGTATATAGGTTAGGGCTTACGGGCCTATGCCAAAAAAAACTATCCACTAACACGTTTAAGGTGGACTAATAAAAAATTATATTGATTCATACTAGTTAGTTTAAAAGGTATTTATTATTTAACATTGTAAAAATATTAATATCTACCATTTTTTTTGCTAATAGAATTCGCCCATCTTGATTTTTATGGTCTAAACATGAGTGCACGATCTTTCATGTGATTTAGCGGGCAGCTGGGCTAAAAATTATTATATTACTGGATAATTGTTAATCTTATCTCTAGCAACCATCCAATCTATGTAAGATGGACTCCTGAATTTTGCTCATACGGGACACACCGCAAACAACAGAAGTTCATTGAGAAGTACCGCATGATATCTAAAAATTACAATACAATTCAAGAATTAAAATAATTTAGTTGCATACCGAAAATAATATTATTTTTCAGGATAACATTGTTTAAGGTTTCAAAAGACAACATCATACAACCTGTGTTTTTGTTGAACCGAGCACTTATTTACGAAAATATATCAACCATCTTCTTATTGTACGATGTAGGAGTAAACCTTCCCTGCTAAAAAATATTCTTAATATGGGACTGAACTTTTCTCGTTAAAAATATTTCAATGATCTCGTATCCACATACATAGGTTCAAAAAAATGCATATATATTGGGACATGAACCTACAACCTTTCACTAGAGAGCATACCATCCTACCACTTTAGCTGGTTATTGTATATTAGCATATACTCTAAAATAGCAAAACTCGTAACTGATATTTCTTTTTCATTTTTTTTGGGGGAGGGGGGAGGGGAGGGGTTGAGGGGGCATTTGTTCCCTCCTTTCTATTTGGGTTTGCCCCTAGATGTATGGTAGATAATATCCGAATAAAATAAAAAATGAATATCCAAGTTTCAAGCAGTTAGATTAGATCAAGCCTCTATCATCCAAAAATTCTGATTTTTTATGACGATCTTAGGACAATTTTGTAAGAGTGTTCTCAAGGCCATCAAACTCATGCATACGTACTGCTTCCCGGAAAGAATGCTCTACGAAGTTGGACTAATTTGGAAATATTTGGCAATTTACCTTTTACATATAGGGAATAGTGCATAATAATTAATTTAGGAAAATAGGTAAATTTCGATATGTGACATATTGATGAGAAAAGGATATGTAATTCAAAGTCTTTAAACGACGTGGGAACCCATCATTCTGTTTTTCTTTTGTTAGAAACTCACATCCCAGAAAATTGATCAAAGGGTTAGGATTATTCTACACGAGGAACTTAACCAAATTCTCAAATCCTTTTTTTCACCTAAAAACTTGTTCCAAATCCAATTAATCTCCAAATCTATCATTTTCCTAATAAGAAGCAGACATGTCAATGGGTCGGGTCCAGACCCGGACCCAACCCGGACCCGTTGATAAAATCCGGGTTTGGTATAAGCTTGTCAAGACCCCGACTCACCCCGGCCCATACCCATTTAAGTATTTAATAAATGGGTCGAGTATGGGTGTGTTTGGTTCGTACCCGTTTAAACCCGACCCATATCTTATATTAATAATTATCTTGACTCTAATATATCTTATGAAAGTAACGTAGTTTTTAACTACCAATTTTCTCACTACGTCTCTCATCTGCATCTCTATTCAAGTTAGTTTTATATATGATGTGGATTATAATTATTAAGTCATTTTTGTTGCGAATTTTAGAAATATGATTATTAATAATTCGAGTTGATTTTTATTATATTTAACATTTTAAAGTTATTCCTAAACTTTTGAGTCATGGTAATGCACTTATAAAACTTAAAGTTGATAAATAGGTATGGGTAAACGGGTCAGACCCAATTAATGATGGGTATGGGTTTAGGTCCATTCCGTCCAGATCCGTCAGGTAAATGGGTGAATTTGGGTTCATAAAAAATAAACGGATATGGGTATGGATGTATGGAACATGCTAGACCCAACCCGACCCATTTACAGGCCTAACAAGAGGTACTCTCTCTCTCTCTCCCTCTCCCTCTCTCCCCATTCCCAGATACTTTTATTATATATACTGAAACCGCCTGGGCAACTAGGGGCTAGGCAGTGTTCCAACTTCCCGGCACCACCTAGCACTACAAGCTTGCGGCTACATAGATTAAGGGTGATGTCAATCATCCAAATTAGTCGTGTATAATCGTCGTTTTGACAGAAGTTCTAAAAAAATTATATTACTCCACATACACTCACATGTATAAGTGAAATATATGCAAGCAGCATGTAATTTTCATAAGAACTAGTCTAGACATCATCAATTATTGAGAAAAATTGAAAACATATCTATTTTTATTTTTATTACTATAGAAAAAATTGCTGCTTTTCAAAAAATTCAAGACAACCATACTTTAAAAAAAACTCATAATATGGTCTGAGACACTAATAGAAATCCCAAAGGCGGGTTTGATACAATATCAAGTTTCCAAACCTTGCTCAACACTAGAATTAACAACCTTTACAGATTAAACAAATTACTGAATTAAAAAGTTCCAAAATAAGAGGCAACATTGAAATGAAAATTGTTAAAGATAACTACAGATATGTCTGCACTTAAGTCGGTACACTTACAAATACTTTTAATGGAATAATGTGCAAGAACACCTATAAAGTATGTTTTTGCATACTCACATAATCCATTTCAACATTCAATAAAAATGAAACAACTCTTTTATATAAGTTGTCTCGTTAAGCATATGGTATGCCAATTAACTGATATGTTAGAGCAGCAAGAAACCAAAATTTGATAGGCTAGATTTGATCTCACTAAATGTAAAAACAAAAACAAAATATCATTTTAAAAACAAAATATCATTTTAAACTATGAGTTTGCATTAAAGGAACAACCTGTCACAGTATCTGAAGCTTCCTTTGAATGCCCACCAACAATCAAAAGTTTATTTTCCCATTTTAGCTGTTCCCAAAAAAAAGGAAAACTATGTATTGAAATAGATAACTGCAATGAAAATATGCAGGTGTAATGTGGATTGACCAGATGAATCTTGCAAGCAAAATGAGAGAGAAAAAAGAACTCACCAAGCTATGGCCTGCAAATGCTGGAAAGACTTGCTTTGAGTCATTAACTTGCAATGAACTGTTAGAATATACGTCCGAATTTAATGGGGACCATTTCAAAGTTCTAAAATCAAAAACCTGCAAATGGTTTTCCAAATATTGAAGTATGGGAAAAGAAATGTTGCACTGTAAAGAATTTTATAAACATCAATAACCTGAATATCTGATAGATACCGGCCATTACGACTTCCCCCAATCACATAGAGCTTCCCTTCGACCACTTGAGCAGAATGCTGCGGTAATTAGTAATAATTACAGATAGGCTTTTTCCACAGTTATTAGTTCATAATAAGATTCTTACTATATATAATCTTAATAAACTGGCTGCTAGTCAGAAGTATGTAATTTATGGTGACAGGTGAAAATGTATTTTAAATTTATGAAATGTTCAGCAGCTAAGAAATTTTGACTTTTCGTAAAGCAATTTAAAGCTATGCATCTTTAGTTTCCTAGTGCACTGTTTAGAGAAATGAAGCTAAAATTGGCAGGTCCTCTTCAAATATAGGTACAGACTGAAAAAACCCTTTTATCTCCATAACCAACACCCCCAACCATTCCTCTTTTTAGAAACTCATCTGCTCAATTTCTTCAGAATGCATCCCACCATTATCAAAAAACTTCTTCTCTAACTAAATCTTTACACAGCACATATTACTCAGGTGTGTGTCACCCGCACACACGTTTCAATTCATCCCTCAAAACCCAACAACAAAAGCATACCTAAATCTCTCCACAGCCCATACTACTTAGGTGGTCCCATGTTACATGTAATACAAGCATCACTCTATGATATTAGTTGTCCTACATTTTTCAGTTTTAGCTCTTTTACTTATTGATTGTTATAAAATGTATGTTTGTATGTCAGTCTATGACTCTATTGCTGTTCCCTATGTCCTAAATTCTATTAAGATTATCATGTCACCATATCCGAGTATCATGTCCATGTTTCCATGGCGTTTTCTAATTTGCTTCCTCAAGAAAATAGTTTTTAAAAAAGGTCACATTATTTGTTTTAATTGGGTTATTACCGAGGAAAGGAAGTACATGTCATTTTTCTAATAAATGCAAATCTTTAGTTGATTGGCTGGACTTTTTCCCCTTAATATCTGGACATAAATTTTATCCAAAAGACTTGAACTAAAAGAAGAGTGTGCAATCAACTTTAAAGATAGGTTAGTGTTTTAGTGGGAACTCCATTTATGTCATTTGTGTTGGTTCTACTACGTCATAGAAAAGTTTTATGTGTATGGTTTTCTATGTGGTGTTTGGGTTCCATTGTAAATTTCTCAAGTGATGTAATTTAATAGTAGTTTGAGTCACCTATGTTTAATGTTGTGATTATGAACAGTGAGGTGTTGGAGAGTTCCTTTTTTAGTGTGTGTGCACTCGCTTGCGTGCTTGATTTGTCCTGTACAGTTTATTTGTTTCAGTCTGGTCTTTTGAATCCATACTGCTTCTTGAAGCAGTGAACATATAAACAACGAAACGGTCAACTCTAGCTCCTGTGCTAAAAGAAACAGATGCAAAGTGAAAGTTTGTATCTAGCTATTAAATTTGATAATCGTACCTTGTAACGGCCTAACGGACGCCAACCAGAAGGGTTGATTAAAATCCACTGATCACGTGTAGCTACTGATAAATAAGCCCTTAAGTCTAAATTCCCATTGCTCTCTCCATTATCCATAACAGTTTCTACATGATATGTATAAAAATAAATTAACAGCAGATGAAGAAAACTCATAAGTTCTTATAAATATAAGGTATCCTGCATCACTAGCAACCAAAATATAATGCATGCTTTTAATATTTTAGATTCAAACATCACACTTCATGCAAACCTAAAGCAGTTATCAATCTTAAAAATTATTCACTTTCTAAAAACGCGACTGCATATGGATTTATGTATCTTTGTTGTTACACTTAAAGCTCCAAACATTCAATCACTTTCCAGTCCTTTTTCCATTCGCTGCCCATCCTTTGCAAACAAGTTTTGCTGAAGTCCTATAAAAGTCATATTTTTATTTCAGGCATCAGTCTTACTTTCTTTAATTGGTTTGCGGCATAAGCTAGATAAAAGGTTGCTAATTGCATAAGAAGAACACGAAATATTAGAAGGCAATTTCCACATCTAAACAATCCTCATTTCTGACAGGAAGCCAAGCATGCAAGATGGAATAAGAAAGAGGAGACATGATGTAAGCTTCGGCCTAACCTGACCTAACTCTATGCAGAAAAACATGAAGGTTTCCACTATGATGGAGGAGGATTGCAAGATAGAAAACCCCACTTCAATAAGCACTTACCATGTCCCTCTTCCTCTCTATTTGTTTCTTGCTCTCGCAAACAGAGCAAAGCCCCAAAGTCACTCAACACAAAATCACACCCTCATACTCCTCATAAGATTATAAATATTGTGCTACAAGATATTCTGATACTATCCATCATCTTTTTTACAATGTAACATACATCAAAAGATGAATCCAATGCTAAATAAGCTGAAGCCCAACAAATATCCTGGTAGCCAGCTGACAACAATAGGATGCTTAACCAAATGAGATACATCTAACAACACACAGCTAGTCACCCCACTGCACTTACGACACCCCACTATCAGGCCATCTCATGTGCTACTTTCTTTCAGGCAGCACGCACACAGTTCATGCGTGTTTCACCTGATCACCTGTTCTCCACATAACTAGCCATGATCTGTTACCGCAGCACTACCCCTGCAGCATCGCTTCCACCTAAAAAAATCATCCAAATGCCATTAGCGAACCCCTGTGTTCCATTGTGCCCTGCTGCCCCTTGCACACTCATCCTTATAAGCAACAAATTCATGCATCGCATATGAGCACAGTTCAGCACTTCATAAAAAACAGTGCATCACGTAACGTCTTCATTGTCTCCACCTTGACCAAACTACTAGCTGCAACCACCAATCTGATACCTATTGTCGGATCTGATTTTTCTTTTTTTATATCTTTTCTATGATGCCATGTCTTTATACTTGACTTCGTGTCTACTTCTCCTCTAATGTTGTAAGACACATATGTGTTCTCTATTCGGTCAACCAATGAACAACACCTAAAACAGATTTAGACATTGCATACTCGAATCATGTGGAAATGCTAAAAGTAAATTCAATACATAAACATATATACACAACATAGAAAAATCCCAAAAAATAAGAAAATTCGTTGATAGAGAGAAAACGGGAAGACCTAAGCTTTTATAAAGCGGATGCCACATTTAGGTATCAATTTCTTGATATCATGTAGGTTATGCACATCATATACACAGCTGATTCAATGGCCATATATTTAGCATAGGACCAATTACGCAGCCTGAAACGCTTAAGCGCTGATCAATCATCCTTTTAAACCTTATTTTACGACATTGTTCTCCTCGAATCAGCATTGTTCTCAAACCTCTCAGCAAAAAACCCACTCACTTACTCCTTGTCTGTAGGTAGTCTTGCCGAACCATGGTCTGCCATTAACCGTCTCCAATTACATCTAATCAAGCTCATCTTTCATGGTATTTCGAAAATAAAAAATCAAAATGTGTATTCGATTCTGACCCGACCCCTCATGACTCTTTGCTATCGATTCAAGCAATCAAAAAACCCACATTTTATTCCACAGACGCCAGCATGCAAAGAATTAAACAAGAACAGAGCACGAATTATAAATGCTTGATCATTTACTTAATCAGAAAATTGCAAACATAGAGGTTCAGGTTAGGGTTTAGGAATGTAGAATTTTTCATAAAGAAAAAAGAGGGGATCATTACCTTGGATCGGATCGGATCGGATCGGATCTGGAGGCAGATCTAAGAACGCGAAGGGATTCAAATTCAAGGGGAAGAGAATTTAGGGTTTGGGATTCCAAAATTGAGCCTCGAGCGTTTCACTGCGATGACTTAGGAGAGGGTTAGAATTTTGTCTCCTCTGCTCAAATTCACGCTCTGCAATAAATGCTATTTTTATTGCAAAATGGTCCCTTATTTGCTCCAGATTGTAATTATTAACTTTGTTCTAATTTACTGAAAATGATCGCATTTTTTGGGTTTTTTATTAAATTCCTCCTCAAATTTTCTTTCATTTCTCACTAAAATCTTGCTATTTTTATATTTCTTCCTTAAATTCACTATTAGACATTTCATGTTTTCCCTTTCAAAAAATTTCATCCAAAAATTAACCTAGCATTAATCATACTATTATCATCAATCCGCAAAATACGACAGAGAAATCATAATTTTAGTTCAAGAGAAACATCAGTTAGTGTAATGGAAGGTGAACTTTTATATGAAATAATATAAAAGATTTAAGAGATGAATTTAAAAATCTTATGATGACAGGGAGGTTTTTTAAAAATAAGAGAGGATTTAAGGAGAAATATAAAAATGATCTTTTTTATTGGACGTTTTACTAAAAAAACCCTTATACTTCGCTAATTACTTAAAAAACCACATACTTAATATTTACTTCAAAGGCCCATATATTTAAATTGCACTAAAAAGCCATCCCAACAGGTTAAAAAGAAAATCTTTTTGGTATCTTCCACTACGTTGGAAGGTTAACGGTGAGTATCGAGATGGGGTCTCAAAACCTTCGGCCCCTTTCCTTCTCCTAAAATTCCCAAAAAAAAATTCCGCCTCCGTATTATATGAGTAGTATCATTCCATTTATAGTTCTGATCGTACCCTCTTTCTGAATGAAATTCGTAACTCCCCATTGTTCTGTAGCAGGAATACTCCTATCATTCTAACATCACATCATAACCCCGGATATCTCTTTCCCAGGTTATGATATTCGTTCCCCCTTAGACACATACCTACTTTTGAGGGACTGGCTCTGATATCATATTTGCCGCGGTCCCTTAGAATGAACCGGACTCGAAAAGGGGCTTTCCCAAGAGGTCACCCATCCCAGAATTTTCCTAACTTGAGCACGCTTAACTACAGAGATTTTCAAGCTTCGAAGTTCCGGTTCATCCAAAAGGCGCATCTGTGTTATAAGAGTGATATCATTCCATTTATAGTTTTGATCGCGCTCTCTTTCGGAATAGAATTCGCACCCCCCATTGTTCTATAACAGGGAATACTCCTATCATTCTAACATCATATCATAACCATGGATATCTCTTTTCCGGGTCATGACATTCCCTCCCCCTTAGAACAATGATTCGTTCTCGAACCACGGACCTATTTTTGAAGGACCGACTCTGAAACCATATTCGTCACGACCCACCCCCAATCACAGACGATATTTGTCCGCTCTGGTCGAAACCGCACGGTTTTGTCCCTTGGAATGAACCGGACTTGAAAAGGGGCTACTTCCTAGGAGGTCACCCATTTTGAAATTTCCCCGGCTCGAGCACGCTTAACCACGGAGTCCTTCAAACTCCGGGTTTTGGTTCATCCAAAAGGCCTTCTTTCGGAATGGAATTCGCAACTCCCCATTATTCTATTGCAGGGAATACTTCTATTGTTCTAACGTCATATCATAACCACGAATATCTCTTTTCCGGGCTGTGACATTAGAGATATCGATGGTTATGATATGATGTTAGAATATACGAAATTTCTTGCTATAAAATAATGGGAGAGATATGAATTCAATTCTAAAAAAGGGCACGATTAGAACTATAAATGAAATGATACCATTCCTATAACACAGAGGTGTCTTTTGGGTGAACCGGAACTCCAGAGTTTGAAAAACTCCGTAGTTAAGCATGCTCGAGCTAGGGAAATTTTGGGATGGGTCACCTTCCGGGAAATGGCCTCTTCTCGAGTCCGGTTCATTTCAAGGAACAAAACCGTACAGGTTCGACCAGAGCGAACAATACCATCTGTATTTGGGGAAATATGAATAGGGTCGTATCTAGGTGAACACAAACATAAACTGTTTTCATAATTCTCTTTTTCTTCTCCATCTCCAAGCCACCCTCATCACACACACATATACAATCTCTTCATCACCATGAAGACTCCACCAAAAAAATTCAAATTTTACTCCAATTTCTTGAGGTAGCGACCAAGTCTTCATTTTGAGGCCATTTTCAAGCTTGGATCATCACCCTCTTAAATAAATTATAAGGTAAAAATCCCATCTTTTTAATTTAGTTATAGTTCTACCTATGAAATTGTAGGTTTTTATGTGAGTAATTTCTAAAATTATGATAAATATTTATGAGTTAATTTCAAAAGTTTTAGTAATTGTAATTGTTCACTTTTATGGCTGAAAATCAATGACAAGATAGAGTTTTGAATTTTTTTGAATATTCTCGGCTGATAATTATCCTTTTTATAAAACTAAAAACTTGTAGGTAATTGGTTTATATTTTAGCAAAAATAATTTGTTTGAGTATTACTGTAAAATGATTTTTTTACGAATTTTCAAATGGAGGGTTTCCAAGCTGGAAATTTCATTTTCAATGGCTGTTTTTCACTCAACCTGTAAATATTTTCTTAATTTTTCTACTGACAATTTGGAAATTCTAAAATATGGAAGCTGTAGATAATTTTGTGTAGATATCTCTAGAATTTTAATTTTCGTTATTCACTTTACAAAATCTAGAGATATCAATTTTTTAGTGAAATGTTGTTTTCTGGTTTGTGAAACAAATTCAGAAACATGTTTTAAGTTTGTATTTTATTTCATATCTTATACTTAGAATGTGAAAAAGATATTTTGGGATATAAAAGTTAACCCATTTATCTATATGTAGAATTTTATTTCGAGTCCAAATATTATATTTACGTTTTTTGGTGATACCAAGAGGGGGGCAGGATCATAGAACAAAATAAACAAGAAGATGGAATGAGAACTGGCTTTGATCTTATTTGAATTGAAAGTATTTAGATACAGAAGCAAAGAGTAAAGTTTACAAAGTCTGAACTCTCTCTCTAAAACCTCTGCCTTGTTACATGAATGAGTTGTGTTTATATAGACTTGAATGCTCCTCTTGAATGCTCTTTGGATCAGCACGAATCTTTTAGTGCTGTCTTATCCTTCTTTTTTGAATAGCTGAGTGGTTGGCTGTCTTCAATTATTTGAGTGGCCGTCTTGTCTTTTTGGAAAGCATCTTTTGACTTTTGAGCTGGCATCTTTGTAGCTGTCTTCAATTATTTGAGTGGCTGTCCATTCTTCTTTTTGGAAAGCATCTTTTGAAAAATGGTTGCTTTTCTTTTGAGCTGGCATCTTTTGAGTAGACATCTTTCGTCTTCTTTTGAGCTGGCATCTTTTGAGTAGACATCTTTCGTCTCCTTTTGAGCTGGCATCTTTTGAGTAGACATTTGTCTTTTGCTTTTGAGCTGTCCTTGCTTTTGAGAGGAATCTTTAGTAATCGAATTTTTGGCAAATCCGCAGCCATTAACGGATTTAATATGCCTTTACCAACCACCGTTTGAGGTTGGGCTAGCATGTAGATTTGAACCGTTCTACATATGACGTTGTTGTGGAGAATTACTTCTCCAGTAAATTGGCTGTTTGAGAGCCATACTCCTTTGGGTTAGGAGCAAACCTTTTTAAAACGGATTTGATAAGCCTTTATCGGTAGCCGTTTGCTCCGGACTAGCTGTAGTCACCATTCACTACAGAGAACACTAGAAAGATAAGATAAGATATATATATACACTTTTTTTTTTAATTCAAAAGGGTCTTGAGCACAAGGCCCTCCCATAGGATCAGTAGAGGATCCTTCTGAGGAATGCTTGGAGTTTGATTTTGAGCTTCTCATTTGTTTCTGCATTTTTTTGAATTTTTGGAACTCCAGAAATTGCTTCATATCATCATCCTCTGAATCTGAGGAGTTGAAATTTATGACTGCTTTTGCCTTCTTTTGAGTTTTTACTTCTTTTGCAGGAGTTTTTGGTTCAAGCTTTGCTGGTTCTTTTGGAATTTGCTGAATTTCTTGTTGAAGTTTCTTTCCCGTTTGAATGTAATGTAATACTGCCTTCTCATTGCAGTAGTCTTGAGTGTAACGGGTCCACCATTTGACCTTGAATTCTCTACCCAGACTGAGAGGGTAGTCACTGTTGTAGTGTCTGAATAATGTAAATGTCCAACAAAATATCCATGGGACTTTGAAGGATTTGTGGAATAGGAGGGCTTTTTTGAAATGTTCACCTCCCGTTCTTTGGACCCAAGTTTGGAAGGCCTTTAGAACAACAGGTGGAAGTATTTCTGGAACGGGGCCAAAACGTAGCCACCATTCATAGAACCAGATAGGAATAGTGTCAGCACAATTTGAGTGGAAGGTAAGGAACCATGAATGATTGAATGGCCTATAGAATAAGGTTCGGAACCAAGCCATTTGATAGTCTTGGTATGTATAACCTTTGGGAATGTAAGTAATTGAGAAGTCTTTTGTAGTCCAAATGCTGGACCAATCATTTGGTGGAATAACCTTCTTTATGACACATTTCGAATAAGAAATCAGTGAAGGAGTTTTTCTATCAGGAGTATGAGTGATTTCAGCTGACCCAGAGTCAACTAAGATCAACTCATAGAATTGTTGAGTTTTGAGGGGATCATCCAGCCAATAGGAGTTTGGCGGAAATAATTGATGAGTGTAGATTTGAAGTGTGTTGTAGTTGGGAGATTCTTTGAAGGTGGTCAAGCAGATGTGTTGGACACCAGATTTTGTGAAATATGGACTGTCTTGATCTTTTGGAGAAGTTTGAATTTGTGGAGTTGAATTTTGAGGTTTCTTGCTTTCTACTACTGATGAGTAAGTCAGAGCAGGGAAATCTTGGAGAATATGGAATTTGTTCGTTGATGAAGTTGCTGTTGTCAATTTTTTCATCTCATAATCCTTTGAAGTGCGAACTTTTGAATTGGGATCACCCATTTTTTCCTGTAAGAAATTCCCTAGTCAAAAAGTCTGGTAATGAATTGTCAGTACCTTTTAAATGTTGAATATCAAAATCAAAGACAGAAAGTAAAGCTTGCCATCTAGCGAATATTTGTTTTGAAACTAGATTTTTTACATCTTTTTCTAAAATGAATTTTGCAGATTGACAATCTATTCTAAGGAGAAATTTTTTATTAAAAAGATCATCTTGAAATTTTAAAATACAATTAACAATTGAAAGCATTTCCTTTTTAATAGTATAGTAATTTTTCTGAGGTCCTAACCAGACACCAGAGTGATATCTGACTAGATCTTCTTTTGAAGAGTTTGGTAGCCGTTGTTTTAAAATACCACCGTAACCAATATTTGAAGCATCAGTCTCAACAATCATGAAAGCATCAGGATGAGGAATATTAATGCAAGGTAAAGAATGAATAGTTCTTTTGATTTGTTTAACAATATCTGTATGAATCGAAGTCCAAGGTGGAGGATTTGTTTGAAGTCGTTGAAATAAAGGTGCACAAATTTGTCTCATCTTTGGAATAAAATCAGAAATATAATTTAAACAACCTAAAAATCTTTGGAGTTGAGTTTTGTCTTTAATTTCATCAGCAAATTTATCAGCAAAATCAATACTTCGATTTATAGGAATAATAGTACCTTGATTTATGAAATGTCCAAGAAAACGAATATTGTTTTGAAATAATTTCATTTTTGTGGCTGAAAGAACTAAGCCATTTTTCTTTACAGTATATAAGAAAGTTTTCAAATGTTTAAAATGTTGATTAATGTTTTCAGAGAAAACTAATACATCACAATATAAACAATCATAAACTTTGAATATGGATTCAGAATGTCATTCATTATCCTTTGGAATTCTGAAGGGGCGTTTTTGAGTCCAAAAGGCATTACATTCCATTCGTAATGGCCAAAGGGTACAGTAAAGGCGGTTTTGTATCTGTCTTTTTCAGCAACTTGAATTTGCCAAAAGCCAGATTTCATGTCAAACTTTGAAAAGATTTTTGCAATACTTAAACGTTTTAATAAATCTCTTTTATTTGGAATAGGGTAACGAATCCATTGAAGAACCTTGTTGAGAGGTTTATAATTAATAACAAGCCTAGGGACACCACGTTCCTTTTCTGCTTGATTCATGACATAAAATGCTGCACAGTTCCAAGGTGATTTGGATGGCCGTATCAGCTCTTTATCTAAAAGAGTTTGAATTTCTTTTTTTACAAACTTCTAATAGATCATGATTCATTTGAATGGGTCTTGCCTTTGTAGGAATATTTCTTTCTGAAAATTCCTTTTCATATGGTAATTCAACGATGTGCTTTTTTCTTTCCCAAAAAGCATTAGGAAGATCTGCACAGACTTCTCTTTTGAATAGATCTTCTAACTGTTGAATTTTTTGTTTTGTGCTGGGTAATTGTAAGTGCTCTTTAATTTGAGCATAAGACAAATCTTCTTTAAGAAAATTTATCTTATTCTGCTTCCTTTGAATAAGGTTGATATGTTGATAAATGGAGTTATTTTGCAAAGCATTTAACTCCTTTTGTCGAACAGGAATCAAGAATCTGAAATGTATAGTGTTACCCATAATGCTAGTGCTGATACCTTTGTTATCAACAACAAAAGGGTAAATTTGAGTAAGGAATGGAGTGCCTAAAATAATATCAGTGTTGAGATTTTCTACTACAATAAACTGATGTTTAAAGCAGTAGTTTTGATTACATATCTCAGTTTTTGTCAACTTTCCTTTGATTCGAAGAGGAGAGTTATTGGCTGCTATAAGAACTTCATTAGTAAAACTATAATATTTTGTTGGTATTAGACCATCTCTGATGCAGCTTTGATCTGCACCACTGTCTAACATTGCAACAAAAGTTTGTTTGAAGTTTCCTATAGAAATAGTTAGATGAACTAACCATTTCTGGAATTGGAATTTCTCAATCGTGGAAATGAATTGAGAAGTAGAAGGTTGAGTAGAAGTAATATTTATTTCCTGTGGAGGAATAAATGCTTCTTCTTCTTCTTCTTCTTGATAGATTTCTTTTCCTTTGGAAAGTCTAGATTGAATAATTGCTATATAAGTTTCTAAAGAGAGATTTTTCATCTCTATATTGTTAGTAGTCTGTCTTAAAGACTTGACTTCTTCCTTTAGAATATGAATCTCTGTTTGTAATTCTCTGGTAGAGATG
The DNA here is from genome assembly GCA_030015575.1 of Agapanthus africanus. Taxonomy (NCBI): domain Eukaryota; kingdom Viridiplantae; phylum Streptophyta; class Magnoliopsida; order Asparagales; family Amaryllidaceae; genus Agapanthus; species Agapanthus africanus. Next base: position 947,811,831 of record CM057337.1, read on the forward strand.
GACTTAATACCAGAGGTTTGATTCATAGGATACTTTTCAAAAACTTTTGATATACTGAAAGGTTGAATGATATTAAACTTCTCATCTTCTTGCAGAATTAAAGATTTTAATCTTTCGAAAAGTTCCTTTTGTTTGATAGGATCAGGTAATTGTTGAATCATATCAAAAATAAATTCTTTTGTATCAGAATTTATCTTCTTATTATCAGTAGAAGACTTAATCATATTAATCTGTTTACAGTGACAGTCATCCTGGCTTTCACTAGAGGAATCATAATTGCCATTATCATCGTCAGTAATATAATTGATCTCAGAATAGATTTGCAATCTATCCTTTAATTTGTTTCTGATATTTTCTTCAATATCAGAAATGCCATCAATGATTTCATTTATCTTTCCTTTTCCTTTGCTTCGACATTTGCTTGCAATATGGCCTTTCTTGCCACATTTAAAGCACTTGAAATCACTTGAATTCTTTTTTCTATTAAATCTCCTGAATTTCTTTGGGGAAAAGGAATCTTCTCTATATTCCTTTTTCTTAGAATATCTTTTTTGTGAAAAAGATTTTTGAAGGAATTTTTTCTTTCTTTCAGTGGAAGGAGCACTAATTCCAGTAATTCCAAAAGCTTGACAGAAAGATCCCATTTCTTTTCTCTTACTGCCATATTTAGCTTGGAATTTGAGCTCTTGACAAGCTGCAAGGGCTTCTTTTTTGACAAAAGCAAAAAGTTGACCAAAGGTCATTGAAGAGAAATCAATTTGTTCTGTTCCCATTTCTTTTTGTAAATTAATCATAATTCTTTGGGAAAACAGAGTTGGTAAACCAGTAATGAATTTTTTTTAGTAATCTCGGTTTATCAAACTGTGATTAATTGATTTAGTAATTCTTTAGGAAAACAGAGTTGGTATCATTCCATTTATAGTTCTGATCGTACCCTCTTTCTGAATGAAATTCGTAACTCCCCATTGTTCTGTAGCAGGAATACTCCTATCATTCTAACATCACATCATAACCCCGGATATCTCTTTCCCAGGTTATGATATTCGTTCCCCCTTAGACACATACCTACTTTTGAGGGACCGGCTCTGATATCATATTTGCCGCGGTCCCTTAGAATGAACCGGACTCGAAAAGGGGCTTTCCCAAGAGGTCACCCATCCCAGAATTTTCCTAACTTGAGCACGCTTAACTACAGAGATTTTCAAGCTTCGAAGTTCCGGTTCATCCAAAAGGCACATCTGTGTTATAAGAGTGATATCATTCCATTTATAGTTTTGATCGCGCTCTCTTTCGGAATAGAATTCGCACCCCCCATTGTTCTATAACAGGGAATACTCCTATCATTCTAACATCATATCATAACCATGGATATCTCTTTTCCGGGTCATGACATTCCCTCCCCCTTAGAACAATGATTCGTTCTCGAACCACGGACCTATTTTTGAAGGACCGACTCTGTACCATATTCGTCACGACCCACCCCCAATCACAGATGATATTTGTCCGCTCTGGTCGAAACCGCACGGTTTTGTCCCTTGGAATGAACCGGACTTGAGAAGGGGCTACTTCCTAGGAGGTCACCCATTTTGAAATTTCCCCGGCTCGAGCACGCTTAACCACGGAGTCCTTCAAACTCCGGGTTTTGGTTCATCCAAAAGGCCTTCTTTCGGAATGGAATTCGCAACTCCCCATTATTCTATTGCAGGGAATACTTCTATTGTTCTAACGTCATATCATAACCACGAATATCTCTTTTCCGGGCTATGACATTAGAGATATCGATGGTTATGATATGATGTTAGAATATACGAAATTTCTTGCTATAAAATAATGGGAGAGATATGAATTCAATTCTAAAAAGGGCACGATTAGAACTATAAATGAAATGATACCATTCCTATAACACAGAGGTGTCTTTTGGGTGAACCGGAACTCCAGAGTTTGAAAAACTCCGTAGTTAAGCATGCTCGAGCTAGGGAAATTTTGGGATGGGTCACCTTCCGGGAAATGGCCTCTTCTCGGGTCCGGTTCATTTCAAGGAACAAAACCGTACAGGTTCGACCAGAGCGAACAATACCATCTGTATTTTGGGAAATATGAATAGGGTCGTATCTGGGTAAACACAAACATAAACTGTTTTCATAATTCTCTTCTTCTTCTCCATCTCCAAGCCACCCTCATCACACACACATATACAATCTCTTCATCACCATGACGACTCCACCAAAAAAATTCAAATTTTACTCCAATTTCTTGAGGTAGCGACCAAGTCTTCATTTTGAGGCCATTTTCAAGCTTGGATCATCACTCTCTTAAATAAATTATAAGGTAAAAATCCCATCTTTTTAATTTAGTTATAGTTCTACCTATGAAATTGTAGGTTTTTATGTGAGTAATTTCTAAAATTATGATAAATATTTATGAGTTAATTTCAAAAGTTTTAGTAATTGTAATTGTTCACTTTTATGGCTGAAAATCAATGACAAGATAGAGTTTTGAATTTTTTTGAATATTCTCGGCTGATAATTATCCTTTTTATAAAACTAAAAAGTTGTAGGTAATTGGTTTATATTTTAGCAAAAATAATTTGTTTGAGTATTACTGTAAAATGATTTTTTTACGAATTTTCAAATGGAGGGTTTCCAAGCTGGAAATTTCATTTTCAATGGCTGTTTTTCACTCAACCTGTAAATATTTTCTTAATTTTTCTATTGACAATTTGGAAATTCTAAAATATGGAAGCTGTAGATAATTTTGTGTAGATATCTCTAGAATTTTAATTTTCGTTATTCACTTTACAAAATCTAGAGATATCAATTTTTTAGTGAAATGTTGTTTTCTGGTTTGTGAAACAAATTCAGAAACATGTTTTAAGTTTGTATTTTATTTCATATCTTATACTTAGAATGTGAAAAAGATATTTTGGGATATAAAAGTTAACCCATTTATCTATATGTAGAATTTTATTTCGAGTCCAAATATTATATTTACGTTTTTTGGTGATTTTTCAAAGTGAGCCTAATAACTGTCGTTTTCTGAACTAGTATTTTCAAATAATATGCATCCGAATATTGTATTTTCCTTGCTACATATTACCGATAGGATAATATTATTGACGTGTGTGTTTTTATGTTTGAAGGAGCGTTAGCGAAGGCGGCGGAGGCGACGAGACGAGGATAAGAGGTCGTAGGATTCGACCAGCACGAGTCATCTTTTTATGAGTAGAATAGCATCTATAAGTGGGAAATCGGACGGATGGCGCATAACATCCCCGACTATCAGAAATTTTAATAAAACTTCATGTCATTTTTAAACCATATCCGCGACACTTGATAGGATTACCATGCTGGTAGTATTGTATTGGGTACCACCTCATATATTTAGTAATATGTTTAATGTGTGTGCGTACGTGACTAAAGATCTGTTAGTGGGTTGTGCTCACTCTACGATGTCGTAGCGAGGCGGAATGCACAAAAATAAATTTTAATGCAAGCATAACCAACTATATCCCAAAATACATCCATATGCTTAAAACTAGCAAACTAAAGATAAGGATTTAACTACTCGGTTAGGCTTACAACCTTTGCAGTCGTGTCCTTCGTCTTCAATCCTCTTCCTTAGCTTCTCGAGGCTCCATGATCGCGCTTACAAGCCGGTCCTCCTTCTCCGAAGATGATCCACTCGAAGGAACCAAGTCCAAGCTCCAACTTCATCAAATGAAGTAACTAAAGATTCTAGGTTGCTAATTTAGGATGCTTAGTGATGCGTGTGAGTGTTCTAGCATTTTTCTTTCTCTTTATCTTCTTGTTTCTCAACACTTGAGAATGGTAGATAATGAAGAAGATGGAGGAGCCATTTTTTGAGAGAGAAGATAAGATGATTGAATGAAAACCTCATCTTAAATTTAAGCATGCGATTTTTCTTTTGTCAAAAGAATTTTCACAATTTTAAATTGCAACCATGCTTGAATAGTATAACCAAACGAATAAACAATTCATTTGGCCATACCCTCCACCATTTCTCTCCTCTACCTCATTTCATAATTTCTTTAAAAAGAAAAACCTAGAAATGAGGTTTCATCCTTCTAGAAGTATTCTTGTATGAATACAAGAATACGTCTCCGCAAATACATGCCCGTATTCGTATCAAATTACGAATACCCAAGAGATAGAAAAATACAATGAACATAATACTAGAATATACATATCGAAATATATGTGTGTAAATTATTAAATCAAAACTTGATTTAATAATCTGGCTTAATCTTAAGCCGGCTAGTTTGTCATCCGCCCAATTAAAGCCCGTGTGGCTAGCACACATACCTAATCAAAACACTGCACGTATCAATATACGACCACTATATCATTTTGCTTGAACCGGAAAAACCCTCTGTGTGGGACTCTAAAGACTCATCGATACAATGGCAGTGGGTTTAACCACAAACACATCAGCGGCACTAACTGTACGTAACGGCTATCCAGGTATTGAGTGAAAGGAAGGCCGACGAGCAAACTCATTCTTACCCCTACTGAGCCTGTCTGTGAAAATCTCCGTACAGTCTGATCTCTTCATCTAAGAATATCGCATACCGGGTCTAAGGAGTGAATAACGTCAGACCCCTACTAACTCGATAAGTCGTGCCGGACTGAAGCTCATCACCCACCGAGAAACTGTCGATATCACATCAGTAAATCTCATCCACATTGGCCAAGGATTTTATGGTGGCAGCTGACCCAACACAGCGCGACATTGACTCCCAATACCGGCAGAGACGAATTCCTGACGATTGTTCACTGCTTCCATGTGTCTCGGGACTGTACCCAACTAAAATCTGTTTGCACGACTCCTTTGAGCCATGATAGGGTAGTAATCTAAGTATAGTAGGAACTCACACGAGAAAAATAAAAATCTCAAGTCAAAGGACTAACCTATACTCATGCCACAAGAGAACTTCCATCTGATGATAGGTATAATACCATCTAGAAGTCCTCGGTGAGTCCGTTTGGTGTACTCACCTCCAGTGAGCACCTGTATACTATCTTAGGTGACTCAACACCAATGACTTGTGAGACCGGCCACCGCCCTTCGTCAGGGTCTCGAAACATATACACTAGTCTACTCCGGAGTATCGATGCACGGTCTCGATACTCCCTCGACTAGGGACATTTAAGGATGTGCTTATAGAACATCCAGCTCCTACGTATATGATCGCCATCATAATGCTGGTAGTTAAGCAATGATCCTACGGGCTTTATCATTATGTATTACCCACACGTAATAACGAGTAAAACGAATACACACAATGATAAAGACAAACTAGATATCATACTATCATCTCGAGAAAGATCGTTCTAGCTGTATAGGTCATCTTTCAATTATCATAATCACCTACTTGCAATTACAATAATTGCTTTGAGAGCGCTATATCCAACAATTTTCCACTTGCACTTAAGGCCGATTATTGCGGTATTGCATACTCACAGCTAATGTGTTACCGAATACCCAACTTCTCTACTAGTCAGTTTTTCAAAACACGTTTTGATAAACTTACGTGTTCGAGAATTAGCTTCAGTAAGTGGATCCGCTACAATGCTTCTAACTTTATCTCTCTAAATCTCAACTTCGCGGAGACCAACGATCTCCCGAATTGAGCGATACCCCGCCTCAAGATTTTTTCTGGATACTTGATGGAACCAAGTTCATAAATGAACAATTTTATCCAACAAACTTCTTGAGTTGTATCCTCCGTTGAGTCATCCCGCGCCATGTCTACCTCAGCATTCTTCTTGGAATCCATTCCAATATACCTCCCCTTATAAGAGGGTAAACTTTTAACTCTGACAGCTCTTCTGTCATCTAGGTCACCTTGGAAGCTTAAACTGGTAACCACCTCTCGTGGGAGGCTGCCGTTACCATACTCCAAGAACATCCTCTTATGTTCTTCACTGCTTCCCTTTATTTCTCCAGGATTAGATTAATATCCGCTTATTATAGCAAGTGCAAAAAGCAACATCTGGTCCGGTACATGACATTGCATGATTGACTCAATTTCCTAAGCAAATGATATGTTATTCATACCAGTCCCCCTCCTCTTTAGTTTAGAAGACATTGTTCCCCCCCGGAAGACGCGACCGGGACGTTGGGACGTCCGGGCCTGAATTTCGAGGGCAGATGCTAATTGGTGCTATCCGTCCACCTCTCCGAAAATGCCAAGTTGATTTATGGCACCATGTATCAAAGGTTTAAACGGATGCGGCCGATGTAGCAGACTTCGTCAGATTCCCCCTCGTTGAAGGGTTTTTGATTGTGAGGACGCTCTTCCCTGCAGGCGCAAGCCCCTACAATTAATTACGCTACCGCATCGCGGTAACCACTTTCTCCTTCTCCAGGTGGTCACTTCGTATCGTGTGTGTTTGTTTTGTTTTTGGTTGCCCGTGGATTGTATACAGAGACTAATTTATGTTGTCTCCCATAGGGCGTAGATTAGTCCAAATCCGTATTTTCTTAGATTTGGGTTTGGGGTTGGGTTTAAGGATACGTTAGTCTCATTTGAGACTAAGATCAACTTAAACGTTTGTTAAGGATACGTTAGTATAATTTTAGACTAAGATCTACTTAACAGGATCATTTAGATCCAACAAAAGAGCATTTGGACTCTGTTGTTTTAGTTTAGGTACTTTGCGGTCCAAGGTTAAGGACATCATAGTCCATGGGCTTAAGGACCCCACAGTCCAAGGTTAAGGACATCATAGTCCATGAGTATAAGGACCCCACAGTCCAAGGTTAAGGACATCATAGTCCATGGGTTTAAGGACCCCACAGTCCATGGAATGTTTGGTTATCGGGACCCGTCGCCTCTCTGAAGACGTTGAAGGATTACAACGACAAATATCAAAAGAGTGAAGAGATGTATCCTTGAACCAATGTTGGTTGGGAGATCTGTAGTCCAATTTGGGACTAAGATCAATTAATTAGATTATGAGCACATGAGCTCGGTTGAATCTGAATTGAGAACTTATGGCCAACTTGGGCTAAGCCCAATTATGTAACACCCTAGTTCATTTATACCAGTTCTAGTTCACGTATTTATTTATTTATGGTATTTTCCTGATTTATCGTGCTTTGGGTGCAAGTAGTATATTTGACATCTGTATTAGCATCCGACTCGACCCGCTTGCTTGAAAGCTGTCTTGATTCATGTATCCTGACTTGTTACGTAGACTTGTGCACTTTCATGAATACTGCATACTGGTATTTTATCTGGCATTGCATTTTATAATATAACATTTTAAGTCACGTAAAATATTTTAAAAATACATTGCATGGCCTGCATGATACCCCTAACCCCGTGGTAGCATCCGCGCATCTTGTTCCTGTCCCGTTCAGTGAAACAGACTTGTTTGGATGGCTATGCGCACGTACGTGCATCCGTTCTTAGGGGTATGCATTTTCATTACCCGAGAATTCATTTTTTTATTTTGGCTGTCGCATATATTTTTCGTATTTTAAAATGGAATTTTTAGACCCGACCCGGGCGTATTTTGGAATAAATTTGTATTTACCTGAAAATCCAATTTTAATTAATATAATACTTATATTAAAAATTTATTTAACAATTTAAATTTCGTTAACAGCATAAACATTTATAAAACTAACTAAAATCTTATTAAATTTAAAAAAAATTAAAACCAATTTAACAACTCAGAATCTCTCTCCTCTCTTTTCTCTTTCTCTCTCCTCTCGCGCCTCTCTCTCTCCTCTCGCGAACACTGTTCGCTTCTCGGATGTGGTCACCGCCCTCGTGATCTCGTCTCCTCCCTCCTTATATGTTGGCTATAGTGCCCTCAAGGCAATTATCATAGTCGCGGACTTATGATTATGATGATTGAGTGAGGACCTATACCGATAAAACAGTCTTACTCAAGATGATAGTATGCTATCTGGTTTGTCTTTATCATCATATACATGTTGATAGAGCCCGTAGGATTCTTGCTTGACTGCCAGCATTATGATGGCGATCATATATGTGGGAGCTGGGGTCTATAAGCACATCCTTAAATGTCCCTAGTCGTAGGAGTATTGAGACCGGGCATCGATACTCCAGTGTAGACTAGTGTATACTGATCGAGACCCCGACGAGGGGCAGTGGCCAGGTCTTACAAGCCATTGGTGTTAATTTGTTCACCTAAGATAGTATGCAGGTGCTCATTGGGTTATGAGTACACCGGACGGACTCGCCGGGAACCTGCTAGTTGGTATTATACCTATTGTCAGATAGCAGTTCCCAGGCGACATGTGTACAGGTTAGTCTGTCGACCTGAGATCGTCATTTGTCTCGTGTGAGTTCCCACTGTGCTTTGATTACTACCCTACCACGGCTCAAAGGAGTTGTGCAAACAGGTTTTAGTTGGGTACAGTCCCGAGCCACATGGAGGCAGTGATCGGATCGTCGGGGATTCGTCTCTCCCGGTATTGGGGGTTGATGTCGCGTTGTGTACGGATGGCCATCACCATAAATCCGTGGCCACGGTGGACGAGAATTATCGATTCAGGATCGATAGTTTCTCAGGTGGTGATGGGTTTCATACCGACACTAAATATCGCGTTGTTGGGGGTCTGACTTTATCCACTCCCGTAGACTTGATATGCGATACTCTTAGACGAACAGACCGGACTGTACGGATATTGTCACTGTCAGGCTCAGTAGGGGTTCAGGATGAGTTTGCTCGTCGGCCTCCCTTTCGTTCAATACCTGAGTAGCCGTTACGTACAGCTAGTGCCGCTGACGTGCTTGTGGTTAAACCCACTGCCAGCGTATTGACGAGTCTTTAGAGTCCCACACAGAGGGTTTTCACGGTTCAGGCGATATGGTGTACATGAGGTATGTTGATATATACAGATGTTCGATTAAATATGTGCACCTGCTGCGCAGACTTTAATTGGACGGTTGATAATACTAGCGGCTTAGGATTAAGCCAGTTTATTAAATCAGGTTTTGATTTAATAATTTACATATGTATTTATATATATGTATTCTAGTATTATTGTTCGCTATTTATTTTCTCTCTTGGCTATTCGTATTTTTGTACGAATACGCGTATATGTATTTCGATACATATACCGAGAAGTATTCCGTATTTTATACGGAATAGCTTCTAGAAGCTTTGCCACCTCATTATTTGATTTTCCATTTATGGAAATTCATTTTGTTTAATAATGAGGTGGAGGTTGGAAAAGGTGACAAGGAATGGGCATGAGTCAAAGCATGGTTTAAAGTATGGTTGTGATTTGTTTATTGTTTTAATTGGAAAAAGAAATGTGAATTTTTGTGTGGAGGGGAAAGGGGGGCCGGCCACATATTGGTTGGGGTTAATTTCATTTGGCTCATTATTACACTTGCTTCTCTCTCCACTCTCTCATTCACACAAAAGAGTTAGCCATTTTTCTTTGCTTATGCCAAGACTTCATCACCTCATTCTTCTTCTATGGTTGCTCCATTGAGCACAAGAAAAGAGAGAAAATGGTAGTGACACTTTCATACACCCCCACTCTCCATAACTAGCGACTTTGGAGCGTCGGTTATCTCGTTTGTCGAGGTTGGAGCTTGCGCCGTTTCCCTCGGGTGGATCATCGGAGACGAAGGAAGACCGACAACCAAACATCATCATGGAATCACTAGGAGCTTGGAATGAAGACCGAAGGACTCGGATCATCTCGGTATAACAGTTCTAACTCTTAGTTTAATTTGCTAGTTTAGGGTTTAAGGTCGATCCGTAAATCGGGTAGCGGTAGCGCCAGTTTAGAAAATTTTCGTTCCGCATTTTGGCCTCGTTTCGACGGCCGGGGCGCTGCCGGGACCCTACATGGTATCAAAGCCACCCTTTAAACCCTTTATTAGCTTGTTTAGACGTGCTTAAAAGATCAATCGACCGATTTAACCGAAATCACGATTTCAATTTTCTGTTTGCTGTCGTTTTTGAAAAGTGTTCAAAAAATTATTTGTAGTAGCTTAAAAATCCGTGCAAGCGAATATAAGTGTGAAGAAAAAATTTGAGCTCGTGATGCCTCCAAGTAGCCGCGGAACCGCCGCACTAACCCCCTTTTGGCGGCGGATCCGCGGCCACTTATTGGCGACGAGCCTTCAAATTTTCACTGTAGCTCAGAGACTTGGAATTGTGATTTTTTTGATATTCTGTTTTGGCCCAGGTTTCAGTAAAGTGTTGTTTTGCTATTGGGGCCAATTTGGAACTTAGTCGATCGATAATTTAAGTGTGCGTTTGACAGTACATACATATATTCTGCGACCGTGAATGTCACTTGATCGGTAAACTCGTCTAATTGCTATATGTCTTTTAGACGGGTTTGTGAACGTGACATTCACGTTGATGTTCTGTGATGTGCTGTGATATTGGTTGGATCGTCGTGGTGGATAGCAATGGTGCAATGATAGTACAGTTTTTATTTCATTTGTACATTTGATATTGCGGGGAAAGCGTCTGACATGTGGACTGCCGTCACTGCCAGTTTGTATATTATTCTTTTGGGGCACGACCGGGCTGAGGTCGATGTCACCCTTGTATATTATTTTATTTTCTGTATTAGGATTACCCCACGGTGGGGTGCACGAATAGCCGGATTCTAGAGGGCAACGGGTCCGCGTCTCATGGCGTTGGGACGGAGGGGACCTTACTCTAGAATTGGCGGGCTATTCGCCGCACTCGTAGGGGGTATAGGTGACCCAGGAGGGGTGCTCAAGTTACCGGATTCTGTGAAGTGCTGGGTGGCCCATTCACGTTGTTGAAGGGGGCTGCCTCACTTCTGGTTTTGGCGGGTAACTTGCCGCGCTCGTAGGGGTCTAGGTTTCATTGCACATGCTATCCACACGACAGGGAACGCCGGGTTTCACTTGCGGCTCAAGTGAAACCCGGGGCTCCAGATTATCCACCATTCTGTATTGCTTCTGTGATGTTTCTGTGATGTTGCTTTATATCATACCCGGGACGAATGTTATATATATATTTATATATACTGGTAGATGTTGTATATGTTTTGCACCCGCGCTAGCCCAGTCCCCGCTCTGTCGTTAGTTAAGTAACCTAACGGGTGATGACGGACCCAGTGGCGAATGCGGATGGTATATACGTACATTTTATTTTCGTTCTTTTCTGGTGTGATTAATTGATGGGACTGCATAGATTCTTATCAATGCAAGGATAAAACAAATCTATATATGATGTTGTTGGAACCAAGTTTTTTTAAAACTGACATTACAGACGTTCTCTTTTGCTTTGCACAGTGGTATTCGGTTATGAATATCCAGCACCTCATTCGACGAGGCAAGGGCCGAGATCCCTTCATTGGGAGTGACCCCTTGGGTAAAAGTTTGCGTCAACGTAATAACTTTACTATAGTCGTTTCCTTTTGCTTTGCATCGTGGTATTCATTTGGAATATCCTGCACCTCATTCTACGAAGAAAGAGCCGAGATCCCTTCACCGGGAGTGACCTCTTTAGCAAGAGTTTTCGCCACTATATATTTATAAAACCGCTTGGATTCCTTCAACGAGATCAAGTTCATTATGTTAAAGGTTTTTTGCTAAAAACCAGCCGTAGCCCTCCGTCATTTCAGATTAGTATTGCTTAGTATTCATGCTACGTTTGTCGTTGCTATTCGCCGAGACGTAGTGTGCGGTAGCTCTGTAATGCTTTTCTGTCGCATGGATATGTGGATTGGTTAGGACAGTCGTACGACTTTGTTGATTATTCGTCAAGGGTCGTGTGGGTGGGTTTAATGCAATCAAGATAATGACGGGTTGAACTTGACTAGGACCTTTTGATTTGTTGATTATTCGTCAAGGTCGCTTGGGTCCTAGGAGTAAAAACACATATTGGGAGTTTCAAACATACAGAAAACTTGCCAGGCTTGCGCATACCTTCTGGAGTGTGGTGACTTGAGTGGCTTCCATCAAGTTATCATGCGATGACAGTTGGATCCCGATTCCCACTGATGAGTAGGATTACTCCTCGGGTGATTCCGACTAATTCTCCTTTTAGGTTTGGAGGAGAATTCGAGGATAAAGTGGGAGCCATCCAGATTAGATAAAATGATTAACCATTCTAATCCAGGTTACAGTGCATGCTGAGTGTCTCTTCTTTTTCTCTCTCTGGCTGCGACTATGACCCGACCTTTTGACTAAAACTCAGGAAACCAAGTTAACCGAACCTTCTTAAAACACTTTGGCTTTTGGAATGTCACGGTTTCGCATACATCATTGCCATTTCTATATCACTTTTTGCATTTCTCCAGAACACCCCGTATTATTACAAACATCCACTTTCATTGGATAAATCCATCGTATGGTTATATACGAACTCAAAGGAACTTTTTCGAGGATGGATTCTGGTTCTGGAGAGATTGAATAGGATTATTCGGTTGTCTTTTCCCTTTACCTTCTCTCAGGTTGTGAGGGCTCCTAGGATTAGGAGAGGGTACACCTATTGAGTTTATTGGATAGTCTTCTTCCAAACCATAGGCAGATGCCGAACGGTAGGGAAGGAAGAAAACCAATTAAGCTTAAGTGTGGTGTACAGAAGGTAATAAGTAAAGACATATAAAGGGATTAGAATAATGGCAAAGGAAATTGCAACCACCATATTTCACGACAAAAATCGTGTATACCCCTGCCACACCTACATCCACTTTGCTTTTCTCTAGGACACTCCGTATCACTATGGATATCCACTTCCATTGGATAAATCCATCGTATGGTTATATACGAACTCGAAGGAACTTTTTCAAGGATGGATTCTGGTTCTGGAGAGATAGAATAGGATTATTCAGATGTCTTTTCTCTTTACCTTCTCTCAGGTTGCGAGGGCTCCTAGGATTAGGAGAGTATACCTATTACGCTTATTGGATAATCTTCTTCCAAACCTTAGGCTGGTGCCGAAGGGTAGGGAAAGAAGAAAACCAATTAGCCTAAAAAAGGTGTACAGAAGGTAATAAGTAAAGACATAATAAAGGGATTGCAGAGAGGGCAGGCAAGTATATGGTTACTGTCGTGAATCAAGATAATGGAAGAGGCGTTACTAGGAATACCAGTTAACCCTTTTGAAACATTTTCATGTTTCAGTTTTACTGTGCGATGTTAATTGATAACTGTTTTCCCAATGGGAATCTAACTCCAGGGTATGTATTTACCCGATCAGTTTCTCACATCTGTATGTTATTACGGATGGTAAGTGGGAGTAAGATATTGGGAATTGGGTGATTAGATCCTCATTATATCGGAATTCGTTGTAATTGGTGATATTTGAGGAAATCATCTGGATTTTGCCGGATGGCAAATATTTGGTTTTGAATATCCGTTGTTATGCACCAATTTCAAACTGATATATCTGTACATTTATTTTATAAAGTGAAATATAACTTTTTGATATTATGTCTATGACATTTACCTATATCAGCTGGTGATTAGGTAAGGTGCATTCAACAGCAGTGTAATCCTTCTTAACCATACTGCAGTTTTTCAACCTACGACACATAGGGCATGAGTTATTGAACTCAGGGGACTTATACAAAGTATTGTATGTTGTCCAGTGTCCATTAGGACAATGGGGTTGGTACTCGTACTATATTCTGTTTACTTGTGACTTCTCCAGTTCTGGACAAGTATTTCGTTGAAATGCAAAGTCCAGATATAGAGAAGTTATAGGTATAAGAATAAAGTAGAGAACCATTTGTTAGATGTATCAGGATTCCTCGATGAAGTCGAAGATGTAGATACTTGTGTTTGGTATTCCTCTGATAGTAATGGTTTTGAGAACTTGCTTCTCTTTCGGGTTACTCATATGTGGATGCACTCCTAGATGAGTAATGCTGATTGTCCTCTTTCCATTTGGTTGATATGCACTGGAGACAGCTGCATGATTTTGAATCTGGTTCAAATTAGATTAGTGCTTTTGTTTCTATATTAGATAAATATAGAATCAATTTATATCTTAATGATGTTAAGGTATAGGGAGTTGTCCGGCTGATACTTAAAACCAGAATCCGGATAAACTCTAGGCACGTTTCAGTAATGGCTGTTTGTGGGTTATCCCGGGCTTTGACGAGGGTTAACTTTCTACCATCAGGAAGATCAATATTTATATTGTTCTTGACTCGCCACAGTTTTAATAAAATGGATTTTTTCAGAAAACAGAAGTGGGAGTATGGTAGAACTGGAAGTTATTCCAGAACCACAAACGATTACTGGAAATTTAATAGAACCTAAGGATTCAATTGGATTTGACATTCCATTAGCCACTCCGCAGATTTGGTGGGCAACCTCAGGCACCCGAGAGATACTTCGGTCTTCTCAGAGACGGTGACAGGGATGTTCTTGTTTTTCCAGACTTGCCATTGCTGCTGTTATAGACTATAAGACCCGGCAGGAGGATGAGTATAGCATCGTTCTAAACTAGCTTTAGAAGTGCACGTGTATATGACTCTGCCAGAGGGTTGTTGTAGTCAGTGGGAGCAGCGGAAGCATAGTGGGCAAGTAGCTTATGTCTATTTATAGACTAAAACAGGTATAGCGGAAATAGATCATCTAATTTTGATGTGACAGTCATAGGTCTTGACTTCATCAGAATGGGAGATGGATCTGGTAAGAAGGTAGTAGAGAGTGATGTCCAGGTATTGGGATGACATGCACTTAATAGGAAGAGATATTCCTATACTACGATCGGTTATACTGTGGTTGTCACAAAGTTGTTTCTCCGCAGAGGATGTGGATATAATATCAGGTTTTCTGGTTATTAGATCTATGTTTTTAGATCTAGATTTGGGAAGTATCCTAATCTGGGTACTTTGACATTAAATGGACGACTCCTGACATGGTGGCGTACCTGCAGGTGATGCAGTCAACCTCTCTAAAGGTGTCTTACAGACTAAAGGGGAGAGAGATCTACATGATTAACATCTCATTTGCTTAGACAATTGAGTTAATCATGAAATGTCAAGTACCACACCAGATATTGCTTTTGCACTAGATGCAATAAGTAGATATATTAATCCAATCATGGAGAAACATTGGGAAGCAGTTTATGAACATGAATGGATATTCTGTGGATATGGTAACGGCGGCCTCCTTCAGAAGACGGTTATCATATTAGGCTTCCAAGATGACCTGGATGACAGAGTGACTGTCAGAGTTATAGTTTTTCCTTCTTTTGAAGGACAGTATGTTGGACAGGTGGTCCAAGCGGATACTGAGGAAAGGCAAGGCGAATGATACTGATTAAATTCAGTGGATGATACAGTCTAAGTAGTTTGCTGGATTTGGAGTTCATTTGTGAACTGGGTCCCATCAGATATCCAGACAAATTCTAAGACAAGTATTGCTCATTTCGGGAGATAGTTTTCTCCGCGAAGTTGAGATTAAGAGAGATACAGAAAGAAACATTGGAGCGGGTCCACTCACTGAGGCTATTTCTCGAACGCAATCATTTTCGCAAACAGGCTTTGCGAAACTGATTAGTAGAGAAGTTGGGTGTTCGGTATCACACGGGCTGTGAGTATGCGATAGATTGGCCTTAAGTGCTAGTGAGAGATTGTTGGCTATAGTGCCCTCAAGACAATTATCATAGTCGCGGACTTGTGATTATGATGATTAAGTAAGGACCTATACCGATAAAACAGTCTTACTCAAGATGATAGTATGCTATCTGGTTTGTCTTTATCATCATATACATGTTGATAGAGCCCGTAGGATTCTTGCTTGACTGCCAGCATTATGATGGCGATCATATATGTGGGAGCTGGGGTCTATAAGTACATCCTTAAATGTCCCTAGTCGTAGGAGTATCGAGACCGGGCATCGATACTCCAGTGTAGACTAGTGTATACTGATCGAGACCCCGACGAGAGGCGGTGGCCAGGTCTCACAAGCCATTGGTGTTAGTTTGTTCACCTAAGATAGTATGCAGGTGCTCATCGGGTTATGAGTACACCAGACGGGCTCGTCGGGAACCTGCTAGTTGGTATTATACCTATTGTCAGATAGCAGTTCCCAGGCGACATGTGTACAGGTTAGTCTGTCGACCTGAGATCGTCATTTGTCTCGTGTGTGTTCCCACCGTGCTTTGATTACTACCCTACCACGGCTCAAAGGAGTCGTGCAAACAGGTTTTAGTTGGGTACAGTCTCGAGCCACCTGGAGGTAGTGATCGGATCGTCGGGGATTCGTCTCTCCCGGTATTGGGGGTTGATGTCGCGTTGTGTACGGATGGCCATCACCATAAATCCGTGGCCACGGTGGACGAGAATTATCGATTCAGGATCGATAGTTTCTCAGGTGGTGATGGGTTTCATACCGACACTAAATATCGCGTTGTTGGGGGTCTGACTTTATCCACTCCCGTAGACTCGATATGCGATACTCTTATACAAACAGACCGGACTGTACGGATGTCACTGTCAGGCTCAGTAGGGGTTCAGGATGAGTTTGCTCGTCGGCCTCCCTTTCGCTCAATACCTGGGTAGCCGTTACGTACAGCTAGTGCCGCTGACGTGCTTGTGGTTAAACCCACTGCCAGCTTATTGACGAGTCCCACACAGAGGGTTTTCACGGTTCAGGCGATATGGTGTACATGAGGTATGTTGATACATACAGATGTCTGATTAAATATGTGCACCTGCTGCGCAGACTTTAATTGGACGGTTGATAATACTAGCGGCTTAGGATTAAGCCAGTTTATTAAATCAGGTTTTGATTTAATAATTTACATATGTATTTATATATATGTATTCTAGTATTATTGTTCGCTATTTATTTTCTCTCTTGGCTATTCGTATTTTTGTACGAATACGCGTATATGTATTTCGATACATATACCGAGAAGTATTCCGTATTTTATACGGAATAGCTTCTAGAAGTTTTGCCACCTCATTATTTGATTTTCCATTTATGGAAATTCATTTTGTTTAATAATGAGGTGGAGGTTGGAAAAGGTGACAAGGAATGGGCATGAGTCAAAGCATGGTTTAAAGTATGGTTGTGATTTGTTTATTGTTTTAATTGGAAAAAGAAATGTGAATTTTTGTGTGGAGGAGAAAGGGGGGCCGGCCACATATTGGTTGGGGTTAATTTCATTTGGCTCATTATTACACTTGCTTCTCTCTCCACTCTCTCATTCACACAAAAGAGTTAGCCATTTTTCTTTGCTCATGCCAAGACTTCATCACCTCATTCTTCTTCTATGGTTGCTCCATTGAGCACAAGATAAGAGAGAAAATGGCAGTGACACTTTCATACACCCCCACTCTTCATAACTAGCGACTTTGGAGCGTCGGTTACCTCGTTTGTCGAGATTGGAGCTTGCGCCGTTTCCCTCGGGTGGATCATCGGAGACGAAGGAAGACCGGCAACCAAACATCATCATGGAATCACTAGGAGCTTGGAATGAAGACCGAAGGACTCGGATCATCTCGGTATAACAGTTCTAACTCTTAGTTTAATTTGCTAGTTTAGGGTTTAAGGTCGATCCGTAAATCGGGTAGCGGTAGCGCCAGTTTAGAAAAATTTTGTTCCGCATTTTGGCCGCGTTTCGACTGCCGGAGCGCTGCCGGGACCCTACATTATATTTCTCCTTCCTCTCTCTATTTATACCCCGAGCACAATGACGAGAACTTATCGATCCCCTCTGCCTTCCTCAAACCCTAATACTAAAATCTCCATCACCTCATCACCTCCTCACCTCAACCGAGCCTCCTCCTCCTCCTCCTCACCATCTCCATCTTCTTCCTCCCTCCAGAACATCCCTGCACACCCACTAAAACCCCAAGAACCCTGCACACACCTATCACCACCACCTCACCTCATCGCCGACGACCCCTTCACCTCGTCACCCTCACATCACCTCTCCTCTCTCTCCTCTGCTCTCCTTCCTACACCAAAACCTTGCACCCAAACCCCAGCATACATCAAAACCGAGCCCAAACCCTAACCTAACCCTAGCTCCTCAAGATCCCCTCACTGGCGCACCTCACCGCCGTTGATCTCGCAGACACCACTAGCTCTTCTCCCTGACTCCAGTGCACAAATCCAGTAAGCCTCATTCCCCTTTCCCTCTTCTTCTTCCTCCTCTTCTTTCTTTTTTCTTTTTCTTTATTTCTTGATTTCTGGAATTCCAGCGATCGCCGGAGCCGTGACGTCGTTGCCGTTCCAGACGACCCAGAGGACGTACCTTACCTGCGTGATCACCCTCTTGCGTTGCTTGGACCCGTCCCGTGTGCCGTGCGTGCGTTGCGACGTTTTGCCGACGTCAAACGTGCCGTACATATCCATTTCGTGATCCGTTGAGGCAAGTTAATCTTGCTACATGCTATACTACTATATTCTATATCCTTTTGAATAATAATACCCCATAATGATTAATTATGCATCCCACATTATCATTTTTCAGTTTTATCGAATTTTCGACATCCGTATACATCCGCACATGTCATTTCAGATCTAGTGCATGCAAACCTATTTGGTTACACACTATATCACAATATACTGCATCTAATTGAATATAACATTTCATATTGTTTAATTGCACATCCCGCATTCACCAATTTATCATTTTACTGTTATATGATGTCCGTGTGCATCCATATCATATAATATACATATAGCTGCATCTACATATCACATTAATACATAAAACGGTTATATTAACATCCCATGTTTAATAAAGTGCATCCTAATTAGTATTGGAACTATAAATGTAACCCTAATCGATTATTGTGCATCCATATCATTGATTTTATATCTATTTGCATACCATGTCACATTATTTCATTTTATTGTTATATTAATACTTCATACTTGATTTTGTGCACCCATACTTACTACAGTTTGATTATGAGCACCCACAATTGATACCTGATACACTACTACTTGACATGACTTGATACCTGTGCATCACTTGACATGACTTGATACATGTACACTAGCTGACATGACCTGATGTACCACAGCTTGACTTGATACCTGATCTTGTTACTAATGCCGACAATCTTGACCTGTTATCCCTACGGACATATCATGTTGTCTATACAGACAAACCTATACATGCTTGATCCTGTGTTGGCATTAGCTCCAGATTTATCAATACCTGACTTGAACACATAAGCTTAGGGGTATGGGGAAATCAAAAGTGTAAACTAAAATGTAGCTTACAAGGGTATTACTTGATCCGTGGTCCCGGGGGATAATGGGACAGAATCATTCGTGATTCTTACTTGATCCGTGGTCCCGGGGGATAACGGGACAGAGTCATTCATGACTCCCACTACCTGATCCGTGGTCCCGGGGGATAACGGGACATATCCTTTGAGTTACATGGAGGATTACTCTAATTGATTTCAATAACTTTAGAGTAGATAACCCTATAGCACAGTTTAGACTACTCACTGCACTTATATCCTGTTCACTGATCTATATTCATGTTACTATTTATTTTCTGATAACTTGTTACTGTTTATACTTCATGCCTGCATTTTTCATTACATCCTGCTTGCTTAGAATTATTGACGCACCGACGTCTGGGTTTTGCATGGCCCAGATCCTCTATCTCTGTCGCAGGCTGTTCAGGAGTATTTTGACCAACAAGCCGAGCAGTGAAGATCTTGTTAGTTGCTAGTTAGTTTAGTTTTTATTCCGCATTTTCATTCCTGATGTGAGCCCGTATTATGGGATGTACATTCCAGATTGTTATTGTTTATTGGATCTATTGCTTCCGCATATTATTTCTTGACTCGTTTATTCTGGCATATGGACATGTACTAGATAGTTTACTATATTTTCCTGTTCTTGATATCTTCTTGACAGCCGTAATATGACTGTGGAGGGATGTTTCCTAACCACAGGTAGCATGGTTGGCTCTGTAACGTGTCGATCTTAGCGCACTCTGGGAAGCGGGGCATGACAGGGTTTGTTTAGTATCAGAGCCATAGGATTTAGGTTAATCGGGTTTGATTCTTTGGTAGTTGGGTATTGGACCCAATACACGAATAAGAATACTCGTAATTAGGAGCATGTCCTGCCTTATTGCTATCTTGCCATCCTTGAATCCATAACTATCTTGCTTCTTGTATCCTGTTTGTTGAATCTTGTTTATCTTGCTAATCCTCTTCGGTGTTTTGATTTCAGAATCATGGCGGACAGAAGTCTGCGATCGTACCAGAGGCGTGTTGATGACACCGCTTTGCTTCGAGTAATTCGTGGGATGCTGGAGAACCAGAAGCGGCAGACCGAGCTAAACCAGCGCCAAGCCGAAGCTTTTCAGGAAGGTTTGCGGACCGTCCAGCAGTCCGTGAACAATGTTGCGGCCAAACCAGTTGAGCGTGTGGGTACCGTGGCGGATTTCAGGAGATTGGGTCCGTCCATCTTCACTGGTTTGGAGGAGCCGTTGCCAGCAGAGTAGTGGCTAGTTGATACGGAGAATTTGCTCGTTGCGGCACAGATTCCAGAGGACAAGAGAGTGGATGTTGTACGCATCCAATTGGTAGACTATGCCTGTGAATGGTGGCTTGTGGAAGAGACCCGCTTGCCCAAGCCGATCAGTTGGGCAGATTTTTCGAAGAGTTTCTTGGAGAAGTTCTTCCCGCAGACTGCATGGAAGGAAATGGAAGAAAAGTTTATCAATTTGAAGCAGAACGGCGTACCCGTGGATGTACACGCGGTTGAGTGGACATGGCTCAGTAGGTTTGCTGGACCTTTAGTTGCCAACGATGCTGATAGGGCAAGGAGGTTCATGCGCAATTTGGACGTGGAAATCCAGAGGCACATCATATCTCTAGGATTGACCATTTTCTCTCAAGTTCTTAAGGCGGCCCGAGAGCAGCATAGCTTATCGATGAAGACTGGGGGTACGCAGCAGCAGGCAGTTACAGTGCGGAAGCAGACGTTTTCGCCGAACGAGCGCCTATACGCAGAGGTATTCCGGTGAACCGACGTGGTGTAGTACCGATGAAGAAGCCCGTCGTACAAGAGCAGAAGGGAGGGATGTTTTGTGAGTTTTGTCATCTACCTGGGCACCTGCAGAAGGATTGTCGGAGGAAGCTTGGACTTTGTTTGGTTTGCGGATCAGCTGATCATACTATCAGTATTTTCCCGTCGAAGATTCGTTTGAATGATGATGTTCAGAGGCCACCGCAGAAGCAGTTTTAGGGGCAGAAGCAGTTGACTCAGGGACCCAATCAAGCTCGAGCCTTTACCCTGACGACCGAAGAGGCCAAGGCTTCAGAGGAAGTTGTTTCAGGTATCCTACTTATTCATGATTTTCCCGCATTAGCATTATTCGATTCTGGTGCATCCCATTGTTTTATGTCGTCCAAGTTTATTGCTGCACACTCGATTCCTTGCACGACCTTATCTAGTTGTTGGGACATACACACTGGGAATGGGAAGATCATAGCTAGTAGAGAATGTAAGGATTGTTCAGTTGTTATTTGTGGACAGAAGTTATTTGCAGATTTCTTGGTGATTGATACCAGCAGTTATGAAGTTGTCTTGGGAATGGATTTTCTCGGCACTTTCCACGCTCACATTGATTGTAGGGCAAAGAAAGTGATTTTCTAGATTCCCGGACATCCGGAGTTTGTTTTTGCTGGAGGAAGCAGTTCTGTCGGGCCAGTCGACTTTAGGGCTAGACCGACAAGCAATGTTCTTTCGAAAATGGAAGTTGACAAGGAGGAAGCGCCAGTTGTAGTCCGAGAGTTTATGGACGTATTCGAGGACATCTCGGGTTTACCGCTAAAACGAGATGTGGAGTTCGCGATCGATCTTGTTCCTGGTGCAGCACCAATCTCAAAGGCGTACTATCCAATGGCACCAGTGGAGTTGGAAGAAGTCAAGAAGCAGATTACCAAATTACTTGAGATGGGTTGGATTCGCAGCAGTAATTCACCTTGGGGAGCTCTAGTTCTTCTAGTCATGAAGAAAGATGGCACAAAGAGGATGTGCATCGACTATCGAGAATTAAACCGGATGACTATTAAGAACAAGTACCCGATCCCTCGCATTGGCGGATGCAGTTGCAAGGACAGTCGTCGTTGATCGAGAGTATTAAAGTAGCGCAGTCACAGGACCCAAGATTGCAGAAGTTTCGAGAATAGATTGAAGCTGGACTTCGAACGGGCTTGTTGATTCATGAAGATGGTTCGTTGCGGTATGGTAGCCGTTTGTGTGTGCCAAAAGGAGACATTCATGAATAAGTTATGAAGGAGGCGTACATTTCCGCATATTCCGTACATCCAGGAGGCACGAAGATGTACCGTGATCTACGTCAACATTTCTGGTGGGAAGGCATGAAAAGAGAGATTGCCCGTTTTGTAGCGAAATTCTTGGTGTGTCAGCAAGTTAAGGCTGAACATCAAAGGGTAGCTGGTTTATTGCAACCACTTCCGATTTCTTAATGGAAGTGGGAACATATAACCATGGATTTCGTGACAGCTTTACCGCGGAGTCCAAAGGGTAACAATGCAGTTTGGTGATTGTCGATCGATTGACCAAGGCAGCTCATTTCATACCATTTCGAGTTGGTCAATCAACGGAAGCGTTAGCGGAACGGTACATGCAGGAGATTGTGAGATTGCATGGAGTACCTGTGAGCATCGTGTCCGACCGTGACACCCGATTCTTATCGCACTTCCGGAGGAGTTTACAAGAAAGTTTGGGGACGCGATTGAAGTTTAGCACAGCCTATCATCCTCAGACAGATGGCCAGTCGGAGAGAACGATCCAAACTCTTGAAGACATGTTGAGAGCTTGGATGTTAAACTTCAAGGGTTCGTGGGAGGATCATCTACACTTGGTGGAGTTTTCTTACAACAACAGTTTTCAGGCGACTATTCAGATGGCTCCATTCGAAGCATTGTATGGTCGCAAGTGTCGTTCACCTGTTTGTTGGGACGATGTTGGAGAACAAAGATTGTTGGGACCGGATTTGATCGTGCAAACAGTGGAGAAAGTTAATACTGATCGGAATCATATGAAGGCAGCACAAGATCGGCAGAAAAATTGGGCCGATACATCGAGAAGACCTCTAGAGTTCGCTGTTGGTGATCTTGTGTTCTTAAAGATATCACCGACTAGAGGAGTGATTCATTTTGGGATTCGAGACAAGCTTAGTCCTCGATTCGTGGGGCCTTTCGAGATTTTGGAGCGTGTTGGAGAAGTGTTGGAGAAGTGGCTTATCGATTGGCTTTACCACAATCTTTGGCGAATGTTCATGACGTGTTTCATTTATCTCAACTCCGTAAGTATGTTCGAGATGAAACACACATGCTAGATCATTCGGAGCTGACTGTAAGGGAGGATTTAACCTTTGAGGAATGACCAATGTCGATTGTTGATCGAAGAGAAAAGGTCCTTAAGAACAAGGTTATCCCTCTCGTACTTGTTTCTTGGGGAAATTGCTCGCATGGAGAATCGACTTGGGAACGAGAAGACGAAATTCGACAGAAGTTTCCACACCTATTCTTGTAGATTCATGTTGTTTACCTTTTCTTGTCTTTGGAATTTCGAGGACGGAATTCTTTTTGTAGTTGGGTATAATATAACACCCTAGTCATTTATACCAGTTCTAATTCACGTATTTCTTTATTTATGGTATTTTCCTGATTTATCGTGCTTTGGGTGCAAGTAGTATATCTGACATCTGTATTAGCATCCGACCCGACCCGCTTGCTTGAAACCTGTCTTGATTCATGTATCCTGACTTGTTACGTAGACTTGTGCACTTTCATGAATACTGCATACTGGTATTTTATCTGGCATTGCATTTTACAATATAACATTTTAAGTCACGTAAAATATTTTAAAAATACATTGCATGGCCTGCATGATACCCCTAACCCCGTGGTAGCATCCGCGCATCTTGTTTCTGTCCTGTTCAGTGAAACAGACTTGTTTGGATGGCTACGCACACGTACGTGCATTCGTTCTTGGGGGTATGCATTTTCGTTACCCGAGCATTCATTTTTTTTATTTTGGTTGTCGCATATATTTTTCGTATTTTAAAATGGAATTTTCAGACCCGACCCGGGCGTATTTTGGACTAAATTTGTATTTACCTGAAAATCCAATTTTAATTAATATAATACTTATATTTAAAATTTATTTAACAATTTAAATTTCGTTAACAACATAAACATTTATAAAACTAACTAAAATCTTATTAAATTTAAAAAAATCAAAACCAATTTAACAACTCAGAATCTCTCTCCTCTCTTTTCTCTTTCTCTCTCCTCTCGCGCCTCTCTCTCCTCTCGCGAACACTGTTCACTTCTCGGATGTGGTCACCGCCCTCGTGATCTCGTCACCTCCCTCCTTATATTTCTCCTTCCTCTCTCTATTTAAACCCTGAGCACTATAACGAGAACCCATCGATCCCCTCTGCCTTCCTCAAACCCTAACCCTAAAAACTCCATCACCTCATCATTTCCTCACCTCAACCGAGCCTCCTCCTCCTTCTCGCCATCTCCATCTTCTTCCTCCCTCCAGAACATCCTGTTCCCCTCCGAATGGCGGCTCGTAGAATGGGACGTCTAAGCCTGAGATTCGAGGCAGATGCTATTTGGCTTTATCCGTCCACCTCTCCGAAGATGCCAAGTTGATTTCTGGCACCGTGTATCTGAGGTTTAGACGGATGCGGCCGATGTAGCAGACTTCATCAGATTCCCCCTCGCTTGAGGGGTTTTTGATTGTGGGGACGCTCTTCCCTGCAGGCGCAAGCCCCTGCAGTTAATTACGTTATTGCATCGCGGTAACAACTTTCTCCTTCTCCAGAATTTCACTCCGTGTCGTGGGTGTTTGTTTTGTTTGTGGTTGCCCGTGGATTGTATACGGAGACTAATTTATGTCGTCGCCCGTAGGACGTGAATTAGTCCAAATCCGTATTTTCTTAGATTTGGGTTTGGTGTTTTAGTTTAAGGATACGTTAGCCGTGTTGAAGCTAAGATCAACTTAAACGTTCGTTAAGCATACATTAGTCCTGTTTGAGACTAAGATCAACTTAACGTGGTGATCCATTTATTACATGGCCGTCATGACTCGTCACCCCTCTGATGTCGTTGAAGAATTACAACGATAGGTGTCAGAGGAGTTCAGAGATGTACCCTTGAACCAAAGTTGATTTGGAGTTTTATAGTCCATTTGAATGTTTAAGGATACATTAGCCGTGTTTAGGGCTAAGATCAACTTAAACGGGACCGTTTAGATCCGGCAAAAGAGCATTTGGGCTCTATTGTTCAAGTTTAGGGACGTGGTGGTCCATGTTCCAGTTTGGGGACGTGGTGATCCATCGCCAGTTTAAGGACGTGGTGGTCCATCATTAGTTTGAGGACGTTTCGGTCTAATATTAGTTTAAGGACGTTTCGGTCCACGAGTTTAAGGACCCCGCAGTCCGTATTGATGTGTGGTCGTCGGGACCCGTCACCTCTCTGACGTCGTTGAGGGATTACAACGATAAGTGTCAGAGGAGTTCGGAGATGTACCCTCGAACCGGTTGTAAATTGATTTAGGAGAGCAGTCTTGCTCAGTCAATTTAATTTGAGGACTTACGGCCATGATTGGGCTAAGTCCAGTTGAAAAATGTTCAACATTTTTATTTGTTTTTGGCCTAATAAGCTTGTGCTAGGGCTTGGCCTCTTTTTAATAATGCATAGCATTATTTATTTTGTCAAGGCTGTGTCCATTTATAAATGATGCAGAGCATCAGTCTTGTTTGGGCTCTGCCCTGTTTATTGCATTTTCAATTTTGTTTGGGCTCTGCCCTTTTATAAATGATGCAGAGCATCAATATTGTTTGGGCTCTGCCCCTTTTCATTGCATTGCAATTTAATTAGGCCTACTAGGCCCCTCTGATTTGGGCCTGGCCCTTCAGTAAAAGAAATGCATTGCATTTGTCAGGCGCTTTACGCCAATCACTGAGCGCAAGCGCTTGTGGTGAGGACACGTGTCATGCTCTGGTGAGCGCAAACGCAACAGCGCAGTGCGCTGCGCTGTTGCGTTGCTGACACGTGGCGCGCTCTGGTAAGCTGCGCCAATCTCAGAGAGCAATGCTCTATTTTAAAAGCGCAGAGCGCAAGTGGTTCTGATGCTAACACGTGGCGCTCTCTGGTGGCTTGCACCAACCTAAGAGCGCAACAGTGCAGTTTTGCAAGTGCAAGGCACTATTAATTTGAGAATCTTTTAGAACCAATGGTTCATGAAAAAGTGCAAAACACTGTTTGTTTTCTTAGATCTAATTAGAATCAAAGAAAACAAGTATTTCTTGTTTTTTTTTGGATCTCAGAGAACCAATGGTTCATAAGTGCAAAGCACTATTATTATTTGTTTTTTATTGGAGATCATTGATCTTGTTCTTAGATCAATGATCTATTAGAAGAAATTCTTCTATCTTAAAGGTTTTTACGTTTTCTTCTTTTGAAATTTCTTCAGAGTTCTCTCTGTTTGAAGTTCTTAAATTCTCACAAATGTTGATGCCTTTGAATTGAGGTCTAGGGTCCTTTTTATAGTGCCCATAAATTAGTTAAATTTGTTAAAGAGATCTTTCTCTGAGTGATTTGGGGAATTTTCCCCACCGTTGGATTTTTGATCCAAGGGCTTCTGTTTTACAGAAGAAAATCTTCTTGTTTTAATAAGAACAGAAAGATTTCTTTAAAATCTTAATTCTGTTTGGCGCAAATGCCCCAGCGCGTGACATGTGTCACGCAGCGCACAGCGCAGCGCAGCTGCGCTTGCGCACCTGCGCTGACACGTGTCGCGCAGCGCAACTGCGCTGACACGTGTCGCGCAGCGCAGCGCTTGCGCAAAAGCGACTGTTCTGACACCTGTCACGCAGCGCAGCGCTTGCGCAACCGAAGTTTTGCTTTTATTTGTTTTTTAATAGAGTTTTGCTCTGATTGGGCGTGCTGCCTTGGGCGCTGCGCTGACGTATCAGCGCCTGACACGTGGCGCGTTGCGCCCGGGATTTGAAACGTAGCTTCAAAATTTGAATTTTGAATTTCAACAGAACTTTGCACTGATTGGGGGAAACAAATGCCCCCCACCGTTGCGCTCACGTGGTGCGCACGTGAGTGCAGCGGTGGCAAGCTCCTGACCGTTGGATCAACGGGTGAGCTGAAGGGACGCAAGCGCCTTATAAATAGGACCTCTGGCCCTTAGAAAATCTTCAACATTTTTCAAGATTTTTATTTTCCAGAGCTTTGCTCTTGCTTAAGAACTTCAGAGCTTTGCTCGTTTCCAAAGTTAGAAAACTTTTAGGTGAAATTAATTTAAATCAAATTAACTTAAATCAATCTTAACCAAAAGAGCTTTGCTCTCATAGATCTTTTGATCTAAAGAAATCCCTTTGGGGTTTCATAAACAGAGCTTTGCTCTCAAAGATCTTTTGATCTAAAGAAATCCCCTTGGGGTTTCATAAACAGAGCTTTGCTCTAAAAAACTTATAGATCTACAGAGATCTTGTTCATGGGTTCTAACCCATGAGCAGAGCTTTACTCTTGGATCAAATGTAGATCTTTTAGATCTGAAAAATGAAGAACTTATTATAAGTTTTCATGGATTTTTCAAGATTCCAAAATTTTTAATTCTTTTAAGTGTTAATTTTTTTTTGATGGATCTTTCCATTATTACCACAGAGCTATGCTCTTTTAAGGAATCCTATTCCCCTGAGACCAGAGTTTGACAAGTGCCACTCTGTGACAGAGCTTTGCTATGAAAGAGGAGATTTTCTTCTTGTTTCTAAGGATTTCCCATTGATGAGAATATTCTCTTGGGGATCTTTTCATTAATTGACAGCCTTACCCAATGATGGGGCTGTCTTATTAAATGAGGCACTTTCATCCAGATTCTGTGGGTCCCCATTTGGTCCCCTGCCCATTGCACTGCATTGTGGTGTGATTAATTTTAATTTAATTAATTTTTAAATTCAGTTAATTAAAAGTTTTTTAAACGCCATGCGTTGGAATTGCAGCACTAACGGCTATTTTTTGTTCCCTTGCAGTGACCATGTCTCTCGATACCTCATTCCCGTTCGCCCGCTCGGAGGAAGGGTTTCCTGAAGCGCCCTTGGACCGCGAAGTTCTAGCCATGCTTAAGGACCACGACCCGGAATATAAGAGTCTCCACCTTTGGGGGTCGTGGTATAATCAGATTATCGTGGGTCGACGGAGCTTCACGTACGCCGTACCGTCAGAACCGATTACGGCGATTCATTATGCCCCCCCACCCTCGGTGCAGTATGCCGTGGAGATGGTTGATTGGACCTCGAAGGGCTTTCTTCATCCCGCCATAGATGCGATTCCGGTCCAGCGTCCTATGGTTTTGGATATCCTAGGACGTCGCATCTGTCAAGGCGAGGCACAACCTTAGGGGCAATCATATAACATCGGTCTGATCCCCCACCACCCGATCGACTATCTGCCGTGGGCCCGGTATATCCTGTCGACGAAGAAGTCGCAGTTGATAAGGTTAGGATTGTACACTGCGGTTTACGTCTCTCTCTTCCAGTATCCCACGCTCCCCACCTGGTGGTTCAAGGCTTTCTTGGAGCAGTGGAACATTCCTACCCACACTTTCCTCGCCATGGATCGGAAAGTGTCAATTTCTCTGGAGGAGTTCACGGAGGTATCCGGTTTACCGGTTATAGGGGAACACTATGAGGAGTTGCTCCCGACAGACGAGTATGTCTTCGGTGCTAAGCCGGTGGTAAGGGGGCTCACGCCGGAGAATGCTGTTCAACACCAATTCCCAAGCTTGATTAAAGTGTTGAACATCTATGAGGCCCTTTTCATTGAACACGGGAGTCGCGAAGTCAGCTTTGAGGATTTCATCGCTCGGTTCCTTCGCCTAAGCGTCCTCTCATCAGAAGCTGCCAAGTTTGCTATCCTGGATGACCCTTTCGGTCTAGGTTTGGATAACCTGCCGGCGAAGGAAATAGACCAAAAGGGTTTTTTCCTTCCGGACTTCCCGACCATGTCTTTTGCAGAAATTGCAGCCCCTGGGATGGACGAGGAGGCCTTTTTCTTAGGATTTCTTGGGTTGTGGCTGAGTTGGTTTGCGATTCCAATGAACTCTCGCCATATGCGGCCTTCTGTCATTTACCCAGCCCACCGGATGATCATCGGGGTAAAAGTGGCCGTTGGGATCGCCGGCTTGGCACACTTATATCATGGCCTCAGTTGAGCAGTGGATGCTAATGAGCCTGGGGTACTGCACGTGGTCTTTCTGATGCACTACTTTGTATCATGGCTCGAGCTACACACGGCGGGTGTCTTCGGCATGCACAAAAGGCCCTCGTTCTTCGACAAGTGCGGTTTCCCTCGCATTATATAGCTGATCGGCGCATCAATTGTGACCCCATCACCACGAAACACCAGGGGTTTACTCCTTCGCCCTCACACCGTTGGAGCCGGGATGTCCTTCATTGACAAAGTATTGACTATTGGAAAGGCGTCCACCATTGCGGTGCGACCATTACAAGACTCCTTTAAGGATGGAGCCTCAGTTTTGACGGCCCGAGTGACCCTCCACTTATATTCTATTAGACCGGGCTTCCTAGTCTTCAGGCAGAACGGTGCGGCGATTTTCATGAGATATAACCCGTATCGTTTCGCCCAACAACTGGGCTACGATCAAGTGGTACCCTTGGAAGCTTTCCTACTGGAACCTGCTGCCACTGAAGAAGGGATGGAGAACACGCTGCATCATTTCATGCGCCTGAATACGGGTTCTCACTTTTTTGTCAGTGCGCCGGCTTACGCTCCACGACTCCTCAATGTACATAAAGAATGGTACAGTCATTCGACGGGAGCCGTCATAAAGGAGGAAAGGCGATTGTTGGTCGACCGTAAGGGTACGCCTCCAGGTAGCGATCGCAACGCTCCTTTGGTGCCAAGGACTCCGGTAGTTCCCCCTTTGAAAGATGCTAGAGCCGGGCCACCGCGTGCGCAGAGTCCCCCACGCGGATTGCCGCTCCCTGATATTGCGGATGCACCACCAGCACCCTGTGCTCCAGTGGAGACAGTGGTTGTAGCCTCGCCGGAGTCTGGCGTGGGTGCGGACATCGGGACTCGCCGCCCCAAAGTGGCTGCCAAGAGTAAGTCGATCCCGGGTGCACCCAGGGTTGGTGGGCAGAAGAAGAAAAAGAAGTCGCTCTTTGCCGCTGGCATCGCGTTCGGTCAGGAACCCCACGCTCCCTATGCTGAGGGCCTGAGTGAATACGGGACTAACGAGGGATTAGTCATGCCGGATGACATGGATTTAGAGGCCGCCTTCGAAGCTTCGGAGCGGTTGGCGAGGCGTGACGCATGGCTGGCTAAGCTTGCGGCATCAGGTAATCACTAGTCGCATTTTTTTATTGCATTATATCTTTATTATTGCTTTTGACTAACATTTTCCCTTCTTTTCTTCCAACAGGCATTACCACTAAAGAAGCCATTGCCGCTTCCCTCAAGACTTTCCAAGAGGAGGAACGCCTTAGAGCGTCTTTAAGCTTTAGTAAGTTTAAATTCATCAAGTTTTCATTTTCCTTGTGTTATGGTCGATCTAACCTCTCCTCTTTTTATCGCAGGAACCTCAATGCCATTCCCGCTAAGTGACGCAGATGTTCTGCCAGCTGCCGATGTTCTTGCTTCTTCAGGGCTACCGCGGGAGGTCCGTCTTGAAGAGCCGATGAGAGATGCCTTAAAGGCTCTGGAGGCATCTCTGAACGAGGACGACGATGCCTTAATGAAAGAAGCATCGAAGAGGTCCATTGCGACAGCCCGGGAGGAAAGGAAGCGGTCGAGGTGCGAAGCAAAGGCACGTAGGGCTGCCTTGGCCATTGGAGCGGGCCCAATCACCGTGCCTCGTGCCGATACTCCATCAGAAGAGCCCCCGGTCTCCTTGTCTACGGCTCATAGACAGGCGGTGCGCGCCAGTAGGGAGGATAACGACAAGTCTACCTTAGGTAATATTTCTTTCAGAATTTTGTTGTAAGAATTATAAAGCTGCTGGTTCTTATATATTCTATCCTGCAGGGCCAAGTCCGACCGAGGGGGAGGCGGAGACCGTCGAACCCAAGGAAACAGAGGAGGAGGCACTGGCCGAACCTGAGCCGACGGTGGGCAACGTCGCTGGGGCTGCGGAGCCTGAGTTGGGGGCCGAGGGAGCTGCACTTGAGAAAGTCGTTGATGCCGAGCCTGAGGTGGCGGCGAATGAGACGACCGCTATAAATGAGCCCGGGGCAGCGGCGGATGAGGCGCTTGAGACCGGCGACCTTATGGTGACGGCGGATGAACCGATGGAGACCGCTGAGCCCGAAGAAGTAGCGGGTGAGATGGGCACGACTCTTGGGAAAAAGTCAGCCGCTCTTTCTCAAGAGTCCGGCAATGCTCCGATCATTGCCCTCCCCGTCTACGATCTTCCGCCGTCTCCTGGCCACGCGAGCATGACGACGGCTCCCATTGAGTCGGGTGATGAGGTCACGGGCGGTGGCCTCATGTCGATGGAGGAGGGAGTCGCCTCCGTTTCAGCCGGCAGCTCATCAGGTAAATCCCAAGTTGCTGTCTTTCTTTACCTTACAATCCTTTCTGACAAGTTCACCTTTGTTCGTAACGCAGGTGCAGCCAGCGCCGATGCCCCACTGCTCGAGGGAGCGCCTTCAACGACTACCTTGGCGGTGGTCACCTCTCAACCCTCTCTCATACCATCGAAGATGTTGGAAGGTATGGGTTTGCAACTTATTAATCTTATCTTTCAGACGTATAATTTGTGTACTAAAATCGTACTGTTATGTCTTTTCAGGAGTGCTCTTTGACCATCTTTATCAAGTGTTGCTCCCACACTTCTCCTTCCAAACTGAACTCGCTTCTCCCTCTGGTGGCGCTGGTGAGTATAGTTCCCGACTGATATCTTTCTTTTCCAGTGATGGAATTATTTCTAACTTTTTCTCGTCCTGGCTGCAGTGCTACAAATCGAAGGGGGGGACGAAAGATCGGTCGCCACCGACCCTTCCGGCCTTGCCACCTGCTTCAACTGGTATAGTAGACTATCTCACCAATGACTTTTTCCATATTTCTCAAACCGTCATCTAATCGCATTTTGTCTTTTCAGCTATCGCTTCGGTCTCGACGCCTTTTGAGTCTCACATTACAATGCCGGCAGGCCCTTCCCAGAGACGTCCGTCCTCGAAAGGTGCCGCGAATAGTCTGCGCATGCTGAGCGACTACATCGAGGAACTCGACGTCGAGACTCCTACGTCTGCTGCAGATTTCGCTACGACGGTTAACCCGATGCTGGTGATATTTGCTAATTTCCATGACGAGGGCATCGTCGCATCTTGGGTTAATCACTGCCGGGAGATTGAGGCTCGCCTTCATCAGCTGGAGTCAACGCGTCCTGCCCTCGAGGTTTTGGCCGTGAGTACTTAACGGGCAGCGTGGCTCGAGCAAAGCACTTCTCATTTCCACCATTTGGAACAAGAAGCAGCTTTGAGGCTGAAGGAGTGCCAGGAGTCTTTAAGCGAAACTGCTCGCCTACGTGCCGAAGTTGAGGCAAACGCTGCTGAGGTGAAGGCTGTCTTCGAAGGTCTTCTGGAGCGTATCTCACATGGGCTGAATCTGAAGCAGAGGCTTGACGCTGCCGAGCGTAATGCCCAAGGCCGCGAAGCCACTCAGCAGGCCGTCAGGGAGTAGCTCGCATCTCTCTTGCAGCAAAGGGCTCAGGTGGAAGCAGAGATGGCGGTGGTGGCAGATCAGGAAAAGGCATGAGAGGAAGTGCATGAACAATTAATAGAGCTATGCAAGATGCTTCCTTCCCAATAGCTGCCTTTGTACCAATAAACTTGTAAAAATTTTCTTTTCCTTCTTCGAATAACATGTATCCATTATTTATTCTTTTGTACGCTTCATCTTGTGCTTGATTACATTCAATAAAGATACATATTCTTCTTTGCAATGCCTTGTACTATTTCTTTGCATTTTCCTTTCTCTTATTATCAGCATGCTGTCTTGATAAACACATTTGACCGATAATAGAGTAAGTGTATAGATCTTTCAAGAGGTAGCGACGGCTTAGGCCGCAGGTTCAGATCTGCCGCCTATGACTTTTCAACTCTATGAGCCGTGAGGGTCTCATAGAGACTTTTCTTCCTACGGATCGAGAGGATCTCGTAGGTGGGTTTTCTCCTTAGGAATCGTGAGGATTCCTAAGTGTGTTTTCTCTTATAAGTCGTAAGGATCCTATAAGAGAATTTTTCCCTTTTTACGAGTCGAGAGAACCCGTAAGCGGTTGTTTCCCTCCTTGTCGAAACTCGACTTTGGAGAGTGAGACCCGTGAATAGTATGCAAGAGACCGGTTTAGACCGACTTGCAGGGTCCCATTGTTCAGGAAACAAGTTTTTTTTTTAATCCCTGCTGCCTGAGGCTTCATCTTGCAAGTTGAGACGAATCGGGAATTTCACGCGGAGACACTGGTTTCTCTGCGAGCCGACGCGAATCAGGAGGCTCTTATCAAGGACGCTAGTTTCCCTGAATTGAAGTATTTGCCAAGGATTATTTGTTTCCCTGGTGTTGAAACGAATCGAGAATTTCCCGCGGAGACACTGGTTTCTCTGCGAGTCGACGCGAATCAGGAGGCTCCCATCAAGGATGCTGGTTTCCCTGAGTTGAGGTATTTGCCAAGGATTATTTGTTTCCTTGGTGTTGAAACGAATCGAGAATTTCCCACGGAGACACTGGTTTCTCTGCGAGTCGACGCGAATCAGGAGGCTCTCATCAAGGACGCTAGTTTCCCCGAGTTGAGGTATTTGCCAAGGATTATTTGTTTCCTTGGTGTTGAAACGAATCGAGAATTTCCCACGGAGACACTGGTTTCTCTGCGAGTCGACGCGAATCAGGAGACTCTCATCAAGGATGCTGGTTTCCCTGAGTTGAGGTATTTGCCAAGGATTATTTGTTTCCCTGGTGTTGAAACGAATCGAGAATTTCCCACGGAGACACTGGTTTCTCTGCGAGTCGACGCGAATCAGGAGGCTCTCATCAAGGATGCTGGTTTCCCTGAGTTGAGGTATTTGCCAAGGATTATTTGTTTCCTTGGTGTTGAAACGAATCGAGAATTTCCCACGGAGACACTGGTTTCTCTGCGAGTCGACGCGAATCAGGAGGCTCTCATCAAGGACGCTGGTTTCCCTGAGTTGAGGTATTTGCCAAGGATTATTTGTTTCCTTGGTGTTGAAACGAATCGAGAATTTCCCACGGAGACACTGGTTTCTCTGCGAGTCGACGCGAATCAGGAGGCTCTCATCAAGGATGCTGGTTTCCCTGAGTTAAGGTATTTGCCAAGGATTATTTGTTTCCCTGGTGTTGAAACGAATCGAGAATTTCCCACGGAGACACTGGTTTCTCTGCGAGTCAACGCGAATCAGGAGGCTCTCATCAAGGATGCTGGTTTCCCTGAGTTGAGGTATTTGCCAAGGATTATTTGTTTCCTTGGTGTTGAAACGAATCGAGAATTTCCCACGGAGACACTGGTTTCTCTGCGAGTCGACGCGAATCAGGAGGCTCTCATCAAGGACGCTGGTTTCCCTGAGTTGAGGTATTTGCCAAGGATTATTTGTTTCCTTGGTGTTGAAACGAATCGAGAATTTCCCACGGAGACACTGGTTTCTCTGCGAGTCGACGCGAATCAGGAGGCTCTCATTAAGGATGCTGGTTTCCCTGAGTTGAGGTATTTGCCAAGGATTATTTATTTCCTTGGTGTTGAAACGAATCGAGAATTTCCCACGGAGACACTGGTTTCTCTGCGAGTCGACGCAAATCAGGAGGCTCTCATCAAGGACGCTAGTTTCCCTGAGTTGAGGTATTTGCCAAGGATTATTTGTTTCCCTGGTGTTGAAACGAATCGAGAATTTCCCACGGAGACACTGGTTTCTCTGCGAGTCGACGCGAATCAGGAGGCTCTCATCAAAGATGCTGGTTTCCCTGAGTTAAGGTATTTGCCAAGGATTATTGTTTCCCTGGTGTTGAAACGAATCGAGAATTTCCCACGGAGACACTGGTTTCTCTGCGAGTCAACGCGAATCAGGAGGCTCTCATCAAGGATGCTGGTTTCCCTGAGTTGAGGTATTTGCCAAGGATTATTTGTTTCCTTGGTGTTGAAACGAATTGAGAATTTCCCACGGAGACACTGGTTTCTCTGCGAGTCGACTCGAATCAGGAGGCTCTCATCAAGGACGCTAGTTTCCCTGAGTTGAGGTATTTGCCAAGAATTATTTGTTTCCCTGGTGTTGAAACGAATCGAGAATTTCCCACGGAGACACTGGTTTCTTCGGAGTTGGGATGAACCGTCGAGATTTGGCTTCGTTTTTTGGCGGAGCATGTTGGGAAAGTATGGTTCCCTCTTTGTTTGCTCCCTTGGATTGTATACAGGGATCAATGTGATCTCAACTGTAGGGCCAAAGTTTTATCATTTCTTTTTTTTTGTTTTATTTCCGCGATACTCTATCATTTCAGCTTTTATATCGCGAAGGTCGCGATTGCCCAATCATTTCGGTTATTTTTCGCGGTGCCCAATCATTTCGGCTGTTTATTTCATTTTTACTCGCTGCTTTTTATTGCGAGTTGCCCAATCATTTCGGCTATTTTTCGTGTGCATACGTTTTTACTTGCTGCTTTTTATTGCAAGTCGCCCCATCATTTCGGCCATTTCATATGCATGTGCGGCCTACTGGCTTTTCGCCGTAAACCTGAAATTAGACACCGATTTCGGCATCAGCACCGCTACAACTGGGATATTGCCAGGAGCGAATCATCATCTGCCTCTGTCGACGTCGAACAAGGATGGCTTAGCGAACAGGGTTAAGGTCCTATTGACTAAGGCTTTTGACTTCATGAGCCGTAAGGGTCTCACAAAGGTATTTCTCCCAACAAGTCGTGAGGATCTTGTAGGTGTATTTTCTCCTTAGGAATCGTGAGGATTCCTAAGTGTTTGTTCCTCTTGTAAGTCGTAAGGATCCTACAAGAGAGTTTTCTCCTTGTAAATCGAGAGGATTTACAAGGGTCGTTCACTATGCGAACACATCCCCAGTCTCGGATGGGACTTGGTTAGGGAAATGTTTATTCGCACCCGTGGATTGTATACAAGGGCCAGTATTGAACCACTTGTAGGGCATAAAATTTGAAGGTTGTGGGGGTTGCTTAAGCACAGATTCAGGCCTCTGTAACTTAAGACTTTCAAATCTTATGAGCCGTGAGGGTCCCATAAGAGAGTTCTCCTTACGAGTCGTGAGGATCTCGCAAGTGTATTTTCTCCTTAGGAATCGTGAGGATCCCTAAGTGTGTTGCTCCCTTGTGAATCATAAGGATCCCACGCGGGTGGTTTCTCCTTATAAGGTCGAGAGGACCCTATAAGTGTCTTTTAACGAGGTTGCGCCCTTCGGGTTTTCACAAACACTCGCCGGTAGTCCTGCTATTTTTACTCATGGAGCCCTTTCAGGTTTTCATCCGTGCCTATTTTGCTTATGGACATACTGTTTTTTTTATTCTTTTTATTTTCTTCTCTCTCTCTTTTTTTTACGAGGTCGCGCCCTTTCGGCTTTTCAAGAACACTCGCCGGTAGCCCTGCTGTTTTTAGTCACAGAGCCCTTTCGGGTTTTCATCCATGCCTTTTTTTGCTTATAGGCATACCATTTTTTTTTTATTCTTTTTATTTTCTTCTCTCTTTTTTTTACGAGGTCGCGCCCTTTCGGGTTTTCATGAACACTCGCCGGTAGCCCTGCTGTTTTTACTCACGGAGCCCTTTCGGGTTTTCATCCGTGCCCTTTTTGCTTATGGACATACCGTTTTTATTTATTATATTTTTCTTCTTTTTTTTATCTCGTCAGCTTACGGATACTGCGGTATTAGTTTAAAGACGTTTCGGTCCGCTATTAGTTTAAGGGCGTTTCGGTTCGTCATTAGTTTAAGGACGTTTCGGTTCGTCATTAGTTTAAGGACGTTTCGGTCCGTCCAGGAGAAGGCTGGCCACTGCTTATAAAGCTTAAGCTTAGGAAGATAGCGGGCGGACATAGTCGTCGTCATCTATCATTGACCTAGGCTGTGGCCCATTAAGCGTAGTATTTCTTTAGGAAGCGACCGTTTATTGGCCTGAAAGGCCTTTCACCGTGCATATCCATAAGTAGATAGGCCCCACCCTGGTAGACCTTATCTATGATGTACGGGCCTTCATAGTTTGGCTCGAATTTTCCCCGCTTGGCGCGATTGGGGATCATAGGCCTTTTGACCACTAGCACGAGTTCGCCTTGGCGGAATGTCCCCGGTCGGGTCAATCTTTCATATGAGCGCGTCATCTTTGCTTTATAAGCTTCCAGATTTTGCTGTGCTATGAGCCGTGTTTCTTCAAGGGCATCAAGTTCCTCAAGCCGAAAGTTAGCATTTTCTTCGTTCGTCAACTCGTAGTGGACTGCCACTCGTAAAGAGGGTAGCTCTATCTAGAGGGGGAGTACTGCTTCCGTACCGAATACCAACGCGTACGGCGTTGTGTTCGTGGCCGTCTTGAATGTAGTTCGATACGCCCAAAGAGCTTCTTGCAGTTTCTCGTGCCAGTCTTTCTTATTTCGGGACACCGTCTTTTTCATGGTCTTCGTCAGGGTCTTCTTGAAGGCCTCGGCTAGACCATTAGCTCGCGGATTATAAACCGAGGAATATCTCCAGTCTATATTGTGCTGCTGTGCGAAGCGACTGATCTTGTGGCTCCTGTAGGCTGGCCCGTTATCGGAGATGATCCGTCGCGGGGTTCCAAACCGATATATGACGTGCGTCTTGAAGAAATGGAGGATATTCTCCGTCTTCATTTCCCTCAACGGTACTGCTTCTGCCCATTTGGAGAAGTAATCGGTCGTCGCCAGGATGAAACGATGTCCTCTGGACGATACTGGTTCGATGGGGCCTACTATGTCAGTCCGCCACATTTCGAATGGCCAGCTAGCCACCGTTGGATGGAGTGGATTTGGATGCTGGTGGATGAAATCCCCATGGATTTGGCATGAGTGGTATTGCTTCGCATATTCAAGGCAATCCTGAATCATCGTGGGCCAGTAGTAGCCCATCCGTTTGATCTTCAACTTCATCTTCGGGCCCGCTTGGTGAGAACCACAAAGTCCGTCATGAACTTCCTGAACGACTCTTTCCGCTTCGTCAGGCCCTAGGCATCTCAGCCACAGAGAATCAAACGACCTCTTGTACAAAGTATCATTGACGAAGGCGAAAGACAGAGCTCGTTTCACGAGCTGATATCTTAAGGACGCATCTTCGGGCATTCGATGGTATTTGAAGTAGTCTATAAAGACTTCTCTCCAATACTCAGCCTCTTCCCGGTCTTTTATTTGCAGGGTCACTTGTTCAGTCACTCCC
The DNA here is from genome assembly GCA_030015575.1 of Agapanthus africanus. Lineage (NCBI taxonomy): Eukaryota > Viridiplantae > Streptophyta > Magnoliopsida > Asparagales > Amaryllidaceae > Agapanthus > Agapanthus africanus. The sequence goes on from CM057337.1 coordinate 947,850,261, forward strand.
TTTTCTTCGGATGATTCCGGAGATATTTCTGCTGGGGCGAGCACTCGACGGCTTTGTACCACGATTCTGACGTCATCGAGGTTCTCGTCAGCCAGTTCTTTAGCAAGCTTAGCTAACACGTCCGCTTTACTATTTTCCGCGCGTGGTATGCTTTCCAAAGTATAGGAGGGAATTTGGGTCAACAGTTGTTGTACCTTTTCACCGTACTTCACCAACTCCGGTTTGCACGTTTGGTAGTCGCCGTTTACTTGACTAACGACCAGTTGAGAATCTCCGTATATGAGGAGGTTTTCAATTCCCATGTCGATGGCGATCTCGAGACCTGCTATCAAAGCTTCGTATTCGGCTTCATTATTCATCCTCGGCTCTGTTAGGGAGAAAGCAAAGCGCATTATCCCTCCTTGTGGAGTTACAAAGATGAGTCCTACCCCTAATTTGATCATTGGCGTACTTTGTTTGCGCTTCTTCATGGAAGACGCTCCATCAAAATAGAGTTCCCATCGGGTATCGTCCCCATCGATAGCGTCAAACGCATGTTCGTCTGGCAATTCGCAATTCAGAGGAGAATCGGCCGGTATCGGATGCTCAGCGAGGAAGTCGGCAATGGCCTGGCCTTTTACTGCCTTGAGAGGTTGATATGTTATCGAGAACTCCATCAAGAGCAGAGCCCATTTAGCGAGTCGCCCCGTCAATATGGCCTTTGACATTAAATATTTAAGAGGGTCCACCTTCGAAATGAGACGGACTTCATGTGCCAATGCATAGTGCCTGAGCTTTGTTATTGCAAAGATCAACGCCAGGCAGTGTTTTTCAATAGGAGAGTAGTTGCTTTCTGCCCCCAGAAGAACTCGACTTAAGTAGTAGAGTGCTCTTTCTTTCCCCTGGTCATTCTTTTGTGCCCATAATGCGTCTAAAGAACCTTCAAGGGCGGTTGTATAAAGAATGAGAGGCTTTCCCTTAACCGGAGCAGCCAACACTGGAGGGTTCTGCAGGTACTGTTTAATTTCGTCCAGCGTGCCCTGGCATTTTTGATCCCAGACGAATGGAGTTCCCTTCTTCATCAGGTGACTGTAAGGACGACACTTGCTCGAAAGGTTGACTATAAATCGCCGTATATCTGCGAGCTTCCCTTGAAGAGATCGCAGCTGCTTAAGAGTTCTCGGCGGAGGCATTTCCATGATCGCCTTGATCTTTGACGGATCTATCTCGATGCCTCGGTATCGGACGATGAATCCCAGGAACTTACCCGAGGAAACCCCGAACGCACACTTAAGAGGGTTCATCTTCAAGTTGTATTGCCGAAGGCGTCGAAATACAGTCTTTAGATGCTCGAGATGTTCCTCATATGATTTACTTTTAACCACGAGGTCGTCGATATAGCATTCGACGATTTCATGTATCAGGTCATCGAAGATCTTCGTCATGGCCCTCTGATAGGTGGCACCGACCTTCTTTAGACCGAAAGGCATCACTTTATAACAGAATATTCCCAAAGGGGTCCTGAAGGCGGTGTGCTTCTGGTCTTCGGGATGCATCTTTATCTGATTATACCCTAATGAGCCGTCCATGAAGGAGAACCTCATGAGTGGACGTATTGTCTATCATCAGTTCGGTGACTGGCACTGGGAAATCGTCCTTCGGGCAGGCTTTATTGAGATCCCGAAAATCCACGCATATGCGCACCGTCCCATTTTTCTTCATCATCAGGACGATGTTGGCGATCCATTCAAGATATTGAACCTCTTGGATAAAGCCAGAGTCGATTAACTTCTTGACCTCAGCATTGATACTCATCTCAAGCTCAAGCCGCATCCTTCTTGGTGCCTGTTTGACCAGCTTGACGTCTGGGGATATCGCCAATTTGTGCACAGCAACTTCTGGATCTAGTCCCGGCATTTCGGAACAGTTCCATGCGAAGCAATCTTTATGCTGTACAAGGACGTCTTTTAATGCAGCCACCCTTTCTTCAGATAGCAGCTCACTGACGAACGTCGGCCGTGGGTCACTTGCCGTCCCCAACTCAATTTTCTTGAGGTTATCTGCAGTGGTATGTATTCCATCCTCCAGTTCTTTCGGAGCTGGCGGAAATTCTGAGATCACTTCATCATTGCTGTTTTCGAAGCATTAGGGAAGGCTGTCCACGTTCTCGGGCTCTACTTTTAATATTGTTATCATGTGACAAGTGCGAATCCGCTTCCAATCCCAATGTGGAGTTGGTTCTGTTCTTGTGGTTTTGGGTTCGTGTTTCTGTGGCGGCGCTACCCTCCAGTTGTCAGACAGAGCGAATTTGCCAAGCTGATACTGATCTTCAACCCAATTCTTGAAGGTGAAGCAATATTCAAGAGGATGCCCTATTACTCGATGGTAAGAGCAATAATTTGGGTCGGAGACTTCGCCTGCTTGTTCGGGGTTTTTGGACTCCGGCAGTGTAAGCATTTGATGTTTTAGAGCAAGATCAAATATCTTCTTCGTCTTGTCCCGAGGAAACGAGTACGCTCGACCCATTTTCGTCATGAGGGATAGATCAATAACGCTCGACTCCCGTTTGCGTGGCTTCTTAGCCCCGCTTTGTTGGCGTTGAGCGCTTTTTTGGCTTTTCGACTTATTTCTGCCTCTGTGTCGAGCCTTTTTTATAACAGGTTGACAGGAGGCGGCACTTTCATCTTTCATGGTCTGTTGAAGGAGACGTTGCGTTTTGGCTTTCTCATAGATGGCCATTTCGCGGTTGTGATCATCTCGGACTTTTTGACCAGCTTCCCTTATAAGCCTGTCCATTTGTTCTTTAAACGACGGACTGGGCACTTTTGCATCAGGAACTTTTACTGGTTCAGGATTAGTGTCTTCCCGTTGAGCATCCCCTTCTTTATTGAAGTCATGCACGACGTAACAATCGCGGAGCAGCTCTCGTTTCTTGGGGCGAATGTATCCGAGCCCGATCGTCTCCATCCTCCCACTAGGCAGCTTGTGCTGAGTTCCGGGGACGTTTCAGACCCTGTCATAGAATTTGGCCTTTCTAACGGTCTGTTTGAAGGGTATCCCTTGGCGCTTCAACAGCCTCTTCAAGCCTTCTGTATAATATCTGGGGAGACGAATGGGCTGAAATCTGTCAAGCGTAGGATCCATACCGTGCCAGATTTCTTTCTCCACTTTGGTTTTCTTAGAGCGGTAGAATAGAATTGCCTTTTCGCCTTCTCGCCTGGGAGGGACATAGAACGTCCGCAGCTCCTCTGCACTGTAGATATCGAGCGCATCCAGTTCTTTATGGTGTTTGGATGGCACCATGGCGACTTGCAGACTTTGCTCTTCATCGGCGGATGTTTGTATTGAAGGCCGAGCAGAGAACACAGCATGGACCTCATCTTCCGAGTCACTACCAAAGATCAACGTAGGAGCAGATGGTCCCGGCTTGTTGTATTGGGGTGGACCCGAATAAACTATCTCCTCTTCCTCCTCGGTATCACTGCCGAAGACAGGGATGGTAGCGTTAGCTTTATTCTCCGGCTTGTGACACCTTTCCGTGTCTTCGAAATTCGGAAAGAAGTATTTGGCATCTTCATATTTGCGAACTTCATTCACGGAAAACGGATTCAATTCCCCCGTCACGGTATACTCGAGACCATCCCTAAAATATTTCATACACTGATGCTGTGTAGAAGGGATGATGTTATACTCGTGTAACCATGGTCGGCCGAGCAGAGCGTTGTAGCATGTCTTGGCATCTATGACGTGGAATTTAATGTCCGTGACGAGCAGCCCAAAGCGTAGCGTCAGTATCACAGATCCAAGAGTCTTTGATGATTGGGAGTCAAACCCGGAGATGGTGATCTTATCCCGAGCAAGGTGCTGGACGCTCATACAGATTTCCTTTAACACCCGCACATTGAGTAGATTAACAGACGACCCGTTATCGATAAGGATTTTGCCTATCTTTATATCATGGCAGTATCCTGAGACATAGAGGGGGCGATTGTGTTCGCACGTCCCAAGGAGAAGGTCTTCATCGCCAAAAGTGACATCGGCCGTGTGCACTTCCTCCAATTTATCCTTCATCTTTTCTTCGGCTAGGAAAGCTTGGAACTGCTCCGGGTCCTGTAGTGCCTTAATTAATGAATTTCTCGCCTCCTTTGATAGTAAAAGGGCGTCAAGAATGCTGAGTTGCGAGGGTAGCTTCCTCAGATGCGCTAAGACGTTGTAATCCACCTTATTTTTCTTCGGCGGGTCTTTGGCAGTTAGCTCTTCCATGACTTGGTCATCTAGGGCGATATCCTCAGAGACCTTTTCTTTCCCTTTATCTTTTTTGTTTGGGGGTCCGAGATTCTTTTCGGGCAACATGCGATTATGCAGCCGGATATTTTCACAGATCTTCGGCTCTTCTTCTTTTCCCACAGTGGACTCTTTAAAGAGGGGGCTAAGAGCCAGCTCCTCGTCGGAATCGCTCCCGAATGTGAGCACTTGTGATCCTCCGGCATTGACCATGCGACAATTGCCGGTAGTTCTGTTAAGCCCTTCGGTCGCACTGTTTTGTTCCCGGCGAGTCTTGCGCTTCTCCCGCTTAACCTGTTGTCGGTGAGCAACATATCCTTTCCACCATCTATCGAAAGCTTTGCACTCCTCGGTGGGGTGCGAAATCTTTCGATGATACAAGCAATAGGAGGGGTGCATTTCCGCTTCACCAGTAACGCTTCCCTCAGAGGATGGTAGCTTCATACCCATTGACACGGCTTTAGCAAACCTCTTCCTCATCTTGAATTTGATTTTATCCGCAGTGGGTGTACTTTGCTCCAGCGGGAGTATCTCAATTCTTTCGTCAAGGCGCTGGCGTTTGGCCCTTTCGAATATAACCGCCTCGCTCTCCCGATCAGCTTTGCTTTTTAAGAGAGCTTCATTGAGGAATGCGTCAATTACTTCATTCGATGGCCCCAGAATTTTTAGTTCGGGATCTGCCCCCAGCGTTTCAGTACAAGGAGTCTCCTCATCGCCCATGAACGAATGGGAAATCACATGACAGCTCGCCACATATTCTTCAGATTCATCAGATGAACTTTATCCCTCATCTTCCTCTTGAAAGACGTGGTTGAGGAACTCTTGGAATGTAATGGGAGTCCATGCCTTCTGGTTGTATTCCTCCAACGCGTCAATTTGTTTTTGCAAGTTCGTGCACTTGTCGCCAGGCTTCACGGGCTTCTTTGACTTCTTTTTCTTCTTCTTTGAAGATTTCGACGGCTGGTTATGAATGCTTGGGCCACCTCCATCGATCTTTTGAGTTGGACGAGGCTTCAACATCCCTTCAATGATCTGTGGCTCCAACGGGTTCTTCCACTTGATCGCTGGGCATGTTTGAAGATCATTTAGCATCCTCTTTGTCTTGGCTGATAATACAACCTCCCAAGGAGCTTCTTCAATGACAGAGCATGTTGCCCCCGGCGTATTCATTTCCTTAGAGGTGTGGGGCTGCGGTGGATTCACCTTCCATTTGTCGGACAATGCAAACTTGCCCTGTCGGTACTGGTCTTCAAGCCAATTTTTGAAGACGTAGCAATCCTCGATCGGATGACCCAGTATTCGATGATAAGGAAAGTAGTTGGGCTCATTGACGTCACTTGGTTGCGACGGACGTTTTGGATCCAGCAGATTTATGAGTCGGTTGCGCAACGCCAGCTTGAATAACCTTCTCGTTTTATCCCGGGAAAACGAGTAAGGACGTCCCATCCTCTCCTCAAGGGCTACGTACGGGCGCATATTATTTTGACGAACGACCGGCTTCGAGATGTTCGGTTGCTGTTGAGCATTAGCGACAACGATCGCTTTTCCCTTTCCCTTCTCATTTCAGGAGTCCGGCTTTGGAAGAGGAGGTTTATGACCCATTTGATCCATTTGCGCCAGCTTGTCGATTAGTGCCTGGAAGGTGGTCGGCTTGAAGAACATCATAAATTGCGAGATGGTTGCTTGCGGATCGAGGGTTCCTACAAACATTCCCACTGCAGGAGCTTCTTCTATGCGCTGCTCGCATTTTGACCATAAATTACGCCACCGTATAGCATATTGGACCCATGTCTCGCCCGGCTTTACCCTGGCATTGATCAATGCCGTTATCGGGGTACGCTCGCTGGCACTCGCGAAACGTTGGGTAAACAGCAACTCCATCTCTGCAAAGGTCTTGATAGAGTCATTCGGGAGCTCGGAATACCACTCGAACGCTGTATCCGATAAGCTACCAACGAACTGGCGAAGCAACAATTTATCATCACCGCCAGTGTTGCCGCAAAGCATCCTGAACTGGGCGACATGCTGGTGGGGATTGCCAGTCCCCTTATACACATGGAATTTTGGTATCGTATAACCTGGCGGGTACTTGATCTGGTCCTACCAGCCCGGATACGGTCGCCCCGTTTTTACGACCTGACCTGTTGCTTCAGTCGCTTGATGAACCCGGATCTGCTGAGCTATATATTCGTCCAGGTCGGCTTTGGAGATCGCCTCCTCCTTGGCTGTTGACAGAGCCGGTGGAGGATTCGACGTTTCTCCCCTATCGTCTTCAAGGATGATCGGGGGATCTTCAGCAGGTGGATCCTGTTGAATCATCATGCCCACCATGTCCTGGAACAGGAAGGCCATTTTCTTTATGCTGGCTGCCTATTCCGCAGCTTCTTTATCCTTCTTCTCCAGTATGCGACGAAGGAATTCGGCGTCAGTTTCTTGTTCCTGATGTTCATCCGAGGACGTTTCAGGGGTTTCTTTTAGCCCAGTGAGTGCGGCCATCACGGTCATCATCTGCTGGAGCTTTTGCTGTTTCTCCTGAGCCTTGGTCACTGACCGTGTAAGTGGTCTATGACCTGTGGATGCACGGCCGTCCTCCTTTCCCGATGCCATGTATACTGTATGAACTGTTATGCCCCCGGACTTAGGGCGTTTAGGTTCACCACCTTTGGCATTTACCGCGGGTGCGGGGGTTTTCTCCGGCCTTCTTCTTTTGTGGGCCGTTGAAGTGGAGGGGGCCGTTGCAGTGGGCACCCTGGTGATTGTCGTCCTTTGCTGTTTAAGAGGACGATCCTTTTCTTCTTGCACTTTCGCCTTTTTCTGTTGACGAGAGTGACCTGGGTCAATCACGGAGTCTTGAACCCTTCGCCAAACCTTGTATATTTTTGAGGACAGCCGTTGAGGGGGCTGTTCTTGCTTCGTTTCCAGAACTCTCTCCGCGGGTGGAGGAGATCTTTTCAATATAGCGGTTGGAGAGTTCTTACGTACCCTCCTCAACAGTTCAAAGTTGTTCCCAGTTGGAACAGCAGCGTTGACCTCCACCACTGGAGCAGGTGGAGTTAGCCCTGAGGGGGAGTTGCCCCCTGCCTTCTTTACTCGTCGCCAATGGCGACGTCGAGCATGACGATCCGTTGGGACTGGCTCGGAGATAGAGACAGCTTCTTTTTGCCCCCTGTCTGAATGAGGCGCCGCTGGTGTTAACCTCTTAAAGACTGAGGTTGTCCTTTGAGGGGTGATATTCAACCTGTCGAAGACAGATCCTCGAGCAGGGGCAGGAGCAGGAATAGTCAGTCTTGAAAAGACTGACTCTTTGACAGGGGAAGCCGCCTTGACGACTTCTGGAGCAGCGGCTACTGCCTTCCTTAGGACAGCCACCTTGGGATTCACAGGCTTCTTGGCGGGCCCCTCAGAGTTTTGATCCAGCCTCGCAAAGACAGAGGCTGTTGGCTTGGTAATGGACGACCCGTTGACAGGGGCCGTCGTAGCAGTGAGCCGGTCGAAGACCGACTTCTTGTTCGTTTCTGGTGCAGGTATTGGCATAGAGAAGCATATGGGTGGGATCATGGTCCTGAAAAACAGGCTGGTGGTGGCCTGGGTCACCTGTTCTACCGGCAGAGCGAGGAAGGAGGCCGCTTGAGGCCCATATGCTACACCTCCAGGTGAGGTGGAGCGTCCGTTGCAGTGGCACTTCGAGCAGTTGGTGCAGTTAGAGGCCATTGATGCTTGAGTTCTGCGCCAGGCAAAAGACCAAATCTTAGTAACTTGAAATCCAAAGGAAACCGTTAACAAACCGCGATTGGTTCGCGAAGACGACACACGAAGTGTGGAGTGGAAAGAGGAAAAGGTCCCACCGGGCGTGCCAGAATCTGTTCCCCTCCGAATGGCGGCTCGTAGACTGGGACGTCTAAGCCTGAGATTCGGGGCAGATGCTATTTGGCTTTATCCGTCCACCTCTCCGAAGATACCAAGTTGATTTATGGCACCGTGTATAGAAGGTTTAGACGGATGCGGCCGATATAGCAGACTTCGTCAGATTCCCCCTCGCTTGAGGGGTTTTTGATTGTGGGGACGCTCTTCCCTGCAGGCGCAAGCCCCTGCAGTTAATTACGTTACCGCATCGCGGTAACAACTTTCTCCTTCTCCAGAATTTCACTCCGTGTCGTGGGTGTTTGTTTTGTTTGTGGTTGCCCGTGGATTGTATACGGAGACTAATTTATGTCGTCGCCCGTAGGACGTAGATTAGTCTAAATCCGTATTTTCTTAGATTTGGGTTTTGTGTTTTAGTTTAAGGATACGTTAGCCGTGTTGAGGCTAAGATCAACTTAAATGTTCGTTAAGGATACATTAGTCCTGTTTGAGACTAAGATCAACTTAACGTGGTGATCCATTTATTACATGGCCGTCAGGACTCGTCACCTCTCTGATGTCGTTGAAGAATTACAACGATAGGTGTCAGAGGAGTTCAGAGATGTACCCTTGAACCAAAGTTGATTTGGAGTTTTATAGTCCATTTGAATGTTTAAGGATACATTAGCCTTGTTTGGGGCTAAGATCAACTTAAACGGGACCGTTTAGATCCGGCAAAAGAGCATTTGGGCTCTATTGTTCCAGTTTAGGGACGTGGTGGTCCATGTTCTAGTTTAGGGATGTAGTGGTCCATCGCCAGTTTAAGGACGTGGTGGTCCACCATTAGTTTGAGGACGTTTCGGTCCAATATTAGTTTAAGGACGTTTCGGTCCAATATTAGTTTAAGGACGTTTCGGTCCACGAGTTTAAGGACCCCGCAGTCCGTATTGATGTATGGTCGTCGGGACCCGTCACCTCTCTGACGTCGTTGAGGGATTACAACGATAAGTGTCAGAGGAGTTCAGAGATGTACCCTCGAACCGGTTGTAAATTGATTTAGGAGAGCAGTCTTGCTCAGTCAATTTAATTTGAGGACTTACGGCCATGATTGGGCTAAGTCCGGTTGAAAAATGTTCAACATTTTTATTTGTTTTTGGTCTAATAGGCTTGTGCTAGGGCTTGGCCTCTTTTTAATAATGCATAGCATTATTTATTTTGTCAGGGCTGTGCCCATTTATAAATGATGCAGAGCATCAGTCTTGTTTGGGCTCTGCCCTGTTTATTGCATTTCCAATTTTGTTTGGGCTCTGCCCTTTTATAAATGATGCAGAGCATCAATATTGTTTAGGCTCTGCTCCTTTTCATTGCATTGCAATTTAATTAGGCCTACTAGGCCCCTCTGATTTAGGCCTGGCCCTTCAGTAAAAGAAATGCATTGCATTTGTCAGGCGCTTTGCGCCAATCACTGAGCGCAAGCGCTTGTGGTGAGGACACGTGTCAAGCTCTGGTGAGCGCAAGCACAACAGCGCAGTGCGCTGCGCTGTTGCGCTGCGCTGTTGCGCTGCTGACACATGGCGCGCTCTGGTGAGTTGCGCCAATCTCAGAGAGCAATGCTTTATTTTAAAAGCGCAGAGCGCAAGTGGTTCTGATGCTAACACGTGGCGATCTCTGGTGGCTTGCGCCAATCTAAGAGCGCAACAGTGCAGTTTTGCAAGTGCAAGGCGCTATTAATTTAAGAATCTTTTAGAACCAATGGTTCATGAAAAAGTGCAAAGCACTGTTTGTTTTCTTTGATCTAATTAGAATAAAAGAAAATAAGTATTTCTTGTTTTTTTTATCTCAGAGAACCAATGGTTCATAAGTGCAAAGCACTATTATTATTTGTTTTTTATTGGAGATTATTGATCTTGTTCTTAGATCAATGATCTATTAGAAGAAATTCTTCTATCTTAAAGGTTTTTACGTTTTCTTCTTTTGAAATTTCTTCAGAGTCCTCTCTGTTTGAAGTTCTTGATTCTCACAAATGTTGATGCCATTGAATTGAGGTCTAGGGTCCTTTTTATAGTGCCCATAAATTAGTTAAATTTGTTAAAGAGATCTTTCTCTGAGTGATTTGGGGAATTTTCCCCACCGTTGGATGTTTGATCCAAGGGCTTCTGTTTTACAGAAGAAAATCTTCTTGTTTTAATAAGAACATAAAGATTTCTTTAAAATCTTAATTCTGTTTGGCGCAAATGCCCCAGCGCGTGACACGTGTCACGCAGCGCACAGCGCAGCGCAGCTGCGCTTGCGCAAATGCGCTGTCACGTGTCGCGCAGCGCAGCTGCACTTGCGCAACTGCGTTGTCACGTGTCGCGCAGCACGCAGCGCAGCGCAGCACGCAGCGCAGCGCAGCTGCGCTGACACGTGTCGCGCAGCGCAGCGCTTGCGCAAAAGCGACTGCGCTGACACATGTCACGCAGCGTAACTGCGTTTGCGCAACTGCGCTTGCGCAACTGCACTGACACGTGTCGCGCAGCGCAGCGCTTGCGCAAAAGCGACTGCGCTGACACGTGTCACGCAGCGCAGCGCTTGCGCAACTGAAGCTTTGGTTTTATTTGTTTTTTAATAGAGCTTTGCTCTGATTGGGCGCGCTGCCTTGGGCGCTGTGCTGACGTATCAGCGCCTGACACGTGGCGTGTTGCGTCCGGGATTTGAAGCGTTGCTTCAAAATTTGAATTTTGAATTTCAACAGGGCTTTGCTCTGATTGGGGGAAACACATCCCTGCACACCCATTGAAACCCCGAGAACCCTGCACACACCCATCACCACCACCTCACCTCATCGCCGACGACCCCTTCACCTCGTCACCCTCACACCACCTCTCCTCTCTCTCCTCTGCTCTCCCTCCTACACCGAAACCCTGCACCCAAACCCCAGCATACATCAAAACCGAGCCCAAACCCTAACCTAGCCCTAGCTCCTCAAGATCCCCTCACCGGCTCACCTCACCGCTGTTGATCTCGCCGACACCACCAGCTCTTCTCCCTGACCCCAGTGCACAAATCTAGTAAGCTTCATTCCCTTTTTCCCTCTTCTTCTTCCTCCTCTTCTTTCTTTTTTATTTTTCTTTATTTCTTGATTTCTGGAATTCCAACGATCGCCGGAGCCGTGACGTCGCTGCCGTTCCAGACGACCCAGAGGACGTACCTTACCTGCGTGATCACCCTCTTGCGTTGCTTGGACCCGTCCCGTGTGCCGTGCGTGCGTTGCGACGTTTTGCCGACGTCAAACGTGCCGTACATATCCGTTTCGTGATCCGTTGAGGCAAGTTAATCTTGCTACATGCTATACTACTATATTCTATATCCTTTTGAATAATAATACCCCATAATGATTAATTATGCATCCCACATTATCATTTTTCAGTTTTATCGATTTTTCGACATCCGTATACATCCGCACATGTCATTTCAGATCTAGTGCATGCAAACCTATTTGGTTACACACTATATCACAATATACTGCATCCAATTGAATATAACATTTCATATTGTTTAATTGCACATCCCGCATTTACCAATTTATCATTTTACTGTTATATGACGTCCGTGTGCATCCATATCATATAATATACATATAGCTGCATCTACAAATCACATTAATACATAAAACGGTTATATTAACATCCCATATTTAATAAAGTGCATCCTAATTAGTATTGGAACTATAAATGTAATCCTAATCGATAATTGTGCATCCATATCATTGATTTTATATCTATTTGCATACCATGTCATATTATTTCATTTTATTGTTATATTAGTACTCCATACTTGATTTTGTGCACCCATACTTACTACAGTTTGATTATGAGCACCCGCTTGATACCTGATACACTACTACTTGACATGACTTGATACCTGTGCACTACTTGACATGACTTGATACATGTACACTACCTGACATGACCTAATGTACCACAGCTTGACTTGATACCTGATCTTGTTACTGATACCGACAATCTTGACCTGTTGTCCCTATGGACATATCCTGTTGTCTATACACACAAACATGTACCTTCTTGATCCTGTGTTGGCATTAGCTCCAGATTTATCAATACCTGACTTGAACACATAACCTTGGGGGTATGGGGAAATCAAAAGTGTAAACTAAAGTGTAGCTTACAAGGATATTACTTGATTCGTGGTCCCGGGGGATAATGAGACAGAATCATTCGTGATTCTTACTTGATCCGTGGTCCCGGGGGATAATGGGACCGAGTCATTCATGACTCCCATTACCTGATCCGTGGTCCCGGGGAATAACGTGACATATCTTTTGAGTTATATGGAGGATTACTCTAATTGATTTCAATAACTTTAGAATAGATAACCCTATAGCAAAGTTTAGACTACGCACTGCACTTCACCTGTATATATATATCCTGTTCACTGATCTATATTCATGTTACTATTTATTTCCTGATAACTTGTTACTGTTTATACTTCATGCCTGCATTTTTCATTACATCCTGCTTGCTTAGAATTATTGACGCACTGACGTCTGGGTTTTGCATGGCCCATATCCTCTATCTCTGTCGCAAGCTGTTCAGGAGTATTTTGACCAACAAGCCGAGCAGTGAAGATCTTGTTAGTTGCTAGTTAGTTTAGTTTTTATTCCGCATTTTCATTCCTGATGTGAGCCCGTATTATGGGACGTACATTCCAGATTGTTATTGTTTATTGGATCTATTGCTTCCGCATATTATTTCTTGACTCGTTTATTCTGGCATATGGACATGTACTAGATAGTTTACTATATTTTCCTGTTCTTGATATCTTCTTGACAGCCATAATGTGACTGTGAAGGGATGTTTCCTAACCACAGGTAGCATGGTTGGCTCTGTCACGTGTCGATCTTAGCGCACTCTGGGAAGCGGGGCGTGACAAATTAGGTTTAAAATGTTGGACATTTGTTTGGGCTGCTGAACATTTGTCTAGGCCCAGCCCCCCTTTATTTAGCAATGCTAAGCATGGGTCTAGATTCTGACCATATTTTTGTCTTATATTGAGTGCTGAGCACTCATTTGCCATATGAGATGATCAATTTTGGAAGACAAGGGTGTATTTGAGGTTCAATCAAAGGGGAGTCTTGCCTCTGGAATACTTAGCCAATTTGGGCTAAGACTGGTTTGAATATAGTGTTAAACACTAGAATATACTCGGCTATCACGTGCTCCCACGTGATGCGCATAAAACAGTGTTAAACACTAAGGATGCAGTGCTAAAAAATAGTGTTAAACACTAAAAAAGGAAGTGCTCACGTGGGGTCACGTGAGGCGCTTGAGTAGGGCCCAAACTTTCTTTATTTTATTCTCAGAATATTCAAATAAGTGTTAAACACTTAATCTTTATGGCCATCACGTGTGGGCACGTGATGGGTACCCATGCACTAGATGTTAAAAGGATTTGCTAGGGGTCACATGGGAACACGTGAGGGCGCCCATGCATTGGATTTTAATCCTTCAGTTCTTTCCATCTTCTCTTTTTTAAAGAGGTGTTTGTCAGGGGTCACGTGGGGACACGTGAGGGCGTCCAAAGTTTGTTCTGCCTTGGCTTTGTTCTCTTTATTTTGAGGAATTTATCCAAGGGTCACGTGGGCGCATGTGACCCTATCTCATTCATTCTTTTATGACCATTGAGTGGAGGGTCACGTGTTGCCACGTGATCAGGTTGGGTACCAACTTCTTTTACGTGCATGAAAAGTCTAAGTCCCTTGTTTAAGAATTAAATTCTTTTGAAGGGTTAAACCCTAATTTTATTTAGAGGAATTAAATTCCTATGTATTTGGAAGAATTAAATTTTTTAAACTCAATTCTCCCTCTAAGTTTTGGATCTACATGGCAGAATCTTCCCGATGAGAATCAAATTCTCAACTTATGGGAAGATCTGCTTCTGCAGATCTTCAACCATGAAGAAGAACTAAGTTCTTATTTTAAGGGTTAAACCCTATCTTTATTGGAGAAATTAAATTCCTAAGTATTTGGAAGAATTAAATTCTTTAAACTCAATTCTCTCTCTAAGTTTTGGATCTGCATGGCAGAATCTCCTCGATGAGAATTAAATTCTCAACTTATGGGGAGATCTGCTTCTGCAGATTTTCAACCAATGGAAGAACTAAGTTCTTATTCAGAAGAGTTAAACTCTTAGTTTGAGAATTAAATTCTCTTATAGGGTTATGCGAGCTTATGGAATGATCTCTTTCTCTCTCTTTTACTTAGGGTTTCTTTCTTTTCTGAAGAAATCTTCTTTTCTCTCTGAAGAATTAAATTCTCTTCTTTTTTTCTCTCTGTTGTTGTATATATCTTTTTTATTTTCTCTTCTTGGCTCCTATTTATAGGAGAAAGAAAAGAATCAGTTTGTTTAGTCAATCTTTCATTGAAAGATTTTGATTGATTTTGTAACCAATATGATTTTTTAGATCACTCAGTGAATTTTATTCACCATTGGATTTTTAATCCAAAAGATATTTTGTTTGTTGTTCCTGGCAGTCTTTTAGGAAAATCTTTCCTTATATAGAATCTTTTTATAAATTGGTGATTTTTTAATTACCATTGGATTTTTAATCCAACAGTGCTCCACTTTACAGAGCGCAATCTTTTTGTTTGGAAAGATTTAGGGAAATATTTTTCCAATTAAGGTTTTTGATTTCCTTTAATTAGAACTTAATTCTATTAGTTCAGAAAGTTTAAGAGCCTATCACGTGTTAGCATGTGACCTCACTGATTAACCATTTAATTAGAATTTAATTCTATTAGTTCAGAGATTTTTAGGAACCCATCACGTGTTGACACGTGACCCCCTGTCACGTGTGGGCACGTGATACCCCGTTTAGGGTTTTCTTCCTTTAACTCAGAGAGTTTTTAAGACCCCATAACATGGTGGCACGTGACTCACGAATTACGTATTTAACCAGAATTTAATTCAGTTATTTTAAAGAACTCGGGAACTTATCACGTGTCAGCACGTGACCCTTGGTCATGTGTGGGCACGTGATGCCCCATTGGGGTTTTTTCTTACTGTTTTATTATACTTCAGTGGGCTTTAAGGCCTATCACGTGTGGGCACGTGACCCCATTTGATTAGGATTCAATTTTTATCATTTCAGAGCCCTCAGGAAGCTATCACGTGTCGGCACGTGACCCCCATCACATGTGCACGCGTGATGCCCCATTGGGGTTTTTCCTTGTATTTTATGAGGGAACAGACATCTCTTTAGAGAGGGAGACTCCATCACCCGCGGGTAGATTAGCACGCCAGAAGTCATCCATTAAACTACTTTAGAATGGTGTCTAAGTACCCCGATTGGGACACTTCCCAAATCTAGATCTAAAACCATAGATCTAGTTACCAGAATCCTTGATATATTATTCATATCCTATGTGGAGAAACACTTTGTGACAACCACAATATAACTGATCGTAGTATAGAAACATCACTTCCTATCAGGAGCACGTCATCCAAATATCAGGACATCACTCCCTACTGCCTCCTTAGCAGGTCCATCTGTTGTTCCGATGAAGTCAAACTCAATGACTTTTACATCAAACTAGATGACCCATCTCTGCTATACCTGCTTTAGTCTATAAACAGACATAAGCTATTGGCTCACCACGCTTCCGCTGCTCCTACTGACTACAACACCCCTCTGGCAGAGTCATATATACGTGCATTTCTAAATTCAATTGAGAATGACATTATAGTCATCCACCTGCCGGATCTCATAGTCAAGGATAGCAGTAGTAATAAACTTAGGTTATCAAAACCTTCCTATCACTGTCTTTGAGGAAACCGAAGTACCTCTTGGGTGGCTGAGGTTACCCACTAAATCTGTGGAGTGGCTAATGGATTATCGAATCCAATTGAATTTCCAGTTTCTACTAAATTTTCAGTAACTATTTGTGATTCTGGAATTACTTCCAGTTCTAACATACTCCTACTTGCTTCTTTGCAAAAATATTCCTTTTATAAATAGGTGGAGAGTCAAAAACAAATCAACTTTTGATTTTGAAACGGTATAAGTTAATCTCTTGCTAAAAAGCCTGTAATAACCCACAAACTGCCATTACAGAAACGTGCTTTGAGTTTGTTCGGATAACTCCATATCTTAACACTCTCAAGATATGTAACCATTCTTGTCCACATAGAATCAAAGGCACTTATTTAGATGGAACCATATTCAATTGGCATGCATCTATTTCCAGTGCATATCACCTATGGAAAAAGGTCATGCAGCATTACTCATCAAAGAGCGCACCCACAAAGGAGTAACCTGTGAGAGAATCATGTTCTCAATATTACCATAATGGAATATCTAGTATAAGTATCTACATTTTCAATCATTTCAAAGAATCTTGATACTTCCAATATATGTCTCTCTACTATAATCTTATACCTATAAACTTCTCAAATTTTTTGGACCTTACATTTCAACGAATGAGTGTCTAAAACCAGAAAACTCATATGTAAATCCAAATGAAGTAAGAGTAGCATCCCTACATTACCATGTATAAGTCTCAAGAGTATACTAACTCATAATCTGTGTTATAAATTGAAAATTTGCATTTTTAGTTAAGAATGTCTGTACCGTTATTTAATGCACTTTACCTTATCTTCAACTGATAAAGGTAAATGTTTAGAACACAATTTTCAAAATTTATCTCTCACTTTATAAAATAAAGATACAAATATTCAATTTTAAAAATTGGTGCATAACAACGGTTATTCGAAACCAAATATTGTCGTTACGCAAAACTAGGCGATTTAATCCAATATCACAAATTACTATGAATTTTGATATTGAGAATCAAATTACCCATTTCCCAATATTCTATTCCTACTCAGTATCTGTAACGCCCTACATATATGAGATCCAAAACCTAGTACATACATACCTTGGAGTGAGAATTAACCGGGAAAACAATTTTCAAATACAATTTCACAGAAAAACTGAAATATAAATGTTTCAAGAGGGTTGTCGGGTATTCCTAGTAATACTCTTTCCATTATCCAGATTCATGACAGTAGTCATAATTTTCTTTGCCCTCACTTCAATCCCTTTATATGTCTCTACATCTTACCTTCTGTACACCGCATTTAGGCTAATTGGTTTTCTTCATTCCCTACCTTTCATCACCAACATAAGGTTTGGAAGAACACTATCCAACAAGCGTAACATGTGTACTCTCCTAATATTAGGAGATCTCGCAAGGTGAGAGAAAATAAAGTGAAGAGACAACCGAATAATCCTATTTAATTTCTCCAGAACTCGTGGCCATCCTCAAACTGAAATAAATTACTTCAAGTTTGTATATAACTATACGAGATGACCATTCCAAGCAATATGGATCTCCGTAGTGATACGGAGTGTTTTGAAGAAAAGCAAAGGGAAAATAAGAGTGGCAGGGATATATGCGACTTTGTCGTGAATCATGACAATCCAAAACCAGATGTAAAAAGATTCGGTCAACTTGGTTAACGAGTTTAAGTTTAAGGTCAGACATGGTCGCAAACTAGAGAGAGAAAAGAAACACTCAGCGTGCACTCTATCAAGATTAGATTGGTTAATCACTTTATCTAATCAGGATGACTCATATCATTTCCTCGAATTCTCCTTCAAACCCCAAAAGGAGAACTAGCGGGATTATGTACACCTTACAAGTTCGCTAACCGTTCAGCCAGGCCAGTGTTGGTACTCCGAGGGAGGTCCCCCATGCTTTTGTACGGACCCAATTAAATAAGCTCATTTTCGCAGAAGCGTAACCTCGTAAACACTTTCTAGACACCTAATAGGTTGGCTAATTGTGAAGTGAAAATCTCTCGAGAAGTAATATCTACTCATCAGTGGGAATCGGGACCCAACTATCATCGCGTAATAACTTGATGGAAGCCACTCAAGTCACCACACTGCAGAAGGTATGCGCATACTTGACAAGTTTTTTTTATGTTTGAAACCCCCGATGTGGTTTTGCCCCTAGGACCCAAGGACCTTAACGCTTGCCAACAAATCAAGGGTTCTAGTCAAGTTCAACACGTCATTCTCTTGATTGCATCGAACCCACCCGCACTAGCACTTGACGCTTGCCAACAAAGCAGTGTGACTATCCCGATCAATCGCATCTCTATACAACAGATAAGCATCACCCAGCTACCGTACACCATGCCTTGACGCTTGCCAACAAACATACCATGAATACTATGCGCTACCTATCCGAAATGATGGAGGGTTACGGTTGGTTTTTGGCGAAAACCTTTAACGTAATGAACTTGATATCGTTGAAAGAACCGGGTGGTTTTAAAATGGAGTGGTTTAAGCTCCGCTTTTAAAACTAGTAACATAAACTTTTGCTTAAGAGCGAACTCCCCGTGAAGGGATTAAGGCTCTTTCCTTATAGAATGAGGCGCAAGATATTCCTAACCGAATACCTCTATGCAAAGCAAAAGAATATAACTGTGGTTTTGAAGAAAACCGAGTAGTTTTAAAAACTGGTTCCGACAATATCATTTAGGTTTGTTTTACTTGCATTAAACATATAACGCAATCCCATCAATTAATCATATCATGCCAAAAGAAACGAAAATAGGAACGCACATATATGCCATCCATATTTGCCACAGGGTCCCAGGTTTTCACCGTAAGGGTACTTAACTTATGGCAGGACGGGGATAGGACTAGCACGGATGCAAAACATATATATCGTCTACTAAATATATATAAAATATATATAAACATCCATCTCACGCATGATAATATAGCAAACACAGAATCACAACAGAAGCAAACACAGTATGAAAATACGGATAATCTAGGAAAAATACATTTCAATGGAGCCAAATATGAAATACAATTTTTCGGTCGTGTGGATAGCCCAGAGTATCAGACCCTAGACCCTTACGAGGGCGGTAAGCCACCCACCAATTGCAGAATCGTGGCAACCCCATTCAACGAACTGAGTGGGCCACCCAGCACTTCCAAAATCCGGTGACTTAGTTACCCCTCTGCGGGTCAATCCTATACCCCCTACGAGTGCGGCGAATAGCCTCCCAATTCTAGAGCAAGGCACCCCGGTCTCAATGCCATGAGATGGAAGCCCGTTGCCCTCTAGAACTCGGCTACTCAAGAACTCCACCGCGGCATAATCCTAGTGCATGTAATGAAAACCTGAATATACAACGGTGACCACGTCCGCAATCATGACATACCTCAAAGAATAATACAAGCCGCAGTGACGGCAGTCCACAAGTCGGACGCTCACACGCAATATGAATATACATTAAATTACAGAGAATTACATCTAATATTACATACACCGGGCCATCCATCGTGACCGTCCAACACAACCATAATCAACATAGCACTATCCATCACAGAACATACAAACTTGCGAGTATCAATTCCGTAACCTCGTCTAATTGATACATATAGTAATTAGACGACGTTTTACCATACGTTATAATACACGCAACCATCATATAACCATGACCATAGAATTCATTATCCGCGAAGTTAACACTCGAATTTTGCAAACGGCAAAAATCAAGTACACTCCGCCATCCAAAAACTAATTATATTGCCAAAACTTGAATCCCGAAAGATCCCAAACTTGCCCAAAAGCCCGATGGAGCGCTCAAGCACATCCCGGAGACATGGGATACCCTCGATCCCTTGGACGGGCTCTCGGTCCTAACCAAGAGCCCGCGGGGATAAAAAACATGACAATAAGTTACTATTTTGGACAGCCACACGAAACAGTTTTGCGTCTTCAAAAAACTGCCCCTATTAGTTAAAAATGGTTTAGAAAATGGATTCCCGACACCGTACGGATCAACCTCAATACCCTTCGGAGTCCACGTTCCAAAACAAGAGCTCCGAGCATCGAGTATGAGCTTTAGAAATTGATTTTGAAAACCAAATAGACTGCTGAATTTTTGGACAGCCATATGCAGTTTTTAGCTCCGTAAAAACGGCCGTGTTTTCCGAAAAACGGTTTAGAAAAATGTTTCCGAGACGCTACGGGTCACCCTCAATACCCTATGGAGTCCCCGTTCGAAAACGAGAGCTTCGGGCATCGAGAACAAGCTTTAAAAGTCAATTGTTCTACACAAAACACGGCTGGTTTTTTTTGACAGAAAACAACAACTTTTCGTATGGGTTTTATGATGATATTCTATTGTCATACGTGCTAGTTTAGGCATATGGTTTGACTCTGATACCATATTAGTGGGTTGTGCTCACTCTACGATGGTTGTAGCGAGGCGGAATGCACAAAAATAAATTTTAATGCAAGCACAACCAACCATATCCCAAAATACATGCATATGCTTAAAACTAGCAAACTAAAGATAAGGATTTAACTACTCGGTTAGGATTACAAACTTTTTAGTCGTGTACTTCGTCTTTAATCCTCTTCCTTAGCTTCTCGAGACTCCATGATCACGCTTGCAAATCGGTCCCCTTTCGCCGAATATGATTCATCCGAGAGAACCAAGTCCAAGCTCCAACTTCATCAAATGAAGTAACTAAAGATCCCAAGTTGCTAATTTAGGATACTTAGTGATGTGTATGAGTGTTCTAGCATTTTCTTTCTCTTTCTCTTCTTATTTCTCAATACATGAGAATGGTAGAAGATGAAGAACGAACCATTTTTGGAGAGAGAAGCTAAGATGGGTGGATAAGAACCTCATCTCAAATTCAAGCATGCAATTTTTCTTTTGTCAAAATAATTTTTTTAAAATGAAAAACCTCATCTCATTTCATAATTTATTTAAAATGAAAAACTTAGAAATGATGTGTCCTCTTTCTAGAAGTTTTCTTGTATGAATACAAGAATACATCTCCGCAAATACATGCCCGTATTCGTATCAAAATACGAATAACCAAGGATAGAAAAATACAATGAATATAATACTAGAATATACATATCAAAATATATATATGTAAATTATTAAATCAAAAGTTGATTTAATAATCCGGCTTAATCCTAAGCCAGCTAGTATTATCATCCGCCCGATTAAAATCCGTGTGGCTAGCACACATACCTAATTGGAACCCTGCATGTATCAATACATGGCCACTATATTATTTCTCCTGAACCGGGAAAACCTTCTGTGTGGGACTCTAAAGACTCGTCAATACACCGGCAGTGGGTTCAACCACAAGCACGTCAGTGGCACTAGCTGTACGCAACGATTATCCAGGTATTGAGTGAAAGGAAGGCTGACGAGCAAACTCATCCGTACCCCTACCGAACCTGTCTGTGACAATCTCCGTATAGTCCAGTCTCTTCATCTAAGAATATCACATACCAGGTCTAGGGGGTAGATAACGTTAGACCCTTACTAACCCGATAAGTCGTGCCGGTCTGAAGCTCATCATCCACTGAGAAACTACTGATATCACATCAGTAAATCTCATCCACTTTGGCCAAGAATTTTATGGTGACAGCTGACCTAACACAGCTCGACATTGACTCCTAATACCGGCAGAGATGAATTCCTGACGATTGTTCACTGCCTCCATGTGTCTCGGGATTGTACCCAACTAAAATCTGTTTGCACGACTCCTTTGAGCCATGATAGGGTAGTAATCTAAGTACAGTAGGAACTCACACGAGAAAAATAAAAATCTCATGTCAAAGGACCAACCTATACTCATGCCAGCAGAGAACTTCCATCTGACGATAGGTATAATACCATCTAGAAGTTCTCGGTGAGTCCGTTCGGTGTACTCACCTCTAGTGAGCACCTGTATACTATGACTCAACACCAATGGCTTGTGAGACCGGCCACCGCCCTTCGTCGGGGTCTCGAAACATATACACTAGTCTACTCCGGAGTATCGATGCACGGTCTCGATACTATCTCGACTAGGGACATTTAAGGAGGTGCTTATGGACCACCTAGCTCCCACGTATATGATTGCCATCATAATGTTGGTAGTCAAGCAATGATCTTATATGCTTTATCATTATGTATTATCCACACGTAATAACTAATAAAACGTATACACACAATGATAAAGACAAATCAGATAGCATACTATCATATCCAGTAAGACCGTTCTAGCTGTATAGGTTCTTTTTCAATTATCATAATCGCATACTTGCAATTACAATAATTGTCTTGAGGGCACTATATCCAACAAGATCCGTACTGACTATGGTTGGATATTTGATTGATATCGTACGATATGAGATTCTGTACTGGATGTGTTGAGGATGGATTGCCGACTGCAGCCGATATTTATTTGACTTGTGGAGTTTTGCTATTTACCTTGATTGGGAAATTACAAAAATGCTTATATGAACACACTTGATAGAACACCGTACAAATACCAACGATTTCTATGTTGTACAATCACAAACGCGTATGATATACTACACATCGTTGGTACTGCTATAACCCTTAGAAACTATCATGCTATTAGTATTAGATTATCTTCATACTATTAGTAAGTATTGATTGCTGCTTACCCTGATTTTGTTATGTGTTATATATGGTTGATCTTGTGAGTTGCGGTTTTTATTGATGATGATATATATCAGCGGCATGGGACATTGATATGTATGTATGTATGTATATGTATGTGTGTGTGTGTGTGTGTGTGTATGATATATCATTATTATTAATTATAAAACTTGCTTAGATTTTTTATGTTTATGTTATATATATGTTTGGTGTCCGGATATCGAGGAAGGGAGGAGAGACTGGTACAGATATCATGAATTTCCTGTGTAGATATATGTTTGGTGATATCCGGTTATCGATGAAGGGGGGAGACTGGTACGGTTATCATGGATTTCTTGTATAGATATACGTTTGGTGATATCTGGCTATTGAGAAAGGGGGGAGAGACTGATACAGATATCATGAATTTCTTGTGTGATATATATTTGGTGTGATTCGGTAATCGAGAAAGGGGGAGAGACCGATTCAGATACATTGGTGTGATACATGTTTGGTGTGATCCGGTAATCGAGGAAGGGGAGAGACCGATTCAGATACACCGGTGTGATATGATAAGATTTTGGTTGGTGATGATAGACACAGATTTCATGATGATTTTATAGATGATATTGATGTAGGGTTACTAGGCACTCTAATAAGGTTCTACAATGCATCAAACATGCCCGTTTCAAATTTTAGCCGTGCTGAATAACCCTAAACAAGATCTTTGCTAGAAAATTAGGGTTTCATATGCTTGTAAAAGACAATTACGACTAAGTGAATATGAAATACAACCTTTATAGATCGGTCCTTCACTTCATTAGCTCCTTGTTGCAGTCCCTTCGCTGCGATCGTGGTTCTCCCAGGCTCTTGCATGGCTTCACGAGGCGAAAGAAGCGTCCTTGCTTGAAGTCTTTGAGGCCGAAGAAGATCTACGTCGAGGGAATATCAACTTAAGCTACTACTTCACTAACTAGAGAATTAGTGAAGCAAACACCCTATACTAAAGTGCTAGTCTAGTAGAGGATGGAGAAATAGGAAGTGGGTTCTCTTTAGAATTTTATTTCTCACAATCTTTCTCACTTTGGATCAAACTCTAGCAAGCTTTTCTTTTGAACAAAGAAGAAGAAGATGAACAAAAGAAAGAGATGAGGATAATTATCAAGTGAGAGAGCTAACTATGGTGAGTGAGTATCATATAGTAACTCATGTAGAGACATTACCATAACTAAGTGTGATGGTTAGGTTAAAAATCCAAAGTAAAAACAAATTTAGTGGACTTTAGTCAATGCATCCACAAGCTTCCACAAGCTTCATGCATTTTCTAATTTTCCACTGATTTTGTAATTACTTTAAATATATTAATCCCAACATAACAAATAGCATGGTGTAAGTCTCATACACCCATGAATGTTGTATCATCAACCATGATATAAAAAGAAAACACATTTTAATATATATCACATATATATTAAAGTTGTGTACATGTGAGAAAAAAAAAACTTAAAGTGAACAAGTGTTAGTTAATGTAAACTAGTATATCAAATATACAATTATACACTAAATTATTAAATCAACACTTGACTTAATAATCCGGTCATATCTCATATAACCGACTAACATCCATCGTATCGACTTATCGAATCAACACTTGATTCGATAACCCGGCTATATCATATATAACCGACCGATACAAAAAGTCGCGAGAATAGAATACGGTATCACATACACGCATTATTCTCGGTCCCGCACATATCATATACGCGCTCCTATTTCGTTTTGCCTGAGCCAGTAAAACCTCTATGTAGGACTCTAAAGACTCGTCAATACGGCGGCAGTAGGTGATGATCACATCAAGCACCCACAAGCCGTTAGCGGTACTAGCTGGACATAACGGCTACCAGGGTATTGAGCGATCAGAAGATCAGCAAGCAAGCCCGCTCCAACTCCTGTAAAAGCCTGCCGGTAACACTTCCCGTACAGTCCAGTCTCCTCGTCTGATATGTCGCATATCAAGTCTAAGGGTGGTAATCGTCAGACCCCAATAACCGATAAGTCGTGCCGATGTGAGGCACATAACGGGTCGAGAAACTACTGGTAACACTTACCAGTAAATCTCTATATCAGCCCTGGCCGGGGACTTCCCTGTTACGGCCAATCGAGCACTGCGCAACATCAACCCCCAATACTGGGAGAGACGAAACCCCTCCTATCGCTCATTGCCTCCATGTGACTCGGGACTGTACCCAAAAACCACCGTTTTGCACGCCCTCATGGACGTGGTAAGGTGGAAATTAAAGCACAGTGGGAATCACACAAGACTCTATGACGATCTCGGGTCTACAGACTAACCTGCACAAGTGTCACCAGAGAACTGCCATCTGACGTGAGGTATAATACCATCTGGGAGTTCTCGGCGAGTCCGTCCAGTGTACCCAGTCTCCACTGAGCACCCGTATACCATCTCTGGTGTCAAACACCAATGGATATGGGATCATCCATTGCCCATCTCATGGGTCGAGAAGCGTATACGCTAGTCTACTCTGGTATATCGATGCCCTATCTCGATACACCCATGACTAGGAACATTAAAGGATGTACTTATGGACTACCATGGCCCCACTAGTATGATCTGCATCACAGTCCAGGTAGTCAAGTACACATCCTAAGGGCTTTATCAACATGTAGCTATAAGA
This sequence comes from Agapanthus africanus, assembly GCA_030015575.1. Lineage (NCBI taxonomy): Eukaryota > Viridiplantae > Streptophyta > Magnoliopsida > Asparagales > Amaryllidaceae > Agapanthus > Agapanthus africanus. Next base: position 947,875,547 of record CM057337.1, read on the forward strand.
CAGTATCAAGAGACAAGTATACATGTTAAGATAAAGAGCAACCAGATATCATACTATCATATCGAGCAAGAAAGTCCTCTCTATATATGTCCAAGCATCCAATATAATATACATCATCTGTACAATACTGGCCTCTAGGGCATACATACAACTAACAATCTCCCACTTGCACTAGGGCCAGCTGCTGTAGTATCGCATACCTAGCATCCCGAAGAGTCTCTCAAACTGTTACTGGGGAATGGCCTTCGTGAGTGGATCCGCAGTGTTGTTCTTCGTGTCAACCCTCCTGACCTCGATCTCCCGGCGATCAACTATCTCCCGGATCAGGTGATACCGCCTCAGAATATGTCTGGATCGTTGATGGGACCTGGGTTCCTTGGCCAAAGCCACCGCTCTATTGTTATCGCAATACAAAGGTATTGGATGCTCAATGGATGGAACCACTCCAAGTTCAGTAATGAACTTCTTGATCTAGACAGCCTCTTTGGCAGCATCGTTGGCAGCGATGTATTCAGCCTCCATCGTCGAGTCTGCCACGGTTTCCTGCTTGGAACTCCTCCAGCTAACCGCCCCTCCGTAAAGGGTAAAGACAAATCCCGAGTGCGACTTAGAGTCGTCCTTATCACTCTGGAAGCTCGAATCGGTAAAGGACTCCACTTGGAGTTCTCCATTACCATACACCAAGAGCATCTCCTTAGTCCTTCGTAAGTACTTGAGAATGCTCTTCACAGCTGTCCAGTGACTCTCTCCAGGATCAGCTTGATACCTACTCACTACACTTAGTGAGTATACTACATCGGGTCTGGTACATAGCATCGCGTAAATGATAGAGCCTACTGCCGAAGCATAGGGTATCCCTTGTATGCGAGCTCTCTCCAAATCAGTCTTGGGAGACATCTTTTTGGAGAGAGTGAGCCCTGAGATCGTGGGTAAAAACCCACGTTTGGACTCTTCCATACTAAATCTCTTTAGTATGGTGTCAATGTACCTGGATTGGGACAATCCCAATATCCTTTTAGATCTATCTCTATAGATCATAATTCCCAATATGCAGGAGGCATCACCTAGATCTTTCATTGAGAATCTTTGTGATAAGAAGAGCTTGACCGATTGCAGCATAGGAATGTCATTTCCTATCAAGAGTATGTCGTCCACGTACAATACGAGGAAGACAACCTTACTCTCTGCCACGTTCTTGTAGATACAAGGTTCATCTACGTTTTTGACGAAATCAAACTCTTTGATAACGACGTCAAAGCAGATGTTCCAACTCCGCGATGCTTGCTTTAATCCATAAATGGATTTAAGCAGCTTGCACACTTTCCCGCTGCTCCCACTATCTACGAAGCCCTCTGGCTGAGTCATGTACACGCACTCTTCTAAATCACCGTTTAGAAAGGCGGTCTTAACATCCATTTGCCAGATTTCGTAGTCATGATATGCAGCGATGGCAAGCATGATCCGGATGGATTTAAGCATAGCTACTGGAGAAAAGGTTTCGTCATAGTCCACACCTGGTCTTTGAAGAAAACCCTTTGCAACAAGTCTAGATTTGAAAGTCTCCACTTTCCCATCTACACCAAGTTTTTTCTTGAAGATTCATTTGCTCCCAATGGGTTTTACCCCTTCAGGAGCAACTTCCAAAGTCCATACTTTGTTGGTGTACATGGATTCCATCTCGGACCGCATTGCATCCAGCCATTTCACTGAGTCTCCACTCGTGATGGCTTGCTCGAAGCTAGTTGGGTCATCATCAACCATGATGCAATCCTCGCTCCCACCATCCATGAGAAAACCGTAGTATCTTTCAGGTGGGTGATGAACCCTACTAGATTGGCGGAGTGGCTGGGGTTCATCGGGAACTACCGAATTCTCTGGTTCTACCAAATCTTCTGTTGTGGTTTGTACAGCTGGAACCTCTTCCAGTTCTACCTCAGAGCCACTAATCTCTTTTGCAAGAAATTCCTTTTCTAAAAAGGTGGCGTGTTGAGTAACAAACACTCTTTGTTCCTCACCGTGGTAGAAGATATACCCTCGCGAATACTTGGGATATCCAACAAACTTACACAAAACAGACCTTGCCTCGAGTTTGTCCGGTTTTTGTCTTTTGATATAGGCCGGGCAACCCCATATCTTAATAAAATTAAGATATGGTCTCTTCCCCTCCCATATCTCATATGGGGTGGTAGGCACAGATTTGGTAGGAACCCTATTCAGTAGGTATGCTGCTGTCTCCAGTGCATATCCCCAGAAGGAAATAGGTAACTCAGCTATACTCATCATAGAGCGCACCATATCTAATAGGGTGCGGTTCCTCCGTTCCGATACACCGTTGTGTTGTGGTGTATATGGAGGAGTTAGCTGAGAGAGAATCCCATTCTCTTTTAGGAAGTCCAGGAATTCATTGCTCAAGTATTCACCTCCTCGATCAGATCGAAGGATTTTAATACTTTTCCCGGTTTGGTTCTTGACTTCTTGTTTATATTCTCTAAATTTCTCAAAAGCTTCTGATTTGTGTTTCATCAGGAACACATATCCGAATCTAGAGAGATCGTCAGTGAATGTAATGAAGTACGAAGAACCATCCCTGACATGTGTAGACATGGGACCGCATACATCACTATGTATCAGTCCCAAGAGTTCGGTAACTCTTTCTCCGTGTCCCGTAAACGGAGTTTTGGTCATCTTGCCTTTGAGACTTGACTGGCAAGTATCATAAGATGAAAATTCAAACGGATTTAAATATCCATCCTTATGCAACTTAGCTAGTAGTGTCGCATTGATGTGACCCAGTCTACAATGCCACAAGAAGGATTCGTTCAGTTCTGAACTCTTCCTCTTGTGTGTGTTTGTTATGCTCAGAACTGTTGATTGATTTAGAATATAAATGCCATTGCACAACGTGCCTGATCCAACCAACTTTTGGTTAAGGAAAATGTTCATAACATTATCCTGTAATGCAAAATTATATCTCTCTTTACTCAACAAAGAAACCGATATAATGTTGCATATCAGGTACGGCATGTAATAACATTCGTTCAGAATCAATGTATTACCAGTTGGCAATATAAGGTGATATTCCCCGACGGTTTTAGCTGCAACAATTGTACCGTTTCCAACCCTTATGTCTTTATCACCTTCTCCAAGTTCTCTACCTTTTCTAAGCCCATACAATTGATTACATATATGGGATCCTGACCCGGTATCTAATACCCAGGACGTAGAGCAAATGGAGGAACAGTTCTCTGTAACGAACACACCCGAAGAAAATGCATCAACATGTACTTTCTTCACACGGGTGGCATGGGAATCCTGGTATTCCCCTATATCATGTTCAGTCTTATAACTTTTATAAGAAAGAACGGAACCAACGTTCCCAGTACAGTATAACATGCGGGTTCGGTCAATACATCCATATTATTATCTTGATTAAGACATGATATGGTCGCTACCTGGAGAGAGAGAGAAGAAAACACTTTAGCGTATGCTCTTGCGAGATCAGATTGGTTATTATTTTATCTAATCAGGATAGCTCCTACTGTTTTTATCAAATCTTCCTTCAAACCCTAAAAGGAAAGACTAACCGGGATTAATTACACCCTACAATTTCGCCAATCTTTCAGCCATGCCAGTGTCGGTACTTTGAGGGAGTTCCCCGTGCTTTCGCACGGACCTAATTAAAGTAAACCTCGTTTTCCCAGAGGCGTAACCCCGTTGACACCTTTTTAGACATCTACTTGATCGGCTAATTGTCCTGTGTAAAACTCTCCCAGGAGTAACAATTACTCGCAGTGGGTATCGGGATCCAACTATCTCATAGAAGGTATGCAATCTCATTGCAAATCTCAACACTTGAAATTCCCGATAATATTTTGCCCCAAGCATCCCATGACCTTGACGGAGGTCAACAAACCATAGGGTGCAAGTCAAGTTCAACCCGTAATTTCTTGATTGAATCAAACCCACCTGCACGACCCTTGACGGAGGTCAACAAGGTCGTACGACTACCCTAATCCAATCTGCATCATATGCATAAGCAGATAAATACTAGTTAGCTACCGCACACTACGCCTTGACGGAGGTCAACAAACGTAGCACGAATACTAAGTAGGACTTATTTGAAATGACGGAGGGCTACGACAGGTTTTTCTGAAAACCTATTGCGTAATGAACTTGATATCGTTGTAGAATCTAGTGAAATTTTGAAATGGAGTGATTTTGAGGCTTTCATTAGTTTTGCTAAAGAGATCACTCCCGGTGAAGGGATCTCGGCTCTTTCCTCATCGAATAAGGTACATGACATATCATATATATCACTATGCAAAGCAAAACTCTAAAAGCAATCAAAAGACAAACCGAGAGTTGTAGCATCTGCCAGTTTTGCTAAAGAGGTCACTCCCGGTGAAGAGATCTCGGCTCTTTCCTCATCGAATAAGGTGCAGGATATATCATATATATCACTATGCAAAGCAAAAACTGTAGCTACCCTTTTTTGAAAAATTTGATTCTACAACATCTTTTAGGTTTTTTTTTCATTAATCACATCAATGAAGTCCCATCATTTAAGTCACCTAAACATCACAGATAAATACGACGTACACTTATGCCATCCGCATTCGCCTCGATGTCCCCTCGTGCACCGTTAGGTTAGGTAACTAACGGCAGAGCGGGGCAGGACTAGCGCGGGTGTAAAACATAAGTAACGTCTATATAATATATCATATATACTATATACAGTATTTATCACAACACATCAAATGATCACATCACAGATATCGCAGCAGAAGAAACATATGAAACATTGGATATGCTAGGACGTCCGTGTTTTATTTTGAGCCTCTATAAAACACGGATTCCACGGTCGCGATGAATAGCCAAACCCACACCCCTAGATCCCTACGAGAGCGGCAAGCAACCCTTCCAATTCTAGAGTTAGGAGACCCGGACTCGACTCCTCGAGTTGGTCTCCCACTGGACTCTAGAACCCGGTTACTTGTGCTCTCCTCCTTGGGTCTATCCTAGTGCGGAAAAGTAAATAATATACAAATGGTGATATCAACCTCATCCCGGAAGTGCCCCAATAAAAGAATATTATATACATTTAATTTTACATGAATGAAAATAAAAACTCTCATCTCACATAAAAACCCCCGGCTATTCATAACGCGACGATCCAATATAACATATCCAGCAACACATAACATCACATGTCATCAACGTAAGTAAATATGCGCATCCCAATTGTCGTTGACATATAGCAACGAAACCGGCGATATCACATATTACACTTACGGTCGCAGAAAAGAAAGTGTAAAACTATAACATTTGGAATCCACAATCACTTTGGACATCGTAAATCCGAAATATCACATACTTCACATTTCATGCCTAACTTTATGAATTCCACATATTGTATCACATTCCAGATAAATAGGCAGTATTAAACTTTCCAACCGGATTATCAAACACCCAAGATTTCCTAAATAGCTCAACACTTGAGCGGAGTTCAAAAATTCCAGAATCGATGCCACAGTACCAACGGTCCAGCCGTAGAAGGGTCAAGCCAATACCTCACATGTGGCACGTCGTACTGCCCCAAACCCTAAGCTTCAAAAGGCAGTTCAAGACGGTCACATAATCGAGTTAAGGTTTGTTGTCTTCTAGAGGGTCCATCGCATTACTTGCACGTTTTTCCGAAAGATTTAAACCCGAGAAAAATTCAACACTTGAATGTTTTTCGTGCCGGGAAAAATTGAGTTAATGATATCCGTTCGAACATTTTAATACTTTCTAAATTATCCGTAATAACAAAACAAAATTAAATTCTCCGATCGAATCGACGATTACAAAATAAACCCCAAAATACTCAACACTTGAGTCAGAATAAAAATACCCAGAAAGATGTAGGAATGGTATTGGATATTACTGCATAAAGAACCGTCCCCAATACTCCTTTTCTGCCGCGGAACCGCCGCCAAAGGTGGCTTAGTGCCGCGGTTCCGCGGCCACGTGGAGGATTTGAGGGCTCATATTTCATGGTAACCCTTAGAATTCCCTGCTGATTTTTTTAGGTATTTTTAATTCAGAAAAACCCAGTTTTTAAAAAATGTACAGAGAGGGGGTTATCTTGACGTTTCCGGGTTCGATCGGGGTTTTAACTTCGTTAACACATCGCCTAATGCTCTAGCTAGGCTCTGATACCACTGTAGGGTTACTAGGCACTCTAATAAGGTTCTACAATGCATCAAACATGCCCGTTTCAAATTTTAGCCGTGCCGAATAACCCTAAACATGATCGTTGCTAGAAAATTAGGGTTTCATATGCTTGTAAAAGACAATTACGACTAAGTGAATACGAAATACAACCTTTGTAGATCGGTCCTTCACTTCATTAGCTCCTTGTTGAAGTCCCTTCGCTGCGATTGTGGTTCTCCCGGGCTCTTGCATGGCTTCACGAGGCGAAAGAAGCGTCCTTGCTTGAAGTCTTTGAGGCCGAAGAAGATCTACGTCGAGGGAATATCAACTCAAGCTACTACTTCACTAACTAGAGAATTAGTGAAGCAAACACCCTATACTAAAGTGCTAGTCTAGTAGAAAATAAAGAAATAGGAAGTGGGTTCTCTTTAGAATTTTATTTCTCACAATCTTTCTCACTTTGGATCAAACCCTAGCAAGCTTTTCTTTTGAACAAAGAAGAAGAAGATGAATAAAAGAAAGAGACGAGGATAATTATCAAGTGAGAGAGCTAACCATGGTGAGTGAGTATCATATACTAACTCATATAGAGACATTACCATAGCTAAGTATGATGGTTAGGTTAAAAATCCAAAGTAAAAACAAATTTAGTGGACTTTAGTCAATGCATCCACAAGTTTCTACAAGCTTCATGCATTTTCTAATTTTCCACTAATTTTGTAATTACTTTAAATATATTAATCCCAACATAACAAATAGCATGGTGTAAGTCTCATACACCCATGAATGTTGTATCATCAACCATGATACAAAAAGAAAACACATTTTAATATATATCACATATATATTAAAGTTGTGTACATGTGAGAAAAAAAAACTTAAAGTGAACAAGTGTTAGTTAATGTAAACTAGTATATCAAATATACAATTATACACTAAATTATTAAATCAACACTTGACTTAATAATCCGGTCATATCTCATATAACCGACTAACATCCATCGTATCGACTTATCGAATCAACACTTGATTCGATAACCCGGCTATATCATATATAACCGACCGATACAAAAAGTCGCGAGAATAGAATACGGTATCACATACACACATTATTCTCGGTCCCGCACATATCACATACGCGCTCCTATTTCGTTTTGCCTGAGCCAGTAAAACCTCTATGTAGGACTCTAAAGACTCGTCAATACGCCGGCAGTAGGTGATGATCACATCAAGCACCCACAAGCCGTCAGCGGTACTAGCTGGACATAACGGCTACCCGGGTATTGAGCGATCAGAAGATCAGCAAGCAAGCCCGCTCCAACTCCTGTAAAAGCCTGCCGGTAACACTTCCCGTACAGTCCGGTCTCCTCGTCTGATATGTCGCATATCAAGTCTAGGGGTGGTAATCGTCAGACCCCAATAACCGATAAGTCGTGCCGATGTGAGGCTCATAACGGGTCGAGAAACTACTGATAACACTTACCAGTAAATCTCTATATCATCCCTGGCCAGGGACTTCCCTGTTACGGCCAATCGAGTACTGCGCAACATCAACCTCCAATACCGGGAGAGACGAAACCCCTCCTATCGCTCATTGCCTCCATATGACTTGGGACTGTACCCAAAAACCACCGTTTTGCACGCCCTCATGGACGTGGTAAGGTGGAAATCAAAGCACAGTGGGAATCACACAAGACTCTATGACGATCTCGGGTCTACAGACTAACCTGCATAAGTGTCACCAGAGAACTGCCATCTGACGTGAGCTATAATACCATCTGGGAGTTCTCGGCGAGTCCGTCCAGTGTACACAGTCTTCACTGAGCACCCGTATACCATCTCTGATGTCAAACACCAATGGATATGGGATCATCCATCGCCTATCTCATGGGTCGAGAAGCGTATACGCTAGTCTACTCTGGTATATCGATGCCCTGTCTCGATACACTCACGACTAGGAACATTAAAGGATGTACTTATGGACTACCATGGCCCCACTAGTATGATCTGCATCACAGTCCAGGTAGTCAAGTACACATTCTAAGGGCTTTATCAACATGTAGCTATAAGACAGTATCAAGAGACAAGTATACATGTTAAGATAAAGAGCAACCAGATAGCATACTATCATATCGAGCAAGAAAGTCCTCTCTATATATGTCCAAGCATCCAATATAATATACATCATCTGTACAATACTGGCCTCTAGGGCATACATACAACTAACAATTGATTTCATTGCGCTCACTTTTATTTACCACGCTTATTATATAGTTTGTGTGTGTGTGTGTGTGTGTATATATCTTGTGATGTTATTTCTATTCACTGAGTTAGCAACTCACCCCCGTTGTGCCATAGTTTTTTGCAGGACCGACCGCTCGAATTAGCAGTGGTTTGCAGACACACTTCTTCTTCGGATAATTGCTTTTTGTAGGTGGGTTATATAGTCTCTTAGTAACTGCCTCTTGTTATGTATATTCATTTGGATTTAGTTAAAAACTCAATCTACCAAAACTTGTATATTCTGGACTTAGAAGCGAGACTTAGATATTTATACTTTTGGTGTCGTACTCATGTGGAGTCAACTTGATTTTAGCTTGTTATGTTTATGTTTCTCTTGCTATTTTTCGTCTTGGGCGTCGTATATTAACTGTATAGTTGCTCCGCCGTTTGGACGTGGAAGCTAGCTCCCGTTAGGAATGCTTATTATATTTATTGCTTGTATGTGGTTTTATTCAAAATTTACAAACGAGATGCTACCTGCTTTTTAAACGACGAAACTATTTTCAATTACATCTTACTTATATTTTCAAAAGGAACTTGATTTTATTTTGTAAACGTTTTCAAAACTTCACCTCTACTATTTCTTTTATAAAAGGTTTGGATTCTTGGTTTTTAGCTTACTTGGGTTATGGTGGGGTCTTATAGACTTTATGTGATTAAAGTGCCGGTCACGTGCCTTTTCCGGGTTGTGACACCCCAAACACAAACAATAATGTTCGTTTTGGCCGAAACCGCACAGTTTTGACCCTTGGAATGAACCAGATCGAGAAAGGGCCACATCCCAGGAGGCCACCCATCCTGAAATTTCCCTGGCTCGAGCAAGCTTAACTACGGAGTTCTTCAAACTCCAAAGTTGTTCCGGTTCATCCAAAAGGCGTTTCCCTGTTATAGGAGTGTTATCATTCCATTTATTGTTCTGACTATGCCCTCTATCGAAATGGAATTCGTAACTCCCCATTGTTCTATAGCAGGGAATACTCCTATCATTCTAACATCATATCATAACTACGAATATCTCTTTACCGGGTTATGACATCTTCCTCAATATTTTCCAACAACGAGCTTGTCAGGTGCCGTTGTCCCTTCAATTGCAATTGAGTTAGTAAGCAATCTCATTCGAAATAAAAATGATTTTTTAGTTGTTTTAAATCCCAATCTTCAACTAAGAGAGGGTCTTGGTTTTTTTGTGGGAGAAAAATCTACTTAAATACTTGGAAGTTAAAAGTGCAGCTACAGCTCAAACTCGAGCTCCATCTCCCTGGCGGGATGGTAACTTTGAATGGAAAACTAACGATGGGGACTTTTTAGTGCAATTTAAATGTATGAGGATTTTTTAAGTAAATATGAAGTATGGGAGGGCTTTTTAGTAATTAGCAAAGTATGAGGGGCTTTTTTGTAAAAATCACTTTTTTCAAATAGACAGAATCTTTTTCAAGATCTTATAAGGGGTTGTGAACTAATTGCAATAAAGCCTTTGAAAAGGTCTCTCATTATACCCTACATCGCCCTTCAATGTCTCGGCATTAGCCAAATAAGGCTCAAAAAGCATTTAACAATCTTGCTAATCATATATCTTCCGGCATCAATTCAGCCATGCTATTAGGGTTTTCCTCAAGGTTAATTTATCCGATAACCATAGTAGAGTCATCCTTTAATCAAAATTGTGCTGCTTGCAACTTAAAAACCGCAACACTAATAACCCCTCCAGCGGCTGAGAGTTTGTCCAACGGAACCGTTAGCCCTATAGATCTTTATCCATTATCGTGATGAATACAACTAGGCTCCTCCTAACATAATACTCTAGCTCGTGCTATAGATAATTCCTTATTCGGACTATCAAAATTTACTTTTGATTTCATTGCGACATGGGGTGTGACCATTGAAGATGTGAGAGACTGAGAAAGTTTCAAAAAAGTCGATGGTTCACTCTAGTTAGTCCTAAATACACGTAAAAGCCCCATAAGAGTATGCTGCTAAAAAATGAATCGGATAGTAATAAATTTGTTTATGAGATAACTTTTTTTTTGCTGCTTGTAATAGAATTTTCTGAATGAATTATTGTATAAGTAGGAGAGGGGAGTGCTTCACAGAGATGTTTATGTTCAATTAGATAATTGGAGTATGCCATCGAGGAGATATGGGAAAAAAAGAAAAGTAATGTATTGATTTCTTCTTTTCTTCTCTAATACAAATCTAACTCTCTTTCCTATCCTCGAACCCACCAAGGAATCCCTTTTTAAGTTCTTCCTTCCTCAAATTTCTACCTTTCTAATCTTCTCTTCCTCAAGTCATGATTCTTCTCAATCCAAATTTTCCATGGGATATATATATCTCAGCCTCTTCAACCACTTTCTTAGTTGCCTGTGCATATCAAGGATGTATTCGCGGTCGATGAGCTCAAATAAATTTGTAATATTGACACAAGAATTCTTTAGCAACAAAAAAACTTTTTCTTTAACCATTATGGACATGGGAGTTAAACCATCAAATGCTACACTGTCATGATGCTTCCATATCATCCAAGCCCACATATGAGAAAAACACTGTTCCGAGGCCCTAATAAAGATTGAGCAGTTACGATAAAATCTCCTCAACAATACATAAATCATGGACTGACTCATCCGGTGTCTCGAACATGATATGCCAACGTTGATTAGCGGTAATTGAATAATGATCGACGAATTCAACATGTGCGCCACAAACATGTCAGTTACTATCAATATTACTAGAGATGTTAATAGTGACCCGTTGTCGGTTTAACTGGATCCATCCCTTAAAATATAAGCCAGTGGGTCAAAGTTTTACTATCCATTAAACTATTACGCCCGACCGTTTTTATAAGTATCAATGGGTCTACTCGACCTGTGAATTCATGGAATTTACCCGGCCTGTCACCTTGCCAACCCGACTCGTGGGTTCGTGGGTTTTGCCTGGCGCATATTGAAGAAAGTCAAAAGATTTTATTACTACTTTTTTAGCCATGAGAATAAATATTTTATATTTAAAATATTTATTATGGATGATATCAAAGTCAACCCCAAGTAAGCGGGTCCAAGCGCAGGTCAAGTGGGCCCATGCCCAAGTCAAGCTCCACGGCCGGCCTCCCCATGCCAAAATGAAAATTATGTAATAAATAATTTTGATATAATTGTTATGAATAAATATAAGGAAAATGGGCATAAAATCAAATTTTTGTAAAGCTCATGGCTCATATGCAAAAGAAATAAGCATATGAGGCATGTGATGGACAAAATACCATTTTGTAATGCCCAAGGGGCTATGTGTAAACTTGTAAGCCTATATAAGGCAACATGATAATAAAATGAAAAAAGAAGAATTCATTCCCTTAAAAAAATAGGGTTTTGTGCGTCCTTCTCCTTCCTCAAGATTTTAAATTTATTTCTTTTTTTGATTAAAATCAAGAGTTTAACTCTTCTTTTCCCAAAAAGGAATAGTTTTTCACCATAAAACCTTTGAAGGAGAGTTCAGATCTCCCATCAAATCTCTAAAAGGGGAGATTTTAAGTCTCATCCTCTTTTCTCCAAAATTCAGAGACCCGTCCCAAAAAATCCCACTTTGAAAAAAAATCCAAGACTCAAGGGAAAATCCAGAACGCAAAGGAGAAGAAAGGGGTCCCCTTTCATCATCTCCGAAAATCCTTTAGGAGTTTAACTCCAAATCAATTTTTGAGGAGTTCAACTTTAAGATCCAAATTCTCAACGAAGTTTAACTCTAAATCCAAAGCTCGAAAGAGTTGAACTCCAAAAAATCCAGATCTTTTAAGAGTTTAACTCCACAAAAAAAAATCCTTTTTTAGGAGTTCAACTCCCAGTCCAGGGACTAAGCCCCTTTTTCCGCGAACGTCCAGCGTCCATGTGCAGAGCGCGTGAACCGCTGGCGCCTACATGCAAAGCGCGTGGCCCGCTGACATCCAGCGCCCGCACGCCACGCATGTTGCCAGCTGACGTCCAGCACCCGCGTGCCATCTCACGCATCCTTAGGACGCTCCTCATCCTTCTTTTTCTCACATGCTTCACAATGAAAATACCTTCCCCGTTAGAAAAAAATTTCTAACGGGTGCTGCCCCGCACCTTATAAGGGGGCTGCTAGCCTCCTTAGCCCCCAGCCTGCTATCCGGGTAATGGGACCCCCATAAACTCTGCGAGGCCCCCGATACGTCTAAGTCCTCTTCAAAACACAACACGCACACTGCATATTGAGTTCGCATGACCAGTTTGACCCGTCAATCGGAGATTCACTCGCTCCAAAGGTAATGAGTAATTAACGACAGCTTAGTCCGCGGCTGCCGGAGATTCGGATCCCCACAATAAATAAACTCTGCCCTATCCTAAATAGGGGGAATCTGTATACGCCTGACAAGCGCGTGCATTCCCACCTCAATGGGGTGACGAAAACACCCTACAACCATGAATTTTTTCGATAATGTATGTATGTGTGTGTATTGTGTTTATATTAAATTCCAAGAAATCTATAAACACAAAACTTTTTCTTTTAAATTGCAACAAATATTTCATAATTCTCATGCATAGACAACCCATTTCCGGAGTTCTCATAACTATGACTTTTAAGCTCTAAACTTTTAGAAATTCTATTTGAGAGTTTACAAAGTTCAAATAACCTAGGCTTCATCTTGGATTTGCCAAATAACATCTCAGCTTAAGTGAAACCTTCGTTCTTAAATCCAGAGTTCGTAGGCATACAGGATTGTGTTTTCGGAATTGTGTTGCCAGATTCAGCCTTGCTCTAATTATTTTCTGTATTACTGCATCCTTGCTTGATTCAGCTTTGGTAATGTTCTTGCATGGTAAGCTTTAAATATGATATGGATAATTGAGAATAGCGTACCAAAATTATTCTATTAACTATTTAAGAATTATATATGTAGAAAATAGTTTCAAACTTTCAATAATATTCATAGGGATTTAGTATATTGTACACATAAAATCAGTTACATGGAGATTGATTCACATAAATATAGATATTTCAGTCTAGATAAATCAAGTTATATTATAGATATATTCCAGCGGTTCAAATGAACGGTAAAAAGTTGATGTGGAAAGCACTACTAACAAACCAATGATTGATGGATAGAGTTTAGCTAAGCGGTGATTTTGAAAGAAAGAAAAAACTTATAAATACTTTTCGGCTCTCATACAAAATGTCAGTTTTTGGTATGATGTATAAGTCACAGTGGTTTTGGGTTATAATAATTCAAGGACCATTGTGAAACTTGTTGGGAGATAAACCGTATGACGGAGAATCAACGCTACGACAAACAATCACGTAACAACAAACGTAATACCGATGAAATATCACAAATAATAATAAAGTGCGAGAATAAGAAAATAGAATCACAAACCAAACGAGAAAAGACGAGGGATTTGTTAACGAAATTCACCCATCGTATAGCTAGTTCCCGGCAGAACAGAATCTGTAAAGTCTACTATAATTTCACATCAAGTACACCAATGAGCAACCCGAGAAGATTTCTCTCAAATTTTTCTAGATCTAAGTCGCCACCCTCTCAATACAACAGTCTCTATTGATAGCAGTACATTAATCATATGAGAAGTCTCTATATATAGGCAAACCCCAATCCCAGTTTAAATAGGAGATAAACTTAAATTACCAAATATAAGATTCGCACAGATTTTCCGTCGACAGACGTCTGAACAAGAAATGGTGCCAAATCTCTGTAAGGCTTCATCTCCTTGGGCAGACGTCTTCACTTTTACCATCAGACATCCACCGCTACTCTGGATCGGGCTTCAGCTTCTCCGGACGTCTGCCACAGACGTATGGCTACGCTTTGTTCTTTTGGTTTCGATTTGACCAGACGTCTACATCCTCTCCATCAGACATCTGGCGTTGCTATGGAATTCTGACATGGCTCTCGTGCATGTCCAGACGTCTTTACTCCTCACATCAGACGTCAGCCGGAAGTTTCTTCACGATTTTAATAATCTCCCGCCTGGAGATACTTTCGCCTTGATTCCCGACGCTAATATACTTCACACGACTCCGCTCTACTCTCTCCTCATCAGATTTTCATGAGCTTCACCAACTTGCAACAGAGATCCAGCTTATCTCTGTCTACGACTTTGGTAAACATATCCTCAGAATTCTTTTCTCCCGCGATCTTCTGCAGTATCAACTCCCCATCTTCCAACGTTATACACATGAAATGGCACCGCACCTTGATATGCTTCGTTTGAGAGTAATATACCATATTCTTTGCCAAATGTATCACACTTTAGCTGTCGCTCCATAAGATATTGAAGTCTTGTTTCTTCCCCAATTCTTCAAGTAGCCCTTACAACCATATCATCTCCTTACCGGCTTCCGTAATGACTATATATTCAGCCTTCGTAGTTGACAATACCGCCACCTTTTGCAATCGAGAGACCCAACTCACTGCTATTCCCCCAACTGTGAATAGGTACTCTGCCACTTCACTGCATTCCAATATTTCTTTCCCGGGTTTTGCATGTGCAATATCAGGTCCCACTACATGCTCACAACTCCCACTATATGTGCAATATCAGGTCTTGTACTCACCACCGCATATATCAAACTCCCCACCGCAGCTGCATAAAACACTCTTGCCATCTCATCTTTCTGCTCTTGAGTTGTAAGGCACAACTCCTTACTGAGTTTGAAGTGTTTCACTAAAGGCGTACTCATCAGTTTTGACTTATCCATATTGAACCGCTTCAAAATCTTCTCGATATAGTCACTTTGCGATAACCACAGCTTTCGTTGCTTCCTATCTCGTATGGTCTTTATGCCAAAAATTTGCTTGGCCGCTCTCAAATCCTTCATAGAGATATTTTCAGCCATCATCTTCTTCAGAGTTTGAATTTTCTTGAAATTCGGACTGCTACCAGCATATCATCCACGTAAAGTGACAAAATAATGTAGTCACCATCCTTGAAAGTCTAAACATACACGCAGTGATCCGATTCACAGCGCACAAATCCTGTCTCTAACATGAACTGATCGAACTTGAGATACCGCTGCCTGAGAGCTTGCTTGAGGCCATACAAACTTTTTCGCAATCTACATACCATATTCTTTTTCCCTTTCACCTCGTATCCCGGTGACTGTATCATATAGATCTCCTCCTCCAAATCTCCATGAAGGAATGCCGTTTTCACATCCAGCTTCTCTAAGTGCAAATCCTCCACCGCCACGATACTAAGAATCACCCGAATTGATGTCATCTTCACCACTGCGGAAAATATCTCTTGATAGTCAATCCTATGTTGTTGTGCATATCTCTTGACTACCAAGCGAGCCTTATACCGCTTCATACCATCAGCCTCATCTTTTATACTATACACACACCTATTCAGCAACGCTTTCTGACCCTTGGGCAGCTTCAATAGATCCCACATACGGTTCTTCTTCAAAGAATCCATCTCCTCATTCATAGCTTGTTCCCACTGCTTGCTTGCACCGCCACTTGTTGCTTCTGTAAAGGATTCGGGCTCTCCTGAATATGTGTACAGAATGAAGTCGGTAACAAGTCTTTCATGTAGCCTCCCCTCTCGTGTAGATCTCCTCAGAACCGGTACATTTGGTTGCTGAACTTAGTCACCAACCTGTTCTTGAACCTGATCCTGCACAGCAGTCTCCTCCAAATTCTGATCTCCACATGCAGGTACTTGATTTCTCTCTTGAGTTCCATCTAACTCGTCGAACTCCGATACCGCGCCATCTTTGGCTTTTCTTCTTTATACAAGTGTTTCTCATCAAAGAAAATGTTCCGGCTTCGTATTACCTTCATGCTTGTGTAATCCTATAGCCGATATCTGAACTCATCTCCACCATACCCGATGAAAGTACACTTCCTAGACTTGGAGTCAAGCTTAATCCTTTCCGCCTTATCAATAAAAAAATACGCAATGCAACCAAATATTTTGAGGTGTGAGTAATTAACCGGTTTACCTGACCAAATTTCTTCCAGAATAGCTCCATCAAGCGTATTTGCCGGGTTTCTATTCATCAGATACACAGAAACATTAATAGCTGCTGTCCATAAGAATTTCGGCACATCCGCATCCAAGGTCATGCTCTGCACCCGCTCTGGGATTGCCATGTTCATCATTTTGGTGATGTCATTTTATAGCGGCGTCCCCGGTACCGTTTTCAACCAACGAATACCCTTCTGCGAGCAAAACGCCTCGAATTCATGTGTGCAATATTCCCTTCCATTATCGGACTTAAGGCATTTTACTTTTGCCCTTGTTTGGTTCTCCAGCTGCGCAATCCAGTGTTTAAAGAGACCAAACATATCAGACTTCTTCTTCATTGCATAAACCTAGGTTTTTCTGCTTGCATCATCTATGAAAGTTATGAAGTACCGATTTCCTCCATAAGACTCTATCGAGGCCGAACCTCATAAGTCCGTATGCACCATCTCTAGCCTTTTGGTCTTCTTAACAATGCCTTCAATCTGAAATCTGAGTGCACTTTTCTTCCCACAAATGTAACTCTCGTAAAGCCCCAACTCCATCTTTTTCAACCCTGAAAGAAGCCCCTACCCTGAAGAATCTTCATATTCTTCTCGCTGAGGTGCCCCAAACATGTAACGACTCTGAAATCATTGTACGAAAATTTTTCTGTTAATACACAAGAAAAGAGTATTACAGCCTGAATTTGAGTTATAAGTCACTTTTGTGAAATAACAGGAAGAACAAGCTTATAGCTCACTGGTAAAGCCCCTGCACTGCTTGACGTAGCCTGTGTGTTCGATTTTCATCAGACACAATTTTTTTCCTGACTTTTCTTTTTAACTTTTTGGAAGCCCAAAAGATTACACGTGCAATACACGGAGAAATGAAAAGTTCAAAAAAGGCAAACATGTGGAAAATGATGTAAATACAGGATTTATTGGATGGCACGAATCTCGAAACCAGAAGGCCAAGATCGACCGGCGGATTTAGCCAAATGGCCGGCGGGGACAGCTGAAATG
The DNA here is from genome assembly GCA_030015575.1 of Agapanthus africanus. Lineage (NCBI taxonomy): Eukaryota > Viridiplantae > Streptophyta > Magnoliopsida > Asparagales > Amaryllidaceae > Agapanthus > Agapanthus africanus. The sequence goes on from CM057337.1 coordinate 947,893,023, forward strand.
AGCCAAAATGCTCCGTGTTCTGCACACTCGTCTCTTCAGCTACCCTTAACTCTTCTGCACTGTTTGATTTCCCTGCAATCAAATAAAGACCTTTCATTTCACAATTTAACACCATTTTAATACTTTTTAATCCACATTTTAATTCCCAAACCCTAATTCTCCACTATAAATACCACCCCATGTCCTAGCCCTTCACCATTCTGAAAATTCTAGCAAAAACTCTCTCAAAAGTTCCTAGGTGCAAGTGGAGTAAAGCGGAGTCAGCGAGCAAGTTTCTTCCGTTGAAGAACGAAGCCGATTCCGGAGCTCCCGCGACACCACAAAGCCTCCCCCCTCTTCTTTAACCTCTTCTTGACATTTCCAAATGGTAAGTCCCTCCCAAACACCCTTTCTCTTCTTTGAAATTCAATTTTTAAAACTTATATCGGCAAGTGGAGTTAATACCAATATTCTTTTTCTAAACCATAGAAACTCCTTCTCCTTTATGCTTTGATCAACCAAATTTTTACACGATACTTGTAACTCTAAATACCAATGTTTAGAATCAAATTTTAACCAAGAATCTCATGTGAAACATCCATACTTGAACTCTTTCATTAAAATACCATGGATTTTGATATCACTTCTTTTAGTTTTGATAAAACTATACCTTCAGGAAAAACTTCACAGGGTAACGACCTACCCCACACGTACACTCTTGTTTCATAGCACGATGCCTATTTTGTATGAATATTTGTTACGAAGAAAATCTTACAATAAAATACCACATACTTTAAAATCGTTTTTTTTAAACAGTATTTCATATTTCTTTGCAATTATGCATTTACAACCCTTGTTAGAGGACCCGCTAATGGATCGTGCGGATTATCGCACATCCTGAGGATAGTAGAGCGAGAAGCAGAGCTCCTCATGGAACATTCGATCTCGAAAGGATATAAATACGGTTTTTAAGAAAAACAAATTTTCTAAATAAAACTAATTTTTTTTTAAAATTAAAAATTATATAAAATTATAAATCCATATTTTCATTATATTATGAAGTTATATTTTTTTAAAAATGAAAGATTAAAAAATGTCAATAAAATACCATCAAGTTACTAAAAAGAACTGGTTTTCAATAAAATACCATAAACTTTTACAAGCTAGGTATTCATCATCAAAATACCTCCATAATTAAAACACATGCTCATGAAAACCCTAAATGATATAAAACCCCCTTGAGGTTTTTACTTTTAACTATATTAAAATATTTTTTCATAAAACCCCCTCGAGATATACAAAACAATATTTTAAGAACTTTAGTAAATATAGGTTTAATCGGGATCAACTCTCTTGAGCCCCAAGGAGCCGGAGAAAGTGAGTTCTTGCCTATTCAGATTAGAAAACTTAACATGAGTTATCAATGGCAATTATTTTGGAAAAAGACACAAACCCTGCCGTTCATGTGCAGCAGTTGTCGATGACTCCCGAACCTAAGAATTCAAGAGTTAAATCAGTATAAGTGTCGGACTCAGTTTGAGTCCAACCTCAAACCTGAATCCAAAATCAAACACGAATACTTGATCATGAACTTGAATACTCGAAATCAACATCAAATTCAAAGATGTATACTTTGACTTGAACTTAACATTGTAGGGTGTTTTTTGTCATCCCATTGAGATGGGAATACGTGCGCGCTTGTCAGGCGTACTACAGACTCTCTCTGCCTAGGGTAGGCTGGAGTTTATTGATTGTGGGGATCCGAATCTCCGGCAGCCGTGGACTAAGCTGCCATTAATTACCCCTCGCCTTTGGAGCGAAGGAACCTCCAATTGACGGGTCAAATAGGTCATGCGAACTCAATGTGCAGTGTGCGTATGTGTGTCTTAAGGGGTTTTGGATATATCGGGGGCCCCGCAGATTTTTATGGGGGTAAGAGTTTTTTCTAACGGGGGAAGTTTATTTAGTGTGGAGTGCACATAAAATGAGGGGGGTAAGCGTCTTAAAGACGCGTGCATGGAGTTGGGTGCCAGCGCCTCATGTGTCTGGCACGTGGGCGCCGGGCACCAGTGCCTCATGTGCCGGGCGCGTGGGCGCTGGGCGCCCGCAGAAGAGGGAACTTGGTCCCTGCACTGGGAGCTGTGCTCCTGGTTTGACTTCTGGAGTTAAACTCCCTAAAAGAGATTAATTTATGGAGTTAAACTCCAACAGATCTTGAATGGAATTAAACTTCTAGAAATCTTTGGAAATGATCAAAGGGGCCCTTTTTTTTCCTTTGGCCTTGGATCTTCCCAAGATGGGATTTTTGGATATGGGTCTCCTTCTTCTTCCTCTCGGTTGGCTGGATCTTGGAGAAAGGGGGGGGGTGAGATTTAAAAATCTTCTATTTTTGAGATCTGATAGAAGATCTGGGTTTCCCTTCAAGGGTTTGATGGTGAAAAACTGTTTATTTTTGGAAAAGAAAGAGTTAAACTCTTGATTTAATTCAAAGAAAAGGGGAGAAGGTTTTAGAACCTTGAGGAAGGGGAAGGAGGCACAAAAACTCTAAATTTTTGGGGGAATGAATTCTTATGCTTTATTTCATTATCATGTTGCCTTTTATAGGCTTACAAACTTACATATAGCCCCTTGGGCTTTACAAAATAGAATTTTTTGCCCATCCCATACCTCATGTGCTCATTTCTTTTGCACATAAGCCATGAGCTTTACAAAAATTTGGCTTTATGCCCATTTATTTTACATTCATGCATGAAAATTACATCAAATTTATTTATTACATAATTTTCTTCTTGGCATGGGGAGGCCGTCCGCTTCATGTTCGGGCTTGACTTGGGTATGGGCCTACTTGACCTGGGCTTGGGCCTACCTGGCTTGGAGTTGACTTTGACTTGGTCACCCGGGGTGTAATTTTCGACCCTAACAAAGTGCCCCCCATCAATAAATTAACACCGCGTATATGAGCTGTGTGCATGAAATTTATGGATCTTGGAGTTGAACTTCAAGGTGGAACATCCTTCCGGGGGCGAAGCATCATTTCAGGAGCATAATTCCGGGGATCAGAGCATAATTTCGATTTATGGAGTATAATTCCGGAGGTTGGAGCATGATTCCGAAGAGCGGAGCATGATTCCGGAGAGCGGCAGACATTCTGACCGAAGCATAATTTCGATGCAGAGGTTGATTCCCAAGCGAAGCATAATTCCAACAGGGAAGGCAAATACTCCGAGGCGAAGCATGATTTTGACACGGGGTACATTCTGAGACGAAGCATGATTTCATCGCAGAGTTTGTTGGTTGACATGATTCCGAGATGGAGCATAATTCCGATGGGGAGGTCATTGGTTGACTTGATTCCAAGGCGGAGCAAAATTCCGGCGGGGAGGTCGTTGGTTGACTTGATTCCAAGGCAGAGCATAATTCCGATAGGGAGGTCGCTTGCTGATTTGATTCCAAGGTGGAGCATAATTCCGACAGGGAGGTCGCTTGTTGACTTGATTCCGAGTCGAAGTATAATTCTGATAGGGAGGTCATTGGTTGACTTGTCCCCGGCACGGAGTATCTGTGGTCGACGTTTCCCCGGCACGGAGTGTCACTGGCTATTCGACTTTTCCCCGGCACGGAGTGTCGCTGGTTAACTTGATTCCGAAGTGGAGCATAATTCCGGCAGGGAAGGCAGGTATTTCGAGGCGAAGCATGATTTCGACATGGGGTACATTCTGGGACGAAGCATGATTCGGCCGCAGAGATTGTTGGTTTGATTTGATTTGGGTTGACATCAGCATCGCCACACTGGAATATGGTACCAGGAGCGAATCATCATTTGCCATGAGCGGATTTGAGGATTTTGGTTTTGGTTTGGCATCAGCATTGCTTCACTGGAATACGGTACGAGGAGCGAATCATCACTTGCAATGAGGATTTCCCTTGTTCCCAGTTTAACGACTTAGGGGTCATCTGTGCCCAGTTTAACGACTTAGAGGTCATCTGTTCCCAGTTTAAAGACTTAAGGGTCTATTGGATCGGATGTTTGGAATTTTGGGGTAAGGGTCGGCTTCAGCGTTGCTGACACTAAAGCACAGGTGCCAGGAGCAATTCATCATTTGCCTTTACCCGTTAGGGAGCGATGGCTTAGGAGACAGGTTTAGGTCCCTATCACCTAAGGCTTTTCAATTTTATGAGCCGTAAGGGTCCTATAAAAGTATTTTCTCCCTACGAGTCGAAAGGATCTTGTAGGTGTACTTTCTCCTTAGGATTCGTAGGGACTCCCAAGTGTGTTTTTTCTCTTCGTGAGTCGCAAGGATCCCACGAAGGCATTTTCTTACTAGTCGAGAGGATCTCGTTAGTTTGTTCTCCTCATGTATCGTGAGGACACATGAGTGGGTCTTCCCAAATGGAGCATAATTCCAAGGGCGGAGACCGGTCGCTGGACTGGTGATTGTGGTGGGGTATGGGTATGTTGAGAAATATTTGAATCCGTGGATTGTATACGGCAGTCAGTTCGGGGACCAACCGTAGGGCTGGGAGAATTTTGGGATTTTGTTGGCGTCTGTATCGCTGCACTGGAATATGGTACCAGGAGTGACTCATCATTCGCCGTTGAGACATTCAGAGATTTGAAATTTTGGTTAGCGTCTGCATCACTGCACTGGAATATGGTACCAGGAGCGACTCATCATTCGCTGTTGGGGATTTGATTTTTGGTTGGCGTCTGCATCGCTACACTGGAATATGGTACCAGAAGCGACTCATCATTCACCATTTGGGGATTTATTTATTTATTTTTTTACCGTGATTGCTCTATCATTTCAGCTTTTCTTATCGCGAAGGTCGCGATTGCCCTATCATTTCGGCTATTCATTCGCGGTTGCCGCATCATTTCGGCTGTTTATTTTCATTTTTATTTTACTCGCTGATTTTTATTGCGAGTTGCCCCATCATTTCGGCTCTTTTTTTAATTTTCATTTTTTTTATTTACACATTTTTACATCCCCAGTTTAATGACTTAGAGGTCGATTATTCCCAGTTTAACGACGTGGTGGTCGGCTGTTCCCAGTTTAACGACGTCGTGGTCCTTTGTTCCCAGTTTAACGACGTGGTGGTCAACTGTTGGAGCCTGGACTCGATTCTGCAGGAACCATGGGCTTCTTGTCACGCCCCGCTTCCCGGTGTACGGGGAGGGGACGCGGCGAGGCCCGCTACGTATTTACTCAGAAATAAATATGCTAAGCGTATCTAAGCAATATAAAGTAAATGGACACAAGAGACATGAATATATTCTTTTACAGGTATAACTGGAAATGTAAATACATGGATGGAAAACAACGCCTAAACAATGGCATAACTGAAATGAAAATATGTACAAGTAAAGTCTAATGCTCCGGGTCTTCGGTGTACTGCTCCAAATGCTCCTGGCTGGTCTCGAGCCCTAGTGCGTCCGATCCACCTGACAACTTTCCAAAGAAGAAGAGAAATAAGAATGTCGTGAGCGAACAATCGCTCGGTAAGTCCCACAGAAGGAAAGGAGTAGATTAGACAGAAAAGGGAGTATATCTAGTAATGTTTGATTATAATGTTAACGTAGTTGTTTGTAGCTTGGTACAGAAGATGCCAGTGTATACGAGAGGAGTCCAACTTACACTGTGGACTTTGGCAACCCGTAGTACAAGGCTCCGTCGAAAATATCACGGAACAACGACATGGATGCAATTACGTCTTAAGTGATCACCTCGTGCCACCTTTAACATGTTCCGTACCAGTCTACCCCTTTATAAACCCCGTAGTGTATAATTGTATTGATTGTATTGATTGTATTGTATTGTCTGTAGTAAATGGAAGATTTGCTGAAACCATGATATCAGTAAATGAAATAGAGATAAATGGAGAGTCATGTAGACGGAGTATATACATGGTTCAATGCAGTCAATATCGATTGATATAGATTAAATAGACGGATTTATGGATTCATGTTGTATTGTAGTTTGTACTTGAATCACATTCAAGTCAGATTGATTAAATTGAGACTCAGTCTGAGTCAAATACTTTAAAAGGAACTTGAAATCCTGATTTAGTTTTGATGTTATCGGTAACTGCTGCACATGGACGACAGGATTTGTGTCTTTTTCCAAGATAATTACCATGTTGATAACACCATTTGTTAGATTGTCTACCTTAAATAGGCAAGCACCCATATCTCCGGCTCCCTGAGCCTCAAGAGACTGGTCCCGCTTAAACCTATGTTTACTAGGGTCCTTATTGTAATTTAACATAACTTGAGGGGGTTTTATGTAAAAATAGTTTGATATAATTTTCAAAATACACCTCAAGCATTTAATTATCGTCTTTAGGATTTTCATAGATGTATATTTTATAAAAGTGAAATTTCTAGTGAGTAAAACCTAATTTTCATAGTATAGGGTATTTTAATGAAATATCGGTATTGTTTTGTATTTGGATGGTATTTTCATGTGATGGTGATTCCTTTTGAAAACTTGGAATATTTATATAATATAATTAAAGTAGATATTTTGATAATATATATATATATATATTTATATATTTAATGAAAGTAATTTTATTTATTTTCTTGTAGAAATCTCATTTTCTAAGAAAAATGCATAAAAATTCCATCGAGATCGAATGCTCCTTTCGGAGGTCTGCATCTCGCTCTACTAGGCCGAGGATGTGCGATAATCCGCATCATCCCGAACGGAGTCCCCAAAACTGGGTTGTAGAGGCGCAATTGCAAGGAATTGTTTAATACATCTTTTTAAAGAAATGGTTTTATAAGTTGATGGTATTTATTGGTAAAGTCGTGTTATCCATAACTATGTTCCCAAATTTCCATCGTGCTATGTCAATGATGTGTGTTATGATGTGCCAGGTCATTACCTCGTGAATTATCTAAAGGTAATACAGGAATTATGATGATTTATGTCGAAACTAAAGTATATGGTATTTTACTGTAAAACTATGATAAAAGTTGTATAAAAGATTATTTTGAGATGATTCTTGTTTTAAAGTGTTTGTTAATGTTTGTTAAACATGATATGAGAGTATGGTATTTTCTTGATTAAGAAAAGTTGAGTTTTGAAGAAAAACCGAATCGAAAGTCAGATTAACTCCGCTTTCGTCGGGTTTTATAATTTAAAGTTTTTAGAATAGAGAAAGAGAGGGGAAGAGGGGACTTACAGGCTCTTGGAAAAGAAGAGGGGTAGGAGAAGACTAGTGAAGCGTCGGGACGTCGTTTCGTCGCCGGAATCTCCTTAGATCGTCGCCGGAACTTCACCCTTTGTTAACTCCACTTGTGCACAAAAGAGACTTCAAAAGTTTTTGCGAGTTTTGGCAGGGAATTTTGAGTGAGGATGTGTGAAATATGGTGTGGTATTTATAGGGGAAATTAGGGTTTAGGGGGTGAAAGAATGCATTAAAAATTGCATTAAAATTTGGATTAAATGGGTGATTCATTGTTCTCCGGAAAAATTCAAAGAAAACAAACAGTATGAGGGAAGTGGGGTAGGCCAAAAGGTGCAAGGGGGAAATTTTGGGGCATTACCGTCGGTTTAAACCGGCGGTACCGGTTGAAAGTCCAAACTCGCCGGTCTATTACCGACGGATGGGCTTGGGGTTTAGGCCACGTGTCGGGGTCGTTTGGTATACTCTCATGCACGTGTTCGTTTATTCTGTGTCTCTTCAGTTTACGTGTAGTGCACGTGTAAACCTTTTGGCTTCTAAAAGATGAAAAGAAAATAAAATAAAAAGATAATGTGGCTGATGGGTTTTGAACTCGGGTGCTATGTCTCAGCAGTGGAAGGCCTTTACCAGTGAGCTACAAGCTCTTTCTTGCTGTTCAAAAGCAAATTAAACTTATAACTTGTGTTCAAGCTCAGGTGCTCCTTTCTGTATTTTGAAAAAAAATTCGTATAGAAAGTTAGGGTTGTTACACTCCTTTGGCTTAATTGCATAAGCGGGCTTTCCGTCATTTAGACCGGGCCGATGTTGGATGGCAACAACCACGTTATCGTCATGGCTATAAGACGTAGGAGGGCTTGTTCCTCTGGGCTCCATCATGTAGACCGTATGGGTTGTGTACCCATCTATCGCTTCTTGGTTGGCAATGCTGCCCGTTGGGCTTTTGTCTTGTTGCCTTGGTCTGCACTTATCAGAGAAAGACAGATGTTTGAGAGAATCAGGTTCATGAAGGACTTCGGTCTCCGGTCTCCATTTGTATGAAATTGGCGGTCGCAGCTTGACTGTTTGTTAACATGCCTTTAGACAGTTCTATCTCTCCTGCCTTGTATTGCTTTTCGACCCAATCTTTGAAGACGAAGCAGTCCTCAATGGCATGACCTATCATTCTGTGATAGGGGCAGTATTTGGGGTCGTCAGTCATATTCGCTTCTTGCGGTCTTTTTTATTCTTGCAATTATAAACCGTTTCTTAGGGCTTCTTTGAATATTTTATGGACTTTGTCCCTTCTGAAGGAATAGATCTTATCCAGTTTCTCTTTCAGTGGAGATTCTCCTCCCTCTCCGAACACTGGCTTTCGAGACTGGTTGGCATTAGGCCCGCTCATCCCTCGCTTATTTCGGTTAGCCGAAGTGTTAAAAGATTCAGCATCGTCGGAATTTCCAGCTTTGCGATTATCGTCCTTTCGGTTTCTCCAGGACCTATTGTTATTTTGGGAATCAGAGGAGGACTCCTGCTTTGAGCGCTCCAACATCTGAACTTTCCTGGTCAGCTCTTGGAATGTTTTGAGACCCACGGTGCATAGAAACGGGGCCATCCAATTGTTGAGATTTCCGACAAGGAGACTGACAGATTGGTCCTACTCTATCGGTGGTTCGCATTTGACGGAGAGATTGCGCCAGCGGGTTATAAAATCCGTGCTGCTTTCGTTGTTCTTTGGCTTGGTCCTTACGAGGTCGGCAATGGTAATCTTATCACTGACACTTATGAACCTTTGTCGAAACAGAGATTCTATTTGGACAAAAGTAGTAACGGAGCCATCCGGTATGCTTAAGTACCAGTCGAAAGTGACATCGATCAGGCTATTAACAAACTGGCGAAGGAGAAGCGCATCATTGCCCCCAGTATTCCCGCATGAGGCTTTAAAATGGGCGACGTGCTGATTCGCATTTCCCGTCCCATCAAATCTTCCGAATTTGGGGATGACATAGCCGCAAGGAAATTCTACCAGATCATACTGAGTAGGATATGGTCTCCCGCTACTGCTAACATCTTTTTGCGTTTCGGCTTCGGCTACCAATGTTTTACTTTGTTGGCAACCAAATCCATGATTTGATCTTGAGTTAGCGGGCTACTGTCATCGATAGCCAAGACATTTCTCGAGATAGGATGCGAATGACTTTCATGCGGTCTGCCCACCTTTGGATTTGAGGGAATAGGCGTCGGCTGTCTCAGGACACCATTTCCCGGTTCATGAGCAGAACCCTGTGGTTGATTGGATGGCTGAGAAGCAACTTAGGCCGTGAGCTGCATCATGACATTCGTAAAGTCGTCAATTTTGGAGTAAAGTTTGGCCATCTCCTTGTCTTTACTTCTGAGTTGTTTTCGGAGCTCTTGGAGAAGTTGCTGCTCTGCGTTCTTAGGATGGAAGATTGGCTCCTCTTCACTTTCCGAGCCCGATTCCTCATGAACTGAGGGATCTCTCTTCTTATCAGCCTCACTGGAAGGGTTTTCATTACCTTCCAGAGAAGGCTGGTCTTAGGAAGTGGAAGCCACATTCGCTTCAGACTGGATTTGAGATGTGGTGGCCCCATCCCTGCTCTTGCTGCGCGTGCCCACTATATAGACAGTGTGGACCACATATCCAGCCGTCTCTTTATCTTTTGCGGGGTAACCCTGTTCTTGGAACCTCATGAAGTTTAGCCTAGCAGGAGCCCTAGCCCTTTTGTTGGCTCTGTATCTGAGCCTTTTCTGTCTTTTCTTCTCGATTTTGAGGGCTTGGCAGACATCCGTTATCCAGGAAGCCATCGTGAATCGATTGACAGGGAGCTTAGAGAAGATACCCGATCGAGCAGTTGTCAAGGGCACCGCTGGAGCTTGCTCGAGATGCCTTATTGCTTTATTGGTGTTGATGGCCTTCCCCCGGCTGGGGCCAAGAAAAGTCGTTCAAACACCGACTTGCGTTTGGATTGGGGTGCCTTCGAGACCGCCACATTTGGCCTCTTGCCTTTCGAGACCGGTTTGTCTGTCACCGGAGCTTGAGCAGCTGAGATGGCGTTAGCTGGCACAAACAGAATAGAGCCGAATGGTAGCAGAGGCTCCTCCCATTGTCGCTCGAGACTGGCCGGGAGGACCGTCCTGGCGTCCATCTTCATCGTGTAGGAGATGGGAGTTATGCTGAGAGCTGAGATTGTCCTTGGAGACATTTTGTTGTGGCTTGATCGCTTGAAATCCTGCATGAAAGAGCATTATTTAAGCATAAATATCGATATGTATATTGATTGAGTTCGCATGAACGTTTAACCCAAAATATGAGAGGAAAGATGGGTCCCGCCGGGCGTGCCAGAATCTGTAAGGTATTTTTTGTCACCCCATTGAGATAGAAATACGTGCGCTCTTGTCAGACGTACTACAGGTTCCCTCTGCCTAGGGTATTTAGTTGATAAAACTGCACATTTGTATTACATTTTTCCTACCATTTTCATATTAAAAAAGGACTTTATTATAATATATTATACATATGAGGGTTTATGTGTAAAAACATTATTTTCCATGGGTTAATATATTTTAATTATCATTTGGTAGGAAAATGTATGCAAATAAATCTATTGACCAAATCCTAGTAGAACTAAGTCTACTAAATATTATTTGAGATTATGGTGCAGAATTTTCCAAGTTGTTATGCAGAATTTATCAAACAAATCAATTTGTTGAAGAAAACTTGCCAAATTAAGAAGCAAAACTTGGAGACCAAGTCTGGAAGCAACCGAGAGAAGATTTCTGAATTCTAAAGGTGTCTAGGATTGCCAAATGTCACAATAAGAGAGCCCAAGAAAATTGATGAAGAGATCCTCACCATTGGCCGCGGATCCGCGGCCATAACCCCCCTTTGGCCGCGGATCCGCCGCAATTCCAGGGAGTTAGAGCGCAAGATTTTTTGGGGTGAATCAAAGCTAAATTTTACCAAGTTTTCAACAATAAGATTCTGGCTTTGCACTATAAAAGGGCACCGAGAGCCTCTTGGAAAAGTTATCAAGCCGAAGAGATCACGAAGTCCCAGACGCTCACGCATCCAGGCTGATCATCGACTGTTCGACTACCTCCTTAGGAAAGATCGAGAAGCAACTAGTTTGTAATCATTTTCTACGGATTAAAGTGTAGTTTGTTCAAGTCGATTAATAAAGGTAGTTATTTTATTTAATTGTTCTTGCATTTTACATTATGTTTTCCCTCTTTGTCTTTTCATCTTCTTCTCCCAACATGCGCGAGTAATTCTCCGCTTGTTAGGGTTCGTAGGATTAGGGTAGGCTAATGGACGATAAAAATCCCTAAACCCTTTTTAAGTCCTATAAAGTTTAGGAACTTTATCAAAAGAATCATTAACTTCCTAATCGGGCGCGCTAGCAATTCTTTGCTAGTTCCGACCGCGATTAGAGATTAGATTAATGATTGTTTTGGTAAAGGCTAGATATGAACGGAGTTCCGTGTCGAGATAAGGGTTAAGAGTGGAATTCCTTTTCCCTCCAGAAACCCTAATCTACACGCATCACCGTCGTTCTAGTTCTAAATCTATTAATGGATAAAAAGGGTAAATTTTAATTAATCTTCCATAACTACTAAATCCTAACGAACCCTACAAGCCCTCTTATTATATTAATTACATCTTTAAAATAATCTAGATCTATATTTTACATTCTTGTTTAACGTAGATCTAGAAAACATTCTATAAAATTCTTTATCCCTCATCTCTTTCTCAACACATCTAAAGTAAAAGTAAAAGGTTCAACGTTTCCCAGAGGACGACCCGTACTCATTTCGGTCTAGCTACACGCGACACCATTATTGATTGCGGTATAACTACACACTTTTTCACACCAATCAAATGGCGACGTTGCCGGGGATACGTGTGTAATTTTTTATTTTTACTATTTGTGTTGATTTCTTAGACGAGTCATATCATTATTAACACAAAACTGCAAATTGCATATTTAACGATTTATGCGTGAATTTTTGCAAGGAGATCTGGAGTCACAGACTTGAGGAAGCAGGAGATCTAGGGTTCCGAACTTCTCTGATATATTTCTTAACTCCTTCTCTCTCCTCTAAATCCAATAAAATCTATTTTCTGCAGGATTCTTTGCAAAATTGCGCCGCTAAAAAAAAAATCTTTTTGCAAAAGTTTTGTGATTGGTTTTGTTTTGCATATTTAATACGGACTTTAAGGGGCAAAGACCAAATCAAGATTAGGTGGGGATTTCATCACCCTTCCTAAGCCCCACAAATCACAAACTGAGCATATAGATCAACCCTTCATTAATTTAAAAAATATCTAGACCAGACTCTAAGGACTGTCGCGCTCAATAAGGACAGAGGAAGGTCGTGGGTAATCTATCGTTTATCCGCATTATTTTTGTAGTGCCTAGGCAAGTGTGTCGAAGGCTAGTGGTTTTTAATTAGGCCCACGACGTGGTTCCTTCCCACTTACCTGGCACTTACATGGCTACAAGGGTAGTACGGAGGCGGTAGAGGATTTATCCTGCGGCTTGTCCTTTGGAAGTCTAGGAGCGGTCTAGAGACTGACCTAGGTGACCTTAGTTCTAGGGTTGCTTGTGCATCTTAGGGTGATTTGTCTTGAGTCCCACATTTTTCAAAACAAGCCAATTTTAAATCACACACACGCTGCCACTTGCATTAAACCCGCTTAGTGCATGCTCGGCTGGACACGGGATCTTAGTGCCCATCTTGTTCGCGTTCCTGCTATCGACGCCGAAGTCGGTACTTCTTCATCTTCTTTTCCCCCACCACACACCACATCGACCGTGATGGACGCCACTCCATCTAATTAGAACACCACGCTGCCACCGCCCGTAGGTGAGCAGAATCCACCGCGCATCTCTCTCCAAGAGAGACGCTATCCTATTCGTGGTCCCCTTCCTACTTGTCTATCTCTTCCACCACCTAACGGGGATAATTTCGAAATTAAACCCCACTACATCAATCTGCTGCCCAAATTTCACGGGCTTGAGTCGGAAGACGCGTACGTTTTCATCACCAAATTCGAAAACGTATGCGCAATGATGGCTACTTCACAATTGACTTTAGATGCTATGCGCTTACGTCTTCTCCCATTCACACTGTGCGACTTGGCAGAAAAATGGCTTTATAATACTGCCGCACACTTTATCACTAATTGGGATGAATTCGTTGTAGCATTTTTTAAGAAGTTTTACCCAAATCATAGGACTGCCCACATTAGGAGCGAGATCAACCAGTTCACCCAGCTTCCCAATGAACCATTTTGGAAGTGCTTTGAACGTTTCAAAGACCTGCTTGTCCAATGGCCCCATCACGGAATACAAAGATGGGATTTATGTCGGATTATATATGAGGGCATTAATCCAGCGACAAAGCAGATGCTTGAAACAATGTGTCAATGCAATTTCATGTCTAAAGATGACGGTGAAGCGTGGAAATATCTGGAAGACCTTACTGAACACACGTTGCAGTGGGAAAGCGTAAGACCACCTTCAACTAAGGGAGGTATTCACCAGCTCGATGTTTCTATCACAGTAAAAGCCGAAATGGCAGCGATACAGAAGAAACTCGACGCTATTGAAAACAAGTTCTCATCATTCTCCCTAAATCAGGTCACGCTTCCTAAGACCGTCTGTGGTTGCTGTTCGGATCCTTCACACTTAACGGAAGAATGTCCTATGAATGCATCGTTTCATGCTAATGCTGCTTTTCAGCAGCGACCTAGAAACGACCCTTATTTTTCCACGTACAATCAAGGATGGAGGAATCATCCTAACTTTGCTTGGAACCAAAACCAACAAAGCAATTATCAAAGACCTCATCCACAGCAACCACAACTACAGAATCAGCCCCCCTTTCAGTCACAGAATTTCCAAAATTCGGCCAACATTTCTACACCACAAGTGGCCGGTACTGACAACTCACTTGCACAAACTTTGGATATGTTCATGAAACAATCCATGCAAATTTCGGCTGAGATGAGATCTTCTATTAATACCCTAACGAAAAACTCCTCCTCCCATGGTGAGAGTATCAAATCAATAGAAAACCAAATCGCACAGTTTAACGCCGCAATGAGTGCGAGAGAGAAAGGGAAACTCCCATCTCAACCCCTACCGAATCCTGGCCATTCACAAAGTCATAATGTGAATGCCTTCACTACGTTGAGATCAGGGAGAGTGTTGAATAACCGAGTGGGTGAGCAATTTGATGTTAGTGACACATTTGATACCCCTTCTTCTTCTTCTTCCCCTAACTTGTCTAGTCTTCCTCCTTCAACCGAGCCTATTCTCCATTTTCCCTAAGGCTTGAACCCTTCGCCCATTTCGCAAAATCCATCTAAGTCGATTCCCACTCCAATTTTGGGATCGAGTCTATCCCCACAGTCTTCTCCACAAACGTTGGACCCAAAACTTATTGATCGAGCTCCATTTCCAAACAGATTAAGGGCCAACAGACCTAACCCGCAAATGGAGAAAATTGTGGAAATGTTTAAGCAAGTGAGCGTGAATATTCCTCTCCTAGATGCTATTCAACAAGGCCCATCTTATGCAAGAATCCTTAAAGGCTTGTGCACTAGGAAGAGAAAAACTCAAGTGCCTAAAAAGGTTTTCATGACGAGTAATGTTAGCACAGCTTTTACCCAACAAATACCAAAGAAACGTAAGGACCCCGGCTGTCCTACAATCTCTATTTCTATTGGGGGTAAAAATATAAATCGTGCTTTACTCGATCTAGGCGCTAGCGTCAACTTGCTTCCTTATTCAGTATACGAGCAGTTAGGAATTGGAGAGTTAAAACCCGCCGATTGTACTCTCCAAATGGCAGACCGATCTATCACCAAACCTCGGGGCGAACTAGAGGATGTGTTAATTAAAGTCGAGGAATTCATATTACCCGTGGACTTTATTGTTTTAGATACACAACCTGTGGCAAACCCACGCAATCAAATCCCGGTGATACTTGGTCGACCCTTCCTAGCAACTTCTAACGCTGTAATTAATTGTCGTAACGGTTCTATGAACTTATCCTTCGGGAAAATGACAATTGAGCTTAATATTTACAAGCTAGGAAGTCAGCCATCAGAACCTTCTGCTCAATTGCTGGATGTTTGTTCCATCCACGAGATAGCTTCCGAAAGCTGCATGGATGAGGAGCTTTGCTTTGATGTTCTCGACAACATTAATGAGACATTGTTTGATCCTTCACCACTTTACAGTGAGGATATGTTCA
Organism: Agapanthus africanus; assembly: GCA_030015575.1. Classification (NCBI taxonomy): domain Eukaryota; kingdom Viridiplantae; phylum Streptophyta; class Magnoliopsida; order Asparagales; family Amaryllidaceae; genus Agapanthus; species Agapanthus africanus. The sequence goes on from CM057337.1 coordinate 947,908,455, forward strand.
ATGAGTCCGACCTTGAGATTGAACCCGTTGACTCGTTGCAAAAGTCAGCAGCACTTTCCGAGTCAATATCTTATGCAAGTTTTGAACCTCTTAGGGTGTCCGAATATCATTCGCTTACCCCACCTTCTATTGTCTCTCCGCCAATTCTTGATCTCAAACCGCTACCTTCTCATCTTAAATATGCATATTTAGGAGAGAATGAGACTTTGCCAGTGATTATTTCCGCTTCTCTAGTCTTAGAGCAAGAGAATGCACTTTTGGCAGTGTTGAGATCGAATCGGGAAGCATTTGGTTGGACAATGGCTGACATCAAAGGATTAGTCCCTTAATTGTTGAACATTACATACATCTAATGGATGAAGCCAAACCAACCCGAGAACCACAAAGACGGTTAAATTCCGTTTTGAAGGAGGCGGTAAAGAAAGAAATCGTCAAGTGCCTTGATAGTGGAATAATTTACCCTATATCTGATAGCCAATGGGTAAGTCCAATTCATGTGGTCCCTAAAAAGTCTGGTATCACGGTCATCACTAATGAGGCTAATGAGTTAATCCAAACACGTACCCAAACTGGGTGGCGCGTATGTATCGATTACAGGAAACTCAATGCCGCGACGAGGAAAGATCACTTCCCTCTACCTTTCATTGACCAGATGTTAGAACGACTAGCGGAACACGAATACTACTGTTTCTTAGACGGATACTCTGGTTATAACCAGGTCCCCATCGCCGAAAAGGATCAAGATAAAACCACTTTTACTTGTTCTTTCGGAACTTTTGCTTATAGACGCATGCCCTTTGGGTTATGCAACGCTCCCGCTACATTTCAGCGGTGCATGATGGGGATATTTTCAGATATGGTGGAAAATTTTCTGGAAATTTTTATGGACGATTTCTCCATTTTTGGGGACTCCTTTGAGGACTGCCTTCGTAATCTTAACGCTGTTCTTACCCGCTGTAAGGATAAGAACTTGACTTTGAATTGGGAAAAATGCCATTTTATGGTCCAAGAAGGTATTGTACTTGGACATATAATTTCACATAAAGGTATTGAGGTCGACAGAGCTAAAATAGATGTCATTCAAAACCTCCCTCGTCCCAATTGCGTCAAAGATATACGATCCTTCCTTGGTCATGCAGGATTTTATAGGAGATTTATTAAGGACTTTAGCAAAATTGCTAGACCCTTAACCCTTCTATTGGCCAAGGACACTACTTTTCACTTCGATTCGGATTGTGAGGCTGCTTTTGAATCGCTTAAAGAATCACTCACTACAGCCCCCATTTTATCATCTCCGGATTGGAACTACCCGTTCGAGCTTATGTGTGATGCATCAGATTTTGCTATTGGTGCGGTTTTAGGACAGCACATTGATAAGATGCCACATGTAATTTACTATGCAAGTAGGACCTTGAATGATGCACAAATAAATTACACAACTACCGAGAAAGAACTCTTGGCGGTAGTATTTGCATTAGAGAAATTCAGGCCCTACTTGATTGGCTCGCCTATTATGGTTTACACAGATCACTCCGCCCTACGACATCTTTTATCGAAGAAGGATGCGAAGGCCAGGCTCATACGTTGGATCCTATTGTTACAAGAATTTGATCTTGTCATCAAAGACAAGAGTGGATGTGAAAACGTTGTAGCCGACCATCTTTCACGCATCACTTCTTCGCCAACTGTGACCGTGCCGATAAATGACTCATTTCCTGACGAACATCTCTTGAATGTATCCTACGAACCTTGGTTCGTGGATATTGTAAACTATCTTGCGACAGGACTTATACCTAGCGATTGGTTGAAACAAGACAAACTTCGATTTCTATCCCAAGTAAAATATTTTTACTGGGATGAACCATATCTATTCAAGTATTGTTCCGATCAAATCATTCGCAGGTGTGTCCCTAACAATGAATTCAAGAGCGTGTTATCATTTTGTCATGATCAGGCATGCGGCGGTCATTTTGGACCTCGAAAAACGGCGGAGAAAGTTTTGCAATGTGGCTTTTATTGGCCAACATTATTTAAAGATGCATTTGAACATTGCAAAACTTGTCCGCGATGTCAGCATTTGGGTCGGATTTCACGAAGGAATGAGATGCCGCTCCAACCTATATTGGTTGTGGAAATATTTGATGTTTGGGGTATTGATTTTATGGGCCCTTTTCCCAACTCCTTTGGGAATCTATATATCTTGTTAGCGGTTGATTATGTCTCGAAGTGGGTGGAAGCTATACCGTGTCGCACTAATGACAACAAAGTTGTCATTAAGTTCCTTAAAGAAAATATCTTTTCGCGATTCGGACACCCTCGCGCTATAATTAGCGACAACGGGACACATTTCTGTAATAGGTCTTTCGAGGCCTTGATGCGGAAATATTCAATCACTCACAAGCTTTCTACGCCCTATCACCCCCAAACAAGCGGGCAGGCTGAGATCTCAAATAGGCAGATCAAACAGATATTGGAGAAGACGGTTTCGAAAAACCGTAAGGATTGGTCAACCAAATTGACGGATGCTCTTTGGGCATTCCGCACCGCTTATAAGACCGATCTTGGTATGTCTCCATACCGCCTTGTGTTTGGGAAGGCATGCCACCTTCCTGTCGAGATCGAACATAAAGCAATGTGGGCTATTAAAGAGCTTAATTTTGATCTTGATCATGCAGGCAGCTATCGGAAGCTGCAATTGAATGAGCTAAGCGAACTCCGCGATGAAGCTTACGATAATGCGGTGATAGTAAAGAATAGGACTAAAGTGTTCCATGATAAAAATCTTTTTAGAAAAACCTTCACATCGGGGCAACAAGTCCTTCTTTACGATTCCCGTCTCCATCTTCATCCGGGTAAGCTTAAATCTCGTTGGAAAGGACCTTTTGTGGTGCGGTATATACACCCGCACGGGGCAGTTGAGGTTGAAAATTTGAAAAACGGTTCGATTTTTAAAGTGAATGGGCATAGATTAAAACCGTATTTTTCTGCTGACCCCGCGGAGGAGCTCCTGTTTTTACAGGAGCCGCTTTATCAAAACTAAATTTCCTCCGCCTCACCTCCATGTTTTTGTAACATTTTCTCATTTTAAGAAATGGAGGTGAGTAAAAAATGGATTTGATTGAATATCTGTGCGTGTCAAAGAATAAGTTTGGGGGAATTTTTCATTTAACTATTATTTTACCCCTTGTATCTCTCCCTTAGTATACAGGTCCTTGTTCTCAAAAGGCTACATCAGTGAGGACACAGCTGAAAACAGGTTTGGGGGGGAGGTTTGTATTCACTGAATTATCTTTGACACCGGGCATTAAAATTTTTTTTTATATAACAAAAGAATAGAAAGTGAAAAATTACATCCAAAAGATAGGAATAGTTTAAGAAAACCAAGAAAATTAGAAGTTTTTTTAGACGAACTAGTAATAATGTTGTCCCAAGGGTTAGTAAGATGAAAGAAGTCACTAATCTGAGGATAAAAATAAGTCTGAAAAATAGTTTCTATTCTGGAAGCCAAACATTTGAATATTGATACCCTACTATATGCACTTACACACGTCTTGAAACTCGGGATAGTAGAGGATACCTTGAAATGCTCTTGTCTAAAAGCCAAAGTATGAAGGAAATAATAAATGAAGAAAATATAAAAATGGTGAAGAAAAAAATGAACACTGGTTTTGTTATCGCCAAGGCAGCAATAAAAAAATATAGCGAGTGTGCCTCTTCACCTAGTGCCCTAAGGCCAACTGGTCTGGGAGTCACTGCTAAGGCTTAGGTGGTGCAAGACGAGGAAAATATTATCACCGAATCAGCAAGCGTATGAGTAAGCGGTCGGTTAGTACCTCAAGAAGTATTAACGGTCGCATGAAAAGGTGTGAGCAAATCTAAATATTCATCAAATTAAAAAGTACTGAGGTAGATGGACAAGAGTATGATAGCTTGAATTGAATTCTCCGAGTGTAGGGATGTCCATTACACACACGTAGGGGTATATGATCAATGTTTGGACGAAAGGTAGGAATGAAGAATAAAGACGATGTTTTATTGAGGGATAATGTGATTTCTAACATCTTTTCATGACTATTAAGATAGGGCTCATGACAACTGAAAAGCTAGTATAGTTGGAAACTCTTATTTTCAAAGTCTTTCTTTTATGGTTCTTATCTTTATATGTAAATTTCACCATCTCTCTTTTATTATAGGATTTTGTGGGTGTAATCCGCTGAAAACCCTCAGGAGACAACACTCCTCCTACTAGGGACACATAGAGGTTTAACGGCTTGTTGCACGTGCTCAGTGCAATCGTGTCTGCCTACGAAAGTGTGCTTAGTTTTCTCCATTCTTTTTCTCCTCTTGAATAAACTAGTTTGCTCAGGTCGATCAAAGATAAGTTTGGGGGTATTTGTTCAGTTGATAAAACTGCACATTTGTATTACATTTTTCCTACCATTTTCATATTAAAAAAGGACTTTATTATAATATATTATACATATGAGGGTTTATGTGTAAAAACATTATTTTCCATGTGTTAATATATTTTAATTATCATTTGGTAGGAAAATGTATGCAAATAAATCTATTGACCAAATCCTAGTAGAACTAAGTCTAAATATTATTTGAGATTATGGTGCAGAATTTTCCAAGTTGTTATGCAGAATTTATCAAACAAATCAATTTGTTGAAAAAAACTTACCAAATTAAGAAGCAAAACTTGGAGACCAAGTCTAGAAGCAACCGAGAGAAGATTTCTGAATTCTAAAGGTGCCTAGGATTGCCAAATGTCACAATAAGAGAGCCCAAGAAAATTGATGAAGAGATCCTCACCATCGGCCGCGGATCCGCGGCCATACCCCCCCTTTAGCCGCGGATCCGCCGCAATTCCAGGGAGTTAGAGCGCAAGATTTTTTGGGGTGAATCAATGTAACACCCGAGCCCAATGCTACTATTTTTTCTGTTACTGTTTGAGCATTGGGTGGTACTCATTTCATTTATCTTACTTGTTTGTGGCTTACTGTAAAATTTTACCCGGCTAAGTCATTTCTGCACATAACAATTTTTAGCATCTAAAATAAAATTAAAAATATCTATCTTGGCCTACTCGACACCCCTAACCGCGTGGTAGCGTCCGTGCATCGAGTTCTCGTTCCGTTCGATAAAACGAGCGAGTTTGGACGGCTACGCGCGCGTACAGGTGTCCGACTTGGGGATGTGCTTTTTAATCATAAAACACCTCATTTTAAAGTTTGGAACCCGCTTAAAATCCTATTATTTAAATTTCGAATTTTTAGACCCAACCCGGGCGCAATTTGAAAATGTTTTGTTTTGCGCCAAAATCCCAAATTTTAATATATTCTAAACCATTCATATTTTTCATTCTTTAACCAATCTCATTTTTTTCGTTAATTGTTTGAGATTTTAAGATTTTAAAATCTCTCTCAAATCTTTTCCCTCAACCAATCATATCCTCTCCCGTGGTCCCCACTCAAAATCTCTCTCTCTCTTTCCCCTCAAATCTCTCTCTCTCTCTCCCCTCAAATCTCTCTCTCTTATTTAAAATCATCTTCCCTCCTTCATTTTTTTTCAACAGAGAACGCAGAACCCATCTCGAGCCAGCGAACCCCGGCCGCCTCGTCCTCGTTGCCGCCGCAACCCCGTCGCCGGCACCACCGTCGCCTGCGCCCGCACCTCCTCGTCTCAACCACAGCCCTCGTCCTCCTTCCCGTGCGCCTGCACCTTCGCAGCGGCCTCGCCCTCGCCGCTACAGCGCCTGCTCACCACCCGCGATCACCTGCAACCGTTCGAGCATCTCGCCGCCGACGATCACCTCGTCGTCCTTCCCTCGCCATCATCCTCCTTCTCCCGGTGCACCCCGACCAGACCCACGACCACCTGCACACCAGCCGCAGCCACCCGCAGCCCCTGCACGCCGTCGAACCGCCGTCTGTCGCCGCCGCCGACCCCGTCCTCTTGTCCCCGACCTCGGATGCTCCTCGGTAAGATACTTCCTTTCTCTTTTCTTTTCTTCTTTCTATCTCGATTAATGCATTCATCGGCAATTTTCCCCCCGCGATCACTGTTCACCGCCGGAGCTCCGGTGACGTCGTCAACCTTCGCAACCCCTCTGCTGATCATCGTAAGCACTCTCTCAGATCCTCCTCCCCCTTTCTTTGTATCTTCCTTGCGTTTCTTGCTTCTTGTTTCATACCATAATGTTTCGTTCACTGTTCTCTTTCTCGCCGGAATCCGGCGATGCCGACGACGTGATACGACGTTCCAGCGAGGTACCCCGATCCGCGTGGTCCCATTGTTCGTTGTTTGGGGTCAATCCGTGAACCGTGCGTCCGTCGCAAGTTTCCCCGCCGACGTTACGTTCCGTTTTTCCCGGTTCGCGACCCGTCGAGGCAAGTATCACTTGCTACATGCTATACTATATATTTATATATGATTAACACATTAAACCTGTAAAACTTAACTTGGTATAGTCGTTTCTCATTTGGTTGCAATATGACATATATCATTTTACAGTTAACATAACACTTATAGTCTGCCAATTTAACACTAATAACTAAGTTTACCTGTTAATCACATCTTACTGTTTAATAGATGATAGCCCTTACACATGTAGTTCTATTATATTCAGACATTCGTATTCAAAGGCTTGATATAAGTGTATTGCACCGTCATTTAACTATTGCACCGCTAAGGTGCTCAAAACCAGTTAATATAATAAAACGGCTGCACTGTATTACTGCACTCTTGTGAAACTGCTTATTGTTATTTAACTCATTACTCATTCCATGTTATTCGATACCCTGTTCGATTATATATCTGTTTGTGAGCACATCCACGATATTGTTACATCTTGACTTGACTTTGTCACACATGATATATAGTGATACACCTGACATGGTACCGTTTACCGTTGACTTGACCTGATGTACCATGACCTGACCTGTTACCTGATCTCGTGCCTAATGCCAACAAACCCGACATGTAGTCCTCATGGACCATTCCTGTTGTCTATCCAGACAAAACCTGCTGTTACCTGATCCTGTGTTGGCATTAGTTCTTGATTACTGAATACCTGACCTGACACATATAACTTGGGGGTATGGGGAAATCAAAAGTGTAAACTAAAGTGTAACTTAAAAGGGTATTACTTGATCCGTGGTCCCGGGGGGTAACGGGACAGAGCTATTCGTGACTCTTACATTTTCCTGATCCGTGGTCCTGGGGGGTAATGGGACAGAACCACTATTGGTTCACATATTCCTGATCCGTGGTCTCGGGGGGTAACGGGACATATCCTTTGAGTTACATGGAGGATTACTCAAATTGATTTCAAAGACTTTAGACTAGAAAACCTGATAGAACAGTTTAGTTACCCACTGCACACTACCCTGCACTGCTCGATTCACATTATTTGCTACTCTCATTTTTATTCATGTTTATTTTGCATTGCCTGTTACACTGTTCACATTATATTACTTAATAACATGACGCGCTGACGTCTGGGTTTTGCATGGCCCAGATTCTGTACCGCTGACGTAGTCCGAGCAGGAGTACTTCAGCCAGCAGGCTGAGCTGTGAGTTCAGTAGTAGTTAGTTTATTTTCCTGCATTTATTTCCTGATGTGAGCTCGCATTATGGGACATACTTTTCAGTTATTTGTACTGGATCATTTGCTTCCGCATTTATTTATTATTGACTCCTGTTATTCTGGATTATGGACATGTTTTAGAAAATTTTATCTTGTTCTTGATATCTCTACAGCCGTAATGTGACTGTGGATGGATACTTCTTACCCACAGGTAGCATGGTTGGCTATGTCACGTGCCCAATCTAGCGTACTCTGGGAAGCGGGGCGTGACATGGTTCTTTTGGTATCAGAGCCATAGGTTAGTTGGGTTGATTCTTTTGTAGTTGGGTATTGTACCCAATACACGAATCAGAATACCCGTGCTTAGGAAACATGTCCTGCCACTTTGCCATCTACCATTCTTGAATCGCATTCTTCTTGATTATATCTTTTACGACGTGCAAACTTACTTTGCATGTCGACTCGAAAACTTGATCTCTTGTTATCCCTAGGACTTAGGCGACTTGGGTGGAGTTAAGTAATTGTGGCTATGAAACCGCGGCATAGTTACAATGTGGTACTCTATTTAGGTATCTTGGAGTCCTAGCCTTGATCTATATTCAGAATCTATCATTATGCTAATGTTGGGTATTTTGATTCCAGGAATATGGCCGGTAAGAATTTGAAGATGTACCAAAGACGTGCGGACAAAGCCGCCATGCGTAGAGTGATAAGGGGATTGCTGGAGAATCTAAGGAGACAGACCGAGCTGAAACCGGCGTCTGCGTTGAACCAAACGTCTGTACGTAGAAGTGTTCCGGTGAACAGATGCAGCGTAGCACCAATGAAGAGAACAATTGTAGGTGATCGGAAAAGGAGCTTGATTTGTAACTACTGCCATGTACCCAGACATGTGCGAAAGGATTGTCGTAAGAGGCTGGGACTCTGTTTTGGTTGTGGAGCGGCAGATCACGCCGTTAGTGCCTGTCCGTCGAAGCTTCGTACAAGGGATGATATTCAGAAGCCTCCGCAGAGACCGTTCCAAGGGCAGAAACAGCTGACTCAAGGACCTAATCAGGCTCGAGCTTTTACCTTGACAGCTGAGGAAGCTAAGGCATCAGGAGAAGTGGTTTCAGGTATTCTACTCGTTCATGGTTTTCCCGCAGTGGCATTATTTGATTCTGGTGCATCCCATTGTTTTATGTCATCCAAGTTTATAACTACACACTCGATTGCCTGTACGGCTCTGTCTAGTTTTGGGACATACTTACTGGGAATGGGAAAATCATATCTAGTAGGGAGTGTAAGGATTGCACAGTTGTTGTGTGCGGACGGGAACTCTTTGCAGATTTCTTGGTGATTGATACGGGCAGCTATGAAGTCGACTTGGGAATGGATTTTCTTGGCACTTTCTACGCTCACATTGACTGTAGGGCAAAGAAAGTAAATTTTCCAGATTTCCGGACATCCCGAAGTTACCTTCACTGGAGGAAGCAGTTCTGTCGGGCCAGTCGAGTTTAGGGCTAGGCCGACAAATGTTATTCTTGCGGCAATGGAAGTTGATAGTAGTGAAGAGCCGGCGGTTGTTCGCGATTTTATGGACGTATTTGAAGATATATCGGGCTTACCGCCGAAGCGAGACGTGGAGTTCGCGATTGACCTTATTCCTGGTGCAGCGCCAGTATCTAAAGCGTATTATCCAATGGCACCAGTAGAATTGGAAGAAGTTACAAAACAGGTTGCTGAATTGCTTGAGAAGGGTTGGATTCGAAGCAGCAACTTGCCTTGGGGAGCTCCAGTTCTTCTAGTAAAGGAGAAGGATGGCACGAGAAGGATGTGCATCGACTATCGAGAATTAAACCGGGTGACTATTAAGAACAAGTACCCGATCCCTCGCATTGGAGAACTTTTGAGCAGCTGAGTGGCGCGAGGGTATTCTCGAAGCTGGATTTGCGATCCGGATATCATCAGGTCCGAGTGAGAGCAGAAAATATTTGCAAGACGGCGTTTCGAACTCGGTATGGACATTACGAGTACTTAGTGATGCCCTTCGGAGTAACGAATGCACCGGCAGTATTCATGGACTTGATGAACCGAATCTTTTCACCGTTCTTGGACCAGTTTATTGTAGTATTCATTGACGATATTCTGGTTTACTCAAGGAGTTTTGAGGAGCATGCTGAGCATTTGAAGATCGCACTGCAGACGTTGAGACAGGAGAAGCTTTTTGCGAAGATGAGTAAGTGCGAATTTTGGCTGGAGGAAGTGAAGTTTTGGGGCATGGTGTGTCTGGCAATGGCATTGCCGTCGATCCAGAAAAGATTGCAGCAGTTCGAGATTGGACGATTCCAAAGAATGTAGCTGAGATAAGAAGTTTCCTTGGATTAGCCGGATATTACAGGAGATTTGTGGAGAACTTCGCTCGTCTGGCAGAACTGTTGACCAAGCTTATGCGCAAGGAAGTACCTTTTGTATGGACGGATAATTGTGCGTTAGCTTTTGAGACGTTGAAGCAGAAGTTGATAACCGCCCCTATTTTGACCGTGCCAGACAATTCCGGAGGATTGGTTATTCACAGTGACGCATCTGGGAAAGGATTGGGATGTGTTTTGATGCGGCATGGGAAAGTCGTAGCATACGCATCAAGACAACTGAAGACCCATGAGAAGAATTATCCAACTCATGACTTGGAGCTTGCGGCTGTGATCTTCGCTTTGAAGATTTGGAGACACTACCTTTTGGGTGAGAGAGTCGAAGTTTTTACAGATCACAAGAGTTTGAAGTATGTGTTCACTCAGAAGGAGTTGAACATGAGGCAGCGTAGATGGTTGGAGCTGATGGCCGACTACGACCTTGATCTTAAGTACCATCCGGGAAAAGTTAACGTCGTGCCGGATGCGCTTAGTCGGTTACCAGCGATTCAGGTGTTAACTACGCAGAAGGAGAACATTGCAGATTTCGAAGATTTGACTTGGAGGTTGTGCTACCGTGTTCTACGGGACAGTTGATGCAGTTGCAAGTACAGTCGTCTTTAATTGAGAAAATTAAAGCAGCACAACCGCAGGATCCTAGACTGCAAAGGTTTCGAGAGCAGGTTGAAGTCGGACTACGAACAGATTTACTGGTCCACGAAGATGGTTCGTTGAGGTATGGTAGCCGTTTATGTGTGCCAAAGGGAGATGTTCGTGAAGAGCTTATGAAGGAGGCACACAGTTCAGCTTATTCTGTGCATCCAGGAGGCACACAGATGTACCGTGATATTCGACAGCATTTCTGGTGGAAGGCATGAAACGGGAGATTGCTCGCTTTGTAGCTAAGTGCTTGGTGTGTCAGCAAGTTAAGGCTGAACATCAACGGGTTTCTGGTTTATTGCAACCACTTCCGATTCCTCAGTGGAAGCGGGAACATATAACCATGGATTTCGTGACGGCTTTACCGCGGAGTCCAAAGAGCAACAATGCAGTATGGGTAATTGTCGATCGGTTGACCAAGGCAGCTCACTTTATTCCTTTCCGGGTTGGTCAATCAACGGAGACTTTGGCAGAGCGGTACATGCAGGAGATTGTAAGGTTGCATGGAGTACCGGTGAGCGTCGTGTCCGATCGGGACACTCGGATCTTATCACACTTCTGGAGGAGTTTTACAGGAGAGTTTGGGGACTCGATTGAAGTTTAGCACAGCTTATCATCCTCAAACTGATGGTCAGTCGGAGAGAACGATCCAAACTCTTGAAGACATGTTGAGAGCATGCATGTTGGACTTCAAGGGTTCTTGGGAGGATCACCTACACTTGGTGGAGTTTTCTTACAATAATAGTTTCCAAGCAACTATTCAGATGGCTCCGTTTGAAGCTTTGTATGGTCGTAAGTGCCGTTCACCTGTTTGTTGGGATGATGTTGGTGAACGAAGATTGTTGGGACCAGATTTGGTGGTGCAGACAGTCGAGAAGGTTAACACTATCAGAAAGCACATGAAGGCAGCTCAAGACAGACAGAAAAGTTGGGCTGACACGTCAAGAAGACCTCTAGAGTTCGCCGTGGGTGATTTGGTATTCTTGAAGATATCACCGACTAGAGGGGTGATTCGTTTTGGGAGTCAAGGAAAGCTTAGTCCTCGATTCGTTGGACCCTTCGAGATATTGGAGCGTGTTGGAGAGGTAGCGTACCGTTTGGCGTTACCGCAGTCCTTGGCGGGTGTGCACGATGTGTTTCACATATCTCAACTACGAAGGTATGTTCGAGATGAAACACATGTTTTGGATCATTCGGAGTTAACAGTACGGGAAGACTCGACTTTTGAGGAGCGACCGGTTGAAATCGTGGATCGAAGGGAAAGGGTTCTTAAAAACAAGGTTATCCGCCTTGTGCTTGTTTCTTGGGGTAATCGATCGCATGGAGAGTCCACTTGGGAGCGAGAAGATGAGATCCGGCAGAAGTTCCTCACCTTTTCCTGTAGTTTTCTATCTTGTATTCTTGGAATTTCGAGGACGAAATTCTTTTGTAGTTGGGTATAATGTAACACCCGAGCCCAATGCTACTATTTTTTCTGTTACTGTTTGAGCATTGGGTGGTACTCATTTCATTTATCTTACTTGTTTGTGGCTTACTGTAAAATTTTACCTGGCTAAGTCATTTCTGCACATAACAATTTTTAGCATCTAAAATAAAATTAAAAATATCTATCTTGGCCTACTCGACACCCCTAACCGTGTGGTAGCGTCCGTGCATCGAGTTCTCGTTCCGTTCGATGAAACGAGCGAGTTTGGACGGCTACGCGCGCGTACAGGTGTCCGACTTGGGGATGTGCTTTTTAATCATAAAACACCTCATTTTAAAGTTTGGAACCCGCTTAAAATCCTATTATTTAAATTTCGAATTTTTGGACCCAACCCGGGCGCAATTTGGAAATGTTTTGTTTTGCGCCAAAATCCCAAATTTTAATATATTCTAAACCATTCATATTTTTCATTCTTTAACCAATCTCATTTTTTTCGTTAACTGTTTGAGATTTTAAGATTTTAAAATCTCTCTCAAATCTTTTCCCTCAACCAATCATATCCTCTCCCGTGGGCCCCACTCCAAATCTCTCTCTCTCTCCCCTCAAATCTCTCTCTCTTATTTAAAATCATCTTCCCTCCTTCATTTTTTTCAACAGAGAACGCAGAACCCATCTCGAGCCAGCGAACCCCGGCCGCCTCGTCCTCGTTGCCGCCGCAACCCCGTCGCCGGCACCACCGTCGCCTGCGCCCGCACCTCCTCGTCTCAACCACAACCCTCGTCCTCCTTCCCGTGCGCCTGCACCCTCGCAGCGGCCTCGCCCTTGCCGCTACAGCGCCTGCTCACCACCCGCGATCACCTGCAACCGTTCGAGCATCTCGCCGCCGACGATCACCTCGTCGTCCTTCCCTCGCCATCATCCTCCTTCTCCCGGTGCACCCTGACCAGACCCACGACCACCTGCACACCACCCGCAGCCACCCGCAGCCCCTGCACGCCGTCGAACCGCCGTCTGTCGCCGCCGACGACCCCGTCCTCTTGTCCCCGATCTCGCACGCTCCTCGGTAAGATACTTCCTTTCTCTTTTCCTTTCTTCTTTCTATCTCGGCTAATGCATTCATCGGCAGTTTTTCCCCCGCGATCACTGTTCACCGCCGGAGCTCCGGTGACGTCGTCAACCTTCGCAACCCCTCTGCTGATCATCGTAAGCACTCTCTCAGATCCTCCCCCCCTTTCTTTGTATTTTCCTTGCGTTTCTTGCTTCTTGTTTCATACCATAATGTTTCGTTCACTGTTCTCTTTCTCGCCGGAATCCGGCGATGCCGACGACGTGATCCGACGTTCCAGCGAGGTATCCCGATCCGCGTGGTCCCATTGTTCGTTGTTTGGGGTCAATCCATGAACCGTGCGTCCGTCGCAAGTTTCCCCGCCGACGTTACGTTCCGTTTTTCCCGGTTCGCGACCCGTCGAGGCAAGTATCACTTGCTACATGCTATACTATATATTTATATATGATTGACACATTAAACCTGTAAAACTTAACTTGGTATAGTCGTTTCTCATTTGGTTGCAATATGACATATATCATTTTACAGTTAACATAACACTTATAGTCTGCCAATTTAACACTAATAACTAAGTTTACCTGTTAATCACATCTTACTGTTTAATAGATGATAGCCCTTACACATGTAGTTTTATTATATTCAGACATTCGTATTCAAAGGCTTGATATAACTGTATTGCATCGTCATTTAACTATTGCACCGCTAAGGTGCTCAAAACCAGTTAATATAATAAAACGGCTGCACTGTATTACTGCACTCTTGTGAAACTGCTTATTGTTATTTAACTCATTACTCATTCCATGTTATTCAATACCCTGTTCGATTATATATCTGTTTGTGAGCACATCCACGATATTGTTACATCTTGACTTGACTTTGTCACACATGATATATAGTGATACACCTGACATGGTACCGTTTACCGTTGACTTGACCTGATGTACCATGACCTGACCTGTTACCTGATCTCGTGCCTAATGCCAACAAACCTGACATGTAGTCCTCATGGACCATTCCTGTTGTCTATCCAGACAAAACCTGCTGTTACCTGATCCTGTGTTGGCATTAGTTCTTGATTACTGAATACCTGACCTGACACATATAACTTGGGGGTATGGGGAAATCAAAAGTGTAAACTAAAGTGTAACTTAAAAGGGTATTACTTGATCCGTGGTCCCGGGGGGTAACGGGACAGAGCCATTCGTGACTCTTACATTTTCCTGATCCGTGGTCCCGGGGGGTAACGAGACAGAACCACTATTGGTTCACATATTCCTGATCCGTGGTCCCGGGGGGTAACGGGACATATCCTTTGAGTTACATGGAGGATTACTCAAATTGATTTCAAAGACTTTAGACTAGAAAATCTGATAGAACAGTTTAGTTACCCACTGCACACTACCCTGCACTGCTCGATTCACATTATTTGCTACTCTCATTTTTATTCATGTTTATTTTGCATTGCCTGTTACACTGTTCACATTATATTACTTGATGACATGACACGCTGACGTCTGGGTTTTGCATGGCCCAGATTCTGTACCGCTGACGCAGTCCGAGCAGGAGTACTTCAGCCAGCAGGTTGAGCTGTGAGTTCAGTAGTAGTTAGTTTATTTTCCTGCATTTATTTCCTGATGTGAGCCCGCATTATGGGACATACTTTTCAGTTATTTGTACTGGATCATTTGCTTCCGCATTTATTTATTATTGACTCCTGTTATTCTGGATTATGGACATGTTTTAGAAAATTTTATCTTGTTCTTGATATCTCTACAGCCGTAATGTGACTGTGGATGGATACTTCCTACCCACAGGTAGTATGGTTGGCTATGTCATGTGCCCAATCTAGCGTACTCTGGGAAGCGGGGCGTGACAATCAAAGCTAAATTTTACCAAGTTTTCAACAATAAGATTCTGGCTTTGCACTATAAAAGGGCACCGAGAGCCTCTTGGAAAAGCTATCAAGCCAAAGAGATCACGAAGTCCCAGACGCTCACGCATCCAGGCTGATCATCGACTGTTCGACTACCTCCTTAGGAAAGATCGAGAAGCAACTAGTTTGTAATCATTTTCTACGGATTAAAGTGTAGTTTGTTCAAGTCGATTAATAAAGGTAGTTATTTTATTTAATTGTTCTTGCATTTTACATTATGTTTTCCCTCTTTGTCTTTTCATCTTCTTCTCCCAACATGCGCGAGTAATTCTCCGCTTGTTAGGGTTCGTAGGATTAGGGTAGGCTAATGGACGATAAAAATCCCTAAACCCTTTTTAAGTCCTATAAAGTTTAGGAACTTTATCAAAAGAATCATTAACTTCCTAATCGGGCGCGCTAGCAATTCTTTGCTAGTTCCGACCGCGATTAGAGATTAGATTAATGATTGTTTTGGTAAAGGCTAGATATGAACGGAGTTCCGTGTCGAGATAAGGGTTAAGAGTGGGATTCCTTTTCCCTCCAGAAACCCTAATCTACACGCATCACCGTCGTTCTAGTTCTAAATCTATTAATGGATAAAAAGGGTAAATTTTAATTAATCGTCCATAACTACTAAATCCTAACGAACCCTACAAGCCCTCTTATTATATTAATTACATCTTTAAAATAATCTAGATCTATATTTTACATTCTTGTTTAACGTAGATCTAGAAAACATTCTATAAAATTCTTTATCCCTCCTCTTTTTCTCAACACATCTAAAGTAAAAGTAAAAGGTTCAACGTTTCCCAGAGGACGACCCGTACTCATCTCGGTCTAGCTACACGCGACACCGTTATTGATTGCGGTATAACTACAAACACTTTTTCGTATCAATCAGTAGGCTGGGGTTTATTAATTGTGGGGATCCGAATCTCCAGCAGCCACGGACTAAGCTGCCGATAATTACCCTTCGCCTTTGGAGCGAGAGAACCTCCGATTGACGGGTCAAACAGGTCATGCGAACTTAATGTGCAGTGTGCGTATGTGTGTCTTGAGAGGTTTTGGATATATCGGGAGCCCCATAGAGTTTTATGGGGGTCCCGCTACCCGGATAGCGGGCTGGAGGTCAAGGGGCTTAGCAGCCCCCTTGCGGGGTGCGGGGTAGCGCCCCGTTAGAAATTTTTTCTAACGGGGCTGTATATTTAGTGTGGAGTGCACATAGAATGAGGGGGGAAGCGTCTTAAAGATGCGTGCATGGAGCTGGGTGCCAGCGCTTCACGTGCCTTGCTCAATATGGTAATATGCTCTAGAGGCCATTATTGTATAGTACTAGTTTGTATATTACATTGTAGGGTGTTTTTCGTCACCCCATTGAGATAGGAATACACGCGTGCTGGTCAGGCATACTACAGATTCCCCCTGCATAGGGTAGGTGGGGGTTTATTGATTGTGGGGATCCGAATCTCCGGCAGCCGTGGACTAAACTGCCGTTAATTACCTCTCGCCTTTGGGGCGAGGGAACCTCCGATTAACGGGTTAAACTGGTCATGCGAACTCAATGTGCAGTGTTGTGTTTTAGAGGGGTTTTGGATATATCGGGGGCCCCGCATAGTTTTTACGGGGGTCCCGCTACCCGGATAGCGGGCTGGGGGTCAAGGGGGCTAGCAGCTCCCTTGCGGGGTGCGGGGCAGCGCCCCGTTAGAATTTTTTTTTCTAACAGGGACAGTGTCGTGCAGTGTGTGTGTGTGTATGTGTGTGTGTGTGTGTGTGTGTATAAGGGAAAAGGGCATCCAAAGGATGCGTGGGAGAAAACGCTCGGGCGCTAGTGCTTTAGGCGCTAGCGCCTCACGTGCCAGGCACGTGGGCGCTCGGGCGCTAGCGCTTTGGGCGCTAGTGCTTTGAGTCCCAGGGTGCTAGCTCTCTGGGCGCTAGCTCCTCATGTGCCAGACACGTGGGCGCTCGGGCGCTAGCGCTTTGGGCGCAAGAGCGCTTGCGCTTTGAGCGCAAAGGCGCTAGCTCTTTAAGCGCTAGCGCCCTACGTGCCAGGCATATGGGTGCTCGGGCGCTAGCGCTTTAGGCATAAGGAAGCGCTAGCGCCTCACGTGCCAGGCACGTGGGCGCTCGGGAGGCAAAAGGGATTTGGTCCCTGTAATGGGAGTTGTACTCCCACAAAGGAACACTTATTATTTTTTTTGTGTGTGTGTATATATATATGAGGAGTTAAACTCCTAGAATATTTTGAAGCTGATGAAGGGGCTTCTCTCCTTGAGTCCTGGATCTTCCCCAAAATGGGGTTTTTGGAGATGGGTCCCCTTCTTCTTCCTGTCGTTTGGCCGGATCTTGGAGAAAGGGGGTGGGATTTAATAATCTCCCCTTTTTGAGATCTAATGGAAGATCCAAGCTCCCCTTTGTGGGTTTTATGGTGAAAAACTATTTAGTTTTGGAAGAGGAAGAGTAAAACTCTTGATTTAATTCAAAAGAAAGAAGAAGGTTTTAGAATCTTGAGGAAGGAGAAAGAGGCACATGCCCTAATTTTTTTTGAGAGGAATGAAAAGTATATGCTTTATTCATCATCATGTTTCCTTATATAGGCTTACATATTTACATATAGCCCCTTGGGCTTTACAAAATGACATTTTGCCCATCCCATGGCTCATATGCCATTTCTTTTTGCACATAAGCCATGGGCTTTACAAAAATTTGGCTTTATGCTCATTCATGTATATAAAAAAAAATTACATCAAAATTATTTATTACATGATTTTTTATTTCAGCATGGGGGAGGCCGGCCGCTTCATGTTCGGGCTCGACTCGGGCATGAGCCGACATGATCTGGGCTTAGGCCCACTTGGCTTGGGGTTGACCTTGACTTTGACTTGGTCAACCGGGGTGCAATTTTCGACCCCAACATACATTTTGGAAGCTTGAGATATATACACGGATTTATGACAGTCTTGCTCAATATGGTAGTATGCTACTTGGTTTGTATCTATCTTAATATGTGTATATGTTTTTTTTGACGTATCGCTAATACATATTGGTAGAGCCCTTATGATCTTTGCTTGAGTACCAGCGTTGTGATGGCAGTCACACTGGTGGGGGCTGGGTAGTCTACAAGCACATCCTTATAAAGGTCTCTAGATGTAGGATTATCGAGACAGGGCTCCAGATTAGACTAGTGTATACGCTTCTCATCCCAACAGGGGAGATGGTCTGTCCCACAGCCATCAGTACGTCGTACTAGAGATAGTATGCAGGTGCTTATTGGGTTATGAGTTACACTAGACGGACTCATGGGGAACTGCTGGTTGGTACTATTCCTATCGTCAGGTAGCAGTTCCCAGGTGATATGAGTACAGCATAGTCCGTTGACTTGACACTGCTAGTTCGCCTCAAGTGTGTTCCCACTGTTCTTAGATTACTACCCTACCATGGCTCTGTTGAGTCGTGCAAATAGGTAGTAGTTGGGTGCAGTCCCGAAGCACTTGGAGGCAGTGGCGGTTAGATATGATTCGTCTCTCCCGGTATTGGGGGTTGATATCGCGCTGTGTTCGGAAAGCCATTACACAAAGTCCCTGGCCAGGGCAAGTGAGATTTATTGGTAGGTACTCCAGTAGTTTCTCAGGGTGTTTTGGGCTGCACTCCAACATGACTTATTGCGCTGTTAGGGGTCTGGCGTTTACCTCCACCCTAGACCGGATATGCGATACTCTTTGACGAATAGACCGGACTGTATGAAGATTGCCACAGACAGACTCAGTAGGAGTTCAGATGAGTTTGCTCGTCGGCCTTCTTATCGACAGATACCTGGGTAGCCGTTACGTGCAGCTAGTACTGCTGACGTGCTTGTGGTTAAACCCACTGCCAGCGTACTGTCGAGTTTTTAGAGTCCCACACAGAGGGTTTCCCTGCTTCGGGCGAAACGATGTAGAGATCGTATGGTTTTACGACAGGGTTCGATCACATACGTGTACTTATGCACATATGATGTTCGGGCGGACAATACTAGTGGGCTTTGGTTTAAGCTGGATCCTACTATTTGATTATTAGATTAGTTTCGTCTCATTATATTCGTATTTCTCGGAATACGGATGCCGGTCTGTATATACGGATGAGAGGGGCATTCTTGTAATTTGATCAAGATTACTTCTAGAAGTGAGACACCTCAATTAAGGTTTTTCTTTTTGATTAAATCTTTAGTGAGGTGGAGGAAATGAGGTGGGATACTTTGTAGTATTTTAGTGAAATATGAACATGGCTTCATGTTGACTTTCTTGGACTCATATGAGATATGAAGACTTAGATATTTTGAGATATTTGTATGAGATATGTTAATTTGCTTTAAAAGTCTAAAAATGAGCCATTTTCATTGATCATTATCACATTACAGATACTCAACTCTCTCTCATTCTCCTCAAGCTCTCTTCTCACCTCTCAAACCCTAATTGTCTCATGAGTTGAGAATCCTAGGGTTTGTGAGACAACTAGATCCCTAATCACTCTCTACATACTCTAGGCTACTTAGTTTAGCACACCAAGTGACCTAGTTATCTCATCTTGGAGGTGAAAGTTCAAGGTAGACACTCTCGGGTGGATCTTCTTCGACTTGGAGAAACCGACGAGGGGGCGCGATCCATTCTCACTTCGAGGAGCTCACGACGAGGAGAAGGACAACGAGGAGAAGAAGGACTTGTAACTTGAGGTATAACATTCTCACATAGTAGTTAAACCTTCGAGTTAGTTTGTTAGTTAGGGTTTAGTATCGATCCTGGGGTTTAGTTGATGTTACGAAGCACTTAAAAATCTTTTTTTGCAAACTTCGCCTTCCCGTAAACACGTGGGGTGCGTGACATCGACTTACATTTTTTTAGCCTAATGGGTCCATGAACGTTGACAGTCCCATTAGCTATGAATGAAAGGGAAAAGGGGGGGAGGATGGGCCTCTGGTTTAAGTTGCGACGAGACCTATATCCTGGGGCTGTGAGTGCGGTTTACAGCCAAGGCCGGCTGCCATTTTTGCTTTTATATTATATGAATATTAGTTTCTCCATGTTTTAAATCACAAAGATCAAAATAGATGATGTCATTCATCTAAAACTTAGATGGACGGGGACTTTTTGATCGGAATTTTTTTAGAGCAAACTTACATTCCACAAATATTTTGATTACGTTTAAGAATCTACTAGATATTATAGTTATTTGATATTCTGCTGCTCTTGACTTAGATCTTTTAAATTTTAGCAAATAAGTTGCTTAGGAAAATAAAGATTGTTAAGAATTTAGTTATTTGAATTTGTTTAGAATTATTTGATTTTATTCTGATCAATGTATTTTGTAGTGAGTTTCTAAAATGTGACGATCTGGCTTTTGGGTTCCGTATGATTCGGATCCGTTCTTTTGGATCCCGTGTGATTTAGACCCGTTCTTAACCCTATCAGCTGAGGTCGAGATGCGATTAGTTGCGGTCAATCGAAGCTAAAGACAGTCGATTCACCGTCATCGTCAACTAGATTCAGCATGCGATCCATCGTCACTGGTGTCGTGTCACTACATCTTACGTCTAGCTCCAACTAGTGTTTTTGTTCAGTTTTAACTATTAGAGTCCATGTCCGTCCATAAAATATTAAAACAACCCACATTTGGCAAGGATGTAAATTGATGTATAATTTTATTATTAACCGCAAGTGCACGGTATACAGTTGTGGCACTTCTGCGTTTAACGGGTCGATCCATAGAGAAAACTTTTAGTTTATTTATTCGCTCAATCAGATTAAATGAAAAGTTGGAATTTTTATATCGATTAAAAAAAACTATTGACTTGAATTAAAAATCAGATAATAGAAAGCATACCTAGGGTTAGAAACCCCTATGCTAAACATATAATAAAGCAACATTTCCCCTTTTTTCATATAGATCCAATTAATCTATTCTAAAAATCTAGTTTTTATCTTTTAAGCATAAGGTATATGCTTTGTTTACACATACCTTATCAAAATCTGTAAAAACTATATTTTTATCCTAGATTGCTTTAGACATGTGTAGAGATTAAATTAAAATGAGATAAACTACAATGTGCTTTTCTTGAGAATAACTTATAGGGTATTTACTTTAATAAGTTATTAAAAGAGAAGGAACATTATGATTATCATATTCTAATTTATCATTTTAATTAATCCCAAAATATTGAGAAAAAACCACGTCTTTATTACATTTTAGTCTAGGTTCATCATACCCTAAGTATTCCTACGTTTAGCTACTCATGTTAGAAAAGAAAAACATGCATGAATTAAAAGAAGAAAACATCATGTCGAAGGCAGAAAAGAGAGCATGCAAAGTAAAAGATAGCAATTAAAATAAAAAGACAAAAGAAATTTATTGATTAAAACAGACTTACAACTTTAATAAGAACGGGTTTCAACTCCAAAACAAGTACAAAGTAAAAAAAAGAAATATACTTGGCCTAAAAAAACTAAATTAAAGGAGAAAACCCTTTTTAATTCCCGAAACCACATATTTATAGGAATATAGTAGAAACCCTAATCCTAAAATAAATCACAGCCGTATGCTAAAATTCAACGGCAGATATGTAAGTTGGGTCGAGTTTTCTCAAGGTTGACCAAGTTTTCTCAGTTTGATTGTGGTCGTTTGTGCTGATTTTTTAGCTGTGCTCTCCTGATTTGATTTGGTTGGTTTTGATTGCATCTTATCTTGAATCTCTTGCCATCTCTATGCGGTTTCGTGGATTCTCTTCCAGTTTTTAAATCAGGCTGATATGATTTGATTTGATCTCTTTCCCTTCTTTGTTGAGACAGTTAAACCTGTAATATCTGCAATTATTCACTCAACAAATGCCTTTAGTAGCATTTAAATATATAAATCATTTTAATTCCAATAAATCACAATTATTATTGATTTCCCTTTTCTTGCATTTATTACTTAAACAAAAGATAGTGAAATGATGATAAAAATATGTAATAAAATGAACTGATCAAATACCCTCACACCTATCTTTTGCTAGTCCTCTAGCAAAACTAAGACAAGAAAATCCTATAAAAAAAGAAAAAAGAAAACTAAATAAATCCTATCTCACTTTCGCAGGTATCGCGGTTGCACTTAGCACGTGCAACAAGCTGTTAAATCTTTAGGCGTCCCTAATAGGAGGAGTATTGTCTCCTGAGGGGTTTTAGTGAATTACATCCACAAAATTCATAAAAAGAAGAAAAGAAACAAGAAAATGAAGATTAGGAAAAGCTTCAAAAGTATCTTGCAAGCTTGTAAAGTTCTAAGCTTTTTTGAGTTTTCATTCTAAAGTTTAGTTTCTAATCTAGAAATTCTATTCTCCCTCAATAGAACTTAATCCTAGTCTTCACTCCCATCTTTCCTTCAAATATCGATCATATTCCCTCTACGTGTAGGTAAAATATCCCTAGACTTGAGAATTCAAATCAAGCTATAGTATCGATGCCTCATATCCACGTATTTTATTTAATATAACTATATATAGATATGCTCACACATCTTTCAATGCAACCGTTAATGCTTCATGAGGCACTAACCAACCGATTACTCAATGTGTGAGTTTAATTATGCCTAGTTTTGCAACTAGCTCGGACCTTCAGCAGTGACTCCCAAACCAGATGGTCTAAGGCACTAAGTGATGAATCACCCCTTGGACTGAAGATTTACTCGCCCTAAGTAATGACAAAACCAAACTTATTATATTTACACTTTTTTCTTTCTTTTTTTTACTTAGATATTGAGGCAAAGATATTTCTAGGTATTCTCTACCATCTCAAATTTCAAGATTTGTGTTCGTACAATTTATAGGGCGTATAATCACTAAATTTGATTTCAAGATAGGGAATTATTTTTCAGATTTTAGTTCTATGCTCAGATTCAATAAGTTTCTTTCATATTAATTTCATATGAGAACTAGACTCAAGAGTACTCGTTTCCAAACAAACTAACTTAATCTTAAGAAAATTCTTCCTTTATCTTTTCTTTTCTTTATCTCTAAATTTCTCTTCATTTTTTTCTTTTTTTTAAATTTATTTTTTTAAACTAACATACATCCTAGGTCTAAGAATGGTGCGTGGAATCAAGGTGTTCATCATCTTGCTATAAAATCGGTGAAAACACTCATTACTACATATGGGCAAGGCCATGTATGGATCAACATTGCGGACGAAGCACTCTTGACACTTTTGTGGTGGTGATGGAAGACGTGGATGTAGTGCTACTAGTGGTGGTGGATTTATTATAAATCTTTTAATTTAATGAAAGCAAAAGAAAATCTAAAGAAAGAAAAACTGAAAGTAACTCCCTCCAAAGTTGAGTATGACAGTGTTCTCAATGTCACGTTACTTATCCCACTAGATGAAAAACAACGTTGTACCTGCAATTAGACTCAAAATAACTTCTGTCATGTTTTAAAAATAAATTATAATAATTGGGGTGAAATTAATGCTAAAAGCTCTAAAGAAAAAGAAAAATTAATTTACATTTGTACAAAAAAGCTTGATTCATTCAAGTGTAATGTGGTTCATGGAGGATCATTAGTTCCTCTTCCTTGTTCTCAGTAAACTCTAAAAATGGTTTTAACTGCTGACCATTAACCTTGAAGGTTTGACCATTCTTAGAGTCCTCGATTTCTACAGCTCCATAAGGATACATCGTTTTAATAATATATGGCCCAGTCCATCTCGATTTAAGTTTGCCCGAAAATTTGAGCAGTCTAGAGTTATAAAGGAGCACCTTTTGACCTACATTAAACGTCTTGCGCATAGTGTGGATTTATCGTGGAAAATCTTGGTTTTCTCCTTATAAATTTTGGTATTTTCATAAGACTCATTCCTTATTTCGTCCAATTCATTTAATTGTAGCTTTCTATTCGAACCAGCCATGTCTAAGTGTAAATTTAGCCGTTTAATAGCCCACATGGCTCGGTGTTCCAATTCGACTGGCAAGTGACAAGCCCGACCAAAAATTAATCTATAAGGAGACATGCCTAAATTGGTCTTATAAGCTGTACGATAGGCCCATAAGGCATCCACTAACTTAAGAGACCAATCTTGTCTATTTGTACTTACTGTTTTCTCCAATATTTGCTTAATTTGTCTATTTGACACTTCAATTTGTCCACTCGTTTGTGAATGGTAGGGAGTTGATAACTTATGCGTGATGGAGTATTTTTTCATTAGAGTCTCGAATGATCGATTACAGAAATGTGTTCCATTGTCTCTTATATTGGTTTGAGGCATGCCAAACCTTGAAAAAATGTTTTCTTTTAGGAATTTAACAACTTTGTTGTCGTTGGTCTTACAAAGCACAACCTCGATCCATTTCGATACGTAATCGACAGCTACTAAAATGTACAAATTCCCAAATGAATTTGGGAACGGACCCATGAAATCGATACCCCACATGGCAAAAATTTCTACGATAAGAATAGGTTGCAAAGGCATCATGTTTCTTTTAGTTTTTCGACCTACATATTAGCAACGTTCACATGTTATACAAAAATCAATTGCATCTTTAAAAAGCGCGGGCCAATAAAAACCACACTGCAAAACCTTTTTAGCAGTTTTCTTTGGTCCAAAATGGCCCCCGCACGCTTGACCGTGACGGAATGAGAGAAAACTTCTTATTTTGTCATTCGGGACACATCGTCTAATAATTTGGTCGGGACAATACTTAAATAAATATAGCTCATCCCACGTGAAATACTTCACTTGAGATAAGAATTTGTTTTGATCCTGTTTCGACCAGTTGGATGGTGTCCTCTTTGTGACTAGATAGTTGACTATATCGGCAAACCAAGGTTCAGCCGATATGGTAAGAAGTTGCTTGTCCGAAAAGTGATCATCAATTGGTGTGTCATCAATTGGCGCATTGGGAAGACATGACAGATGATTTGCCACTACATTTTCAGATCCCTTCTTATCTTTAATTGTTATATCGATTTCTTGCAGCAATAGAATCCATCTTAAGAGTCGAGTATTAGCGTCCTTTTAAGTCAATAGATACCTAAGTGCTGAATGGTCTGTATAGACCGTGACGGGCGAACCAATTAGATATGAACGAAACTTTTCAAGAGCAAAAACCACAACTAAAAATTCTTTTTCGGTGGTAAAGTAGTTAAGCCGTGCGTCATTGAGAGTCCTACTTGCATATTGGATGATATGAGGTAGCTTGTCTATGTGTTTTCCTAAAACTGCACTTATCCCATAGTCAGAAGTATCGCACATTAGTTCAAATGGTTGACCCCATACTAGTACGTGAATGATTGGAGCAGTAACGAGCTCATTCTTGATGTGCTCGAATGTTGTTAGACATTTTGTTAGTTGTATGTATGCCCTAGAGGCCAGTATTGTACAGATGATATATATTATATTGGATGCTTGGACATATATAGAGATGACTTTCTTGCTCGATATGATAGTATGCTATCTGGTTACTCTTTATCTTAACATGTACACTTGTCTCTTTATACTGTCTTATAGTTACATGTTGGTAAAGCCCTTAGGATGTGTACTTGACTACCTGGACTATGATACAGATCATACTAGTGGGGACATGGTAGTCCATAGGTACATCCTTCAAGGTCCCTAGTCGTAGGTGTATCGAGACGGGGCATCGATATACCAGTGTAGACTAGCGTATACGCTTCTCGACCCATGAGATGGGCGATGGATGATCCCATATCCATTGGTGTTTGACATCAGAGATGGTATACGGGTGCTCAGTGGAGACTGGGTACACTGGACGGACTCGCCGAGAACTCCCAGATGGTATTATACCTCACGTCAGATGGCAGTTCTTAGGTGACACTTGTACATATTAGTCTGTAGACCCGAGATCGTCATAGAGTCTTATGTGATTCCCACTGTGCTTTGATCTCCACCTTACCACATCCATGAGGGCGTGCAAAACGGTGGTCTTTGGGTACAGTCCCGAGTCACATGGAGGCAATGAGCGATAGGAGGGGTTTCGTCTCTCCCGGTATTGGGGGTTGATGTTGCGCTGTGCTCGATTGGCCGTAACAGGGAAGTCCCTGGCTAGGGCTGATCAGAGATTTGCTGGTAAGTGTTACCAGTAGTTTCTCGACCCGTTATGAGCCTCACATCGGCATGACTTATCGGTTATTGGGGTCTGACGTTTACCACCCCTAGACTTGATATGCGACATATCAGACGAACAGACCGGACTGTACGGTAAGTGTTACTGGTTGGATTCACAGGAGTGTGAGCGGACTAGCTCGTCGATCTTCTGATCGCTCAATACCCGGATGGCCGTTACGTTTAGCAGACCGCTTGCGGCTTGTGGGTGCTTGATATGATCATCATCTGCTACCGGCGTATTGACGAGTCTTTAGAGTCCTACACAGAGGTTTCCTGGCTCAAGCGAAACGAAATAGGAGCGCATATGAGATATGTGCGGGACCGAGAATAATACGTGTATGTGATACCGTATTTCATTCTCGCGATGAATGTTTCGATTGGTTGTATGCGATATAACCTAGTTATCGAATCATTGATTCGATAAATCGATACATTGTATACTAGTCGGTTATGTGCGACATGACCGGATCATTGAATCAAGTGTTGATTTAATGATTTAATGTATAATTGTATATTTGATATATTAATTTGCATTAACTAGTATTGGTTCATTTTAAAAGGATTTTCTCACTTGAAGTGTACATTGTATATATGATATGCTTTTGTGTGCACTTGATTGTATCATGTTTGATGATACATACTTACTTGGGTTTGTGCAAAGAATTAAACCATGGTTATGATAATGGTTAGGGTTTTGTGTTATTCATCTATTTATTTATCCATTCTTTATTTATTTAAATAGATAAAAGAAAAGAAAATGGTTTCTTTTTATCATGAAGCTTGTTGAAGCTTCATGAAGCTTTGACTAAAGAGACCATTTGTCTTCATGCTTAACCCTAACCATTCCCATTTACCATGGTCTATTCTCTACACTTAACCTTAGTTAGCTTATGATAAGTATTGATTTATTTTCATTTTAATTGAACACTTATCATATTCTTTCTTCTTCTTGATCTTCTTCTTCAAGAAAGAAAGCTTGATGCCATCAATGACAACTTGAGTTCTAAAGTGAGAAATCCAATTCTAAAGTGAACCCACCTCCTATTTCTTCACCCTCTA
Source organism: Agapanthus africanus (assembly GCA_030015575.1). NCBI lineage: Eukaryota > Viridiplantae > Streptophyta > Magnoliopsida > Asparagales > Amaryllidaceae > Agapanthus > Agapanthus africanus. The sequence goes on from CM057337.1 coordinate 947,935,682, forward strand.
CCTCTTGCCAAGTTGTTTTGGGTGTTTTCTTCACAAGTTTCACAAATTTGTGAAGTCGGAGCTTGAACTTGTGATGCCTCAACGTAGATCATCTTCAGCACGAAGCCGACGACCTAGTCCGCCCATTTCTCCGATCAAGCCGACGATTGAGTCCGGGATTCGAGATGGACAGCGAGAGGACGCCTACGTGGAGCCAAGGAAGTGGATATCCGGATCTACAAAGGTTGTAGTTTCTTATCTTTAGTTAAGTTGTTAACTAGATTCGTATTTCGCCTAAATTTCTAGTCAACGATCTAGTCTAGGGTTTCTCGGCACCGTAAAATTTGAAATTAGCATGGTTGATGCCTTGTGAGACCTCTTGAGAGTGCCTAGGAACCCTACAGTGGTATCAGAGCCTAGCTAGAGCCTTAGGCGAAGTCTAGACGATGTTTGGAACCCGATCGAACCGAAACCCTAAAACCCAAAATGCTCTCTGGAAATTTTTTGAAAATTTGGATTTTTGTCAATTAAAAATATGCAGAAAAATAAGCAGGGTGTTATTTGAATTACAGTGAAATACGAGGACCCGAATCGATTTTTCCACCGCGGAACCGCGGCACAAGCTAGGCATGTGCGGCGGTTCCGCGGCCGTCCTGTCCCCTTGTCTGGTGATTTCTGCACAGTAACTCATATAATTTAATGCTATATTTTCAGGGTATTTTTTATTGTGACTTTACAGATGAGTATTCTGGGGTTGTATTGGGAATCAATGATTCGATCGGATTTTCAAATTTTTGTCTGTGTGGTTTTCCGGATAATTTTCGAATATGTTAAAAAGTTCGACCGGATGTAAATACCCAATCTTTCCCCTGCCCGGAAATTTCCAATTGTTGGATTTTTCCGTTGTTTAAAGACGTTCTAAGTAGTGCAAGTAACGCGATGGTTCATCTAGAAGACAACAAACCTTAACTCGATTATGTGACCGTCTTGAACTGCCCTTTGAACCTTCGGGTTTGGGGCAGTACGGCGTGCCACATGTGAGGCGTTGGCTTGACCCTTCTACGGCTGGACCGTTGGTACTGAGGCATGAAGTGAATGTCTTTGAACTTATTTCATGTGTTGAACGGTTTCGGGAAAACTTGGGTGTTCGAATGTTCGATCGGAAAGTTTAATATTTTCTATTTATCCGGAATGGGATACAATAATTGGAATTCACAAACAGTTATGAGATAACTGAATGAATGTTATAAATCTAGCGGTTTAGTCTCATTTGATATTGAAAAGAGTTTTCGATAATGAGACTAAAATGAGGGGTTTATAAGTGTTAGGCATGCGATGTCTAAAGAGGTTGCGGATTCCAACTGTTGTAGTTTTACACTTTCTTTTCTGTGACCGTAAGTGTAATATGTGATATCGCCGGTTTCGTTGCTATATGTCAACGACAATTGGGATGCACATATTTACTTACGTTGATGACATGTGATGTTATGTGTTGCTGGATATGTTATATTGGATTGTCGTGTTTGAATAGCCGGGGGTTTTTATGTGAGATGAGTGTTTTTCATTTTCATTCATGTAAAAACTTGTATGTAATATTCTTTTATTTGGGCCACTTCCAGGTTGCGGAAGTTGTCACCTTTTGTATATTATTTACTTTTCCGCATTAGAATAGACCCAAGGAGGGGAGCACAAGTAACCGGGTTCTGGGGTCCAGTGGGAGACCAACTCGAGGAGTCGAGTCCGGGTCTCCTAATCCTAGAATTGGTAGGGTTGCTTGCCGCTCTAGTAGGGGTCTAGGGGTGTGGGATTGGCTATTCATCACGACCGTGGAATCCGTGTTTTATACTGGCTCGTATTGAAAACACGGACGTCCTAGTATATCCAATGTTTTATATGTTTCTTCTGCTGCGATATCTGTGATGTGATCATGTGATGTTCTGTGATAGATACAGTATATAGTATATATGATATATTATATAGACGTTACTTATGTTTTGCACCCGCACTAGCCCTGCCCTGCTCTGTCGTTAGTTACCTAACCTAACGGTGCACGAGGGGACATCGAGGCGAATGCGGATGGCATAAGTGTACGTCGTATTTATCTGTGATGTTTAGGTATTTAAATGATGGGACTTCATTAATGTGATTAATGAAAGAAAAGAAACCAAATGATGTTGTAGAATCAAATTTTAATTAAAACAGGTAGCTACAGTTCTTGCTTTGCATAGCGGTATATATGATATACCCTGCACCTTATTCGATGAGGAAAGGACCGAGATCCCTTCACCGGGAGTGACTCCTTTAGCAATAACTGGCAGATGCTACATACTCGGTTTGCTTTTGATTGTTTTTGAGTTTTGCTTTGCACAGTGATATATATGATATATCCTGCACCTCATTCGACGAGGAAAGGGCCGACGATCCCTTCACCGGGAGTGACCCCTTTAGCAAAACTAGAAAAGCCTCAAAATCACTCCATTTCAAAACTTCATTTGATTCTACAACGATATCAAGTTCATTACGCAATAGGTTTTCAGAAAAACCTGTCGTAGCCCTCCGTCATTTCAGATAAGAACTGTTTAGTATTCGTGCTGCGTTTGTTGGCCTTTGTCAAGGCGTAGTGTGCGGTAGCTGAATAGTGATTATCTGCTTATTCATATGATGCAGATTGTTTCAGGGTAGTCGTACGACCTTGTTGGCCTTTGTCAAGGGCCGTGCGGGTGGGTTTGATTCAATCAAGAAATGACGGGTTGAACTTGACTAGCATGCTATGATTTGTTGGCCTTTGTCAAGGTCATAGGACGCTAGGGGCAAAATATTATCGGGAATTTCAAGTGTTGAAATTTGCAATGAGATTGCATACCTTCTATGAGATAGTTGGATCCCGATACCCACTGCGAGTAAGAGTTACTCCTGGGAGAGTTTTACACATTACAATTAGCCGATCAAGTAGGTGTCTAGAAAGGTGTCAACGGGGTTATGCCTCTGGGAAAACGAGGTTTACTTTAATTAGGTCCGTGCGAAAGCACGGGGAACCTCCCTCAAAGTACCGACACTGGCCTGGTTGAAAGATTGGCGAACTTGTAGTGTGTAATTAATCCCGGCTAGTCTTTCCTTTTAGGGTTTGAAGGAAGATTTGATAAAAACCAGTGGGAGCCATCCTGATTAGATAAGATAATAACCAATCTGATCTTGCACGAGCTTACGCTAAAGTGTTTTCTTCTCTCTCTCTCCAGGTAGCGACCATTTCATGCCCTAATAAAGATAATAATATGGATGTATTGACCGAACCCGCATGTTATACTGTGCTGGGGAACGTTAGTTCCGTTCTTACCTATAAGAGTTATAGGACTGAACAGGATATAGGGGAATACCAGGATTCCCATGCCACCCGAATGAAGAAAGTACATGATGATGCATTTTCTTCGGGTGTGTTCGTTACAGAGAACTGTTTCTCCATTTGCCCTACGTCCTGGGTATTAGATACCGGGTCAGGATCCCATATATGTAATCAGTTACATGGGCTTAGAAAAGGTAGAAAACTTGGAGAAGGTGATAAAGACATTAGAGTTGGAAATGGTGCAATTGTTGCAGCTAAGACTGTCGGGGAATATCACCTTGTATTACCAACTGGTAATACATTGGTTCTGAACGAATGCTATTACATGCCGAACCTGATATGCAACATTATATCGGTTTCTTTATTGAGTAAAGAGGGATATAATTTTGTATTACAGGACAATGTTATGAACATTTTCCGTAACCAAAAGTTGGTTGGATCAGGCACGTTGTGCAATGGCATTTATGTTCTAAATCAATCAACAGTTCTGAGCATAACTAACACACACAAGAGGAAGAGTTCTGAACTGAACGAATCCTTCTTGTGGCATTGTAGACTGGGTCACATCAATGCGACACGACTGGCTAAGTTGCATAAGGATGGATATTTGAATCCGTTTGAATTTTCATCTTATGACACTTGCCAGTCATGTCTCAAAGGCAAGATGACCAAAACTCCGTTTACAGGACACGGAGAAAGAGTTACTGAACTCTTAGGACTGATACATAGTGATGTATGCGGTCCTATGTCTACACATGCCAGGGATGGTTCTTCATACTTCATTACATTCACTGACGATCTCTCTAGGTTCGGGTATGTGTTCCTGATGAAACACAAATCAGAAGCTTTTGAGAAATTTAGAGAATATAAACAAGAAGTTGAGAACCAAACCGGAAAAAGTATTAAAATCCTTCGATCTGATCGAGGAGGTGAATACTTGAGCAATGAATTCCTGGACTTCCTAAAAGAGAATGGGATTCTCTCTCAGCTGACTCCTCCATATACACCACAGCACAACGGTGTATCAGAACGGAGGAACCGCACCCTATTAAATATGGTGCGCTCTATGATGAGCACAGCTGAGTTACCTATTTCCTTTTGGGGATATGCGCTGGAAACAGCAGCATACCTATTGAATCAAGTTCCAACTAAATCTGTACCTACCACACCATATGAGATATGGAGTGGGAAGAGACCATGTCTTAAACGAGTTAAGATATGGGGTTGCCCGGCCTATGTCAAAAGGCAAAATCCGGACAAGCTCGAGGCACGGTCAGTTCTATGCAAGTTTGTGGGATATCCCAAACATTCACATGGATATCTTTTCTACCATACAGAGGAACAAAAAGTGTTTGTTTCTCGACATGCCACCTTTTTAGAAAAGGAATTTCTTGCAAAAGAAATTAGTGGGGATATGGTAGAACTGGAAGAAATTCCGGCTACACAAACTCAAACTGAAGATTTAGTGGAACCAGAGGATTCAGCAGCTCCCAATGAACCTCAGCCTCTCCGCCGATCTAGTAGGGTTCCTCGCCAACCTGAGAGATACTACGGTTTTCTCATGGATGGTGGAAGCGAGGATTGCATCATGGAGGATGATGACCCAACTAGCTTCGAGCAGGCCATCACGAGTAGGGACTCGGTGAAATGGCTGGATGCTATGCGGTCCGAGATGGAATCCATGTACACCAACAAAGTATGGACTTTGGACGTTGCTCCTGAAGGGGTAAAACCCATCGGGAGCAAGTGGATCTTCAAGAAAAAACTTGGTGTAGATGGGAAAGTGGAGACTTTCAAAGCTAGACTTGTAGCAAAGGGTTTTCGTCAAAAACCAGGTGTGGACTATGACGAAACCTTTTCTCCAGTGGCTATGCTTAAATCCATCCGGATCATGCTTGCCATCGCTGCATATCATGATTACGAAATCTGGCAAATGGATGTTAAGACCGCCTTTCTAAATGGTGATTTAGAAGAGTGCGTGTACATGACTCAGCCAGAGGGCTTCGTAGACAGTGGGAGCAGCGGGAAGGTGTGCAAGCTGCTTAAATCCATTTATGGATTAAAGCAAGCATCGCGGAGTTGGAACATCTGCTTTGACATCGTTATCAAAGAGTTTGATTTCGTCAAAAACCCAGATGAACCTTGTATCTACAAGAAGGTGGCAGAGAGTAAAGTTGTCTTCCTCGTATTGTACGTGGACGACATACTCTTGATAGGAAATGATATTCCTATGCTACAATCGGTCAAGCTCTTCTTATCACAAAGATTCTCAATGAAAGATCTTGGTGATGCCTCCTGCATATTGGGAATTAGGATCTATAGAGATAGATCCAAACGGATATTGGGATTGTCCCAATCCAGGTACATTGACACCATACTAAAGAGGTTTAGTATGGAAGAATCCAAGCGTGGGAACTTGCCCACGATCTCTGGAGTCACTCTCTCCAAAGAGATGTCTCCCAAGACTGATTTGGAGAGAGCTCGCATGCAAGGGATACCCTATGCTTCAGCTGTAGGCTCTATCATGTATGCGATGCTATGTACCAGACTCGATGTTGCATACTCACTAAGTATAGTGAGCAGGTATCAAGCTGATCCTGGAGAGAGTCACTGGACAGCTGTGAAGAGCATTCTCAAGTACTTACGAAGGACTAAAGAGATGCTCTTAGTGTATGGTAACGGAGAACTCCAAGTGGAGTCCTTTACCGATTCGAGCTTCCAGAGTGATAAGGACGACTCTAAGTCGCAGTCGAGATTTGTCTTTACCCTTTACGGAGGGGCGGTTAGCTGGAAGAGTTCCAAGCAGGAAACCGTGGCAGACTCGACGATGGAGGCTGAATACATCGCTGCCAACGATGCTGCTAAAGTGGCTGTCTGGATCAAGAAGTTCATTACTGAATTTGAAGTGGTTCCATCCATTGAGCATCCAATACCTTTGTATTGCGATAACAATGGAGCGGTGGCTTTGGCCACGGAACCCAGGTCCCATCAGCGATCCAGGCATATTCTGAGGCGGTATCACCTGATCCGGGAGATAGTTGATCGCTGGGAGATCGAGGTCAGGAGAGTTGACACGAAGAACAACACGGCGGATCCACTCTCGAAGGCCATTCCCCAGATACAGTTTGAGAGACTCTTCGGGATGCTCGGTATGCGATACTACAGCAGCTGGCCCTAGTGCAAGTGGGAGATTGTTAGTTGTATGTATGCCCTAGAGGCCAGTATTGTACAGATGATGTATATTATATTGGATGCTTGGACATATATAGAGATGACTTTCTTGCTCGATATGATAGTATGCTATCTGGTTACTCTTTATCTTAACATGTACACTTGTCTCTTTATACTGTCTTATAGTTACATGTTGGTAAAGCCCTTAGGATGTGTACTTGACTACCTGGACTATGATACAGATCATACTAGTGGGGACATGGTAGTCCATAGGTACATCCTTCAAGGTCCCTAGTCGTAGGTGTATCGAGACGGGGCATCGATATACCAGTGTAGACTAGCGTATACGCTTCTCGACCCATGAGATGGGCGATGGATGATCCCATATCCATTGGTGTTTGATATCAGAGATGGTATACGGGTGCTCAGTAGAGACTGGGTACACTGGACGGACTCGCCGAGAACTCCCAGATGGTATTATACCTCACGTCAGATGGCAGTTCTCAGGTGACACTTGTACAGGTTAGTCTGTAGACCCGAGATCGTCATAGAGTCTTATGTGATTCCCACTGTGCTTTGATCTCCACCTTACCACATCCATGAGGGCGTGCAAAACGGTGGTCTTTGGGTACAGTCCCGAGTCACATGGAGGCAATGAGCGATAGGAGGGGTTTCGTCTCTCCCGGTATTGGGGGTTGATGTTGCGCTGTGCTCGATTGGCCGTAACAGGGAAGTCCCTGGCCAGGGCTGATCAGAGATTTGCTGGTAAGTGTTACCAGTAGTTTCTCGACCCGTTATGAGCCTCACATCGGCATGACTTATCGGTTATTGGGGTCTGACGTTTACCACCCCTAGACTTGATATGCGACATATCAGACGAACAGACCGGACTGTACGGTAAGTGTTACTGGTTGGATTCACAGGAGTGTGAGCGGACTAGCTCGTCGATCTTCTGATCGCTCAATACCCGGATGGCCGTTACGTTTAGCAGACCGCTTGCGGCTTGTGGGTGCTTGATATGATCATCATCTGCTACCGGCGTATTGACGAGTCTTTAGAGTCCTACACAGAGGTTTCCTGGCTCAAGCGAAACGAAATAGGAGCGCATATGAGATATGTGCGGGACCGAGAATAATACGTGTATGTGATACCGTATTTCATTCTCGCGATGAATGTTTCGATTGGTTGTATGCGATATAACCTAGTTATCGAATCATTGATTCGATAAATCGATACATTGTATACTAGTCGGTTATGTGCGACATGACCGGATCATTGAATCAAGTGTTGATTTAATGATTTAATGTATAATTGTATATTTGATATATTAATTTGCATTAACTAGTATTGGTTCATTTTAAAAGGATTTTCTCACTTGAAGTGCACATTGTATATATGATATGCTTTTGTGTGCACTTGATTGTATCATGTTTGATGATACATACTTACTTGGGTTTGTGCAAAGAATTAAACCATGGTTATGATAATGGTTAGGGTTTTGTGTTATTCATCTATTTATTTATCCATTCTTTATTTATTTAAATAGATAAAAGAAAAGAAAATGGTTTCTTTTTATCATGAAGCTTGTTGAAGCTTCATGAAGCTTTGACTAAAGAGACCATTTGTCTTCATGCTTAACCCTAACCATTCCCATTTACCATGGTCTATTCTCTACACTTAACCTTAGTTAGCTTATGATAAGTATTGATTTATTTTCATTTTAATTGAACACTTATCATATTCTTTCTTCTTCTTGATCTTCTTCTTCAAGAAAGAAAGCTTGATGCCATCAATGGCAACTTGAGTTCTAAAGTGAGAAATCCAATTCTAAAGTGAACCCACCTCCTATTTCTTCACTCTCTACCTCTTGCCAAGTTGTTTTGGGTGTTTTCTTCACAAGTTTCACAAATTTGTGAAGTCGGAGCTTGAACTTGTGATGCCTCAACGTAGATCATCTTCGGCACGAAGCCGACGACCTAGTCCGCCCATTTCTCCGATCAAACCGACGATTGAGTCCGGGATTCAAGATGGACAGCGAGAGGACGCCTACGTGGAGCCAAGGAAGTGGATATCCGGATCTACAAAGGTTGTAGCTTCTTATCTTTAGTTAAGTTGTTAACTAGATTCGTATTTCGCCTAAATTTCTAGTTAACGATCTAGTCTAGGGTTTATCGGCACCGTAAAATTTAAAATTGGCATGGTTGATGCCTTGTGAGACCTCTTGAGAGTGCCTAGGAACCCTACACATTTGGGGTCAAAGTTAAAAGGAATATCTTTCGCTAGAAGAGACGTCAAGGGTCTAGCAATTTTGCTAAAATCCTTGATGAATCTGCGATAAAAGCCCGCGTGGCCAAGAAACGACCTAACGTTCTTCACAGTTTTGGGAGGAGGTAGATTAGATATGACATCTATTTCGATTTATCTACCTCGATACCTTTTTGAGAAATTATATGTCCCGAGACTATGCCTTGTTTCATCATAAAGTGGCATTTCTCCAAATTGAGTGTTAAATTCTTCTCTCGACAACGTGTTAATACCAGCTCTAAGTAATCTAGACATTGATTAAATGAGTCACCAAAGATTGAAAAATCGTCCATAAATATCTCCAAAAAACATTCGACCATGTCGGAAAATATAGATATCATGCACCTTTAAAATGTGGTCGGTGTATTGCATAACCCAAATGTCATGCGACAATAAGTAAATGTGCCAAATGGGCATGTAAAAGTGGTCTTCTCTTGGTCTTCGGGAGCTATGGAGATTTGATTATATCCCGAATATTCATCAAGAAGCAATAATATTCATGTCTGGCTAAACGCTCTGGCATTTGGTCGATGAAAAGAAGGGGAAAATGATCCTTTCTCGTAGCTGTGTTTAGCTTTCTATAATCGATATAAACTCTCCAACCAGTTTGGGTTCGAGTTGTAATGAGTTCGTTTACGTCATTTTTAATCACAGCTATGCTAGACTTCTTTGGCACTATATGGATCGGACTAACCCAAGAACTATCGGAGATTAGGTAGTGTTCCCTTATAAAAAAAATGAAAAGAGAAAAGAAAAGAAAGAGAGAAAAAGCGATGGAAAATTTCCCACTAATATAGCATCATGTGCCCACACGTGAACGCCTATAAACAAAAATTATAGGTGCTGCGCTTGACAATTGACAGGCTGAAATTGAGTCTCAAGTGCAAACACGTGAGCATCTATATACAAAGTATATAGGCGCCATATTAAAACAAATAGCAGGCCAAAGAAGATCACGTGTTAGCACGTGATGCCCTATTAGACTGTTGCGTATAAACAAACAAGTTTAACTTAGTGGGGGTCACGTGCTACACGTGAGTGGTCCTAAACACCTACCAAGCTGATAGAATTAAATTCTAAATAAAGGGATCGGAACCCTATTTGGAAAATATTTCCTTAAATATTTCTAAACAAGAAAGATTACTCTCTGTAAAACACAGCACCGTTGGATTAAAAAATCCAATGGTGATTAAAAATCACTTATCTACAGAAAAAATTTCTGTATGGGAAAATATTTTCTTAATCTTGTTAAAAACAAGAAAAATATCTTCTGTAAAACAGAAGTCCTTGGATCAAAGATCCAACGGTGGATAAAATCTCTGAAACAATTAAGATCTCTCAATGAGAGATTTCTTTAATCAAATCAACAAACTTGTTTCTACTATATAAAGGACCCAAGATTTCAAGTCTTGTATAGAGGAGACCACCCCATAAGCTTCTAAAAAAAAATATACAGAAGCCTCCCAAAAGTTCCATAAACAAAAGAGAATTTAATTCTCAAACCAAGAGTTTAACTCTTCTCAAAGAACTTAGTTATTCCTCTGGTTGAGGTCTGTAGAAACAGATCTCCCCACAAGTTGAGAATTTAATTCTCATCGGGAAGATTCTGTTATGCAGATTCAAAATTTAGGGGAAAGAACTAAGTTCAAAGAATTTAATTCTTCCAAAAGTATACAAGAATTTAATTCCTCTGATAAACTAGGGTTTAACCCTGCAAAAGAATTTAATTCTTATAAAGATAAGGGCCTGAAATTCTCAAAGCTCGGATAAAAATTTTCATACATATAAAAGAACAGACTGGTGATTCATTAGCGTTCAACGCTATATAACAAAGGCTCACATGTTCCCACGTGAGCGCCTATGATGAACAAAAAGGAAGGACTGAGATCGAATCACGTGCTCCCACGTGACCCCTTAAAACGAGCGCTCAGCAATTCAAGAAAAAAGGAATAAATCCCAAGACAGTTCCCATTTTAGGGCGCCTCACGTGTTTCCACGTGACCCTCAAACGGTTGCTTAACACTTACATGGAAAAGGGGAAAAATCCAAAAACATCACTCACTTTTGAGCACCCCACCTGTTCGCACGTGAGCATTATATGAGCTAAGTGCTTAGCACTTATAAAAGAAAGAGGGAACAAACCTAAAGAAGCATTGCCCAACTCTGGGGCGTCTCACGTGTCTACACGTGATGGCCATAAGACTTAAGTGTTTAACACTTGCATATATAGACGGGGATTGAACCTAAGGGCACAGCACCAACTTTTAGGTATCTCACGTGCCACACGTGAGCGCCCTAAGTTTCAGTGTTTAACACTGCTTTAGAAACTCACGTGAGCACCGAGCATATATTAGTGTTTAATACTATAAGAAGCCAACTTCAGCCCCCAAGTTGGCTAAGTTTTCTTGAGATTAAAACGTCTTGGATCTCCAAATAGACTGAGCCTCTATGCTCATGACTTCCCAAACTAATTGATCAGAAAGATGTCCATCACACATCTCCAAAGTTAATATCAGTCTTCCAAAAATGACTAATGATTCTTAGATGGTCCACCACGATCTCTCCCCTCAATCTGGAATTTGGTTCAAGGGTACATCTCTCTACACCTCTGATACATGTTGTTGTAATTCTTCAACATCTTCAGAGAGGTGGAGGGTCCCGACAACCAACAACTCTTGGTGCACTCCCAAACCGATGGGCACATCCCAACAATGGACCGCAACGTCCTTAAAATAGCTACGGACCGCAACGTCCTTAAACTAACAACGGACCGTAACGTCCTTAAACTAAAGCAATAGAACCCAAATGCTCTTTTGTTGGATCTGAATGATCCTAAATCCTGTTGAGTAAATCTTAGTCTAAAACTAGACTAACGTATCCTCAACAAACATTTAAGTTGATCTTAATCTCAAACGAGATTAACGATCCTTAAATCAACCCAAACCCAAATCTAAGAGTATACGGATTTGGACTAATCCATGCCCTACGGGAGACAACATAAATTAGTCTCCATATACAATCCACGGGCAACAAAAAATAAAACAAACCCACACGACATGAAGTGAACCTCTGGAGTAGGAGAAAGTGGTTATCGCGATGCAGTAACGTAATTAATTGCAGGGGCTTGCGCCTTCAGGGAAGAGCGTCCCCACAATAAAAAACCCCTCAGAAATGAGGGGAATCTGACGAAGTCTGCTACAACGGCCCCATCCGTCCAAACCTCCGATACACGGTGCCATAAATCAACTTGGCATCTTCGGAGAGGTGGACGGATAAATCCAAATAGTATCTGCCCCCAAATTCAGGCAAGACGACCTACGCGGTTCCGTCTCCCGTTTTCGGCGGTAAACAGATTTTGGCACGTCCAGTGGGACCTTTTCCTCTTTCCACTGCACACTTCGTGTGTCGTGTTTGCGAACAAATCGCGGATTAATATGGTTGCCCTTGGATTCGAGGTACTAAGATTTGGTATCTTACTCCATGCAGAAAAGGAGATAACATCGATGGCCTCCAGCTGCACTAACTGCAACAACTCTCGCTCCTTCCCGACTGGAGGAGTGACTTATGGGCCCCAAGCGGCCTCCATATTTGCAATGCCAGTGGAACAGGTGACTAAGACCACCACTGGACTGTTCTTTGGGACCATGATCCCGCCATCAAGCTTCAGTGCCCCAGTTCCATTATAAGAAACTCCGAAGAAGTCGGTCTTTGATCGACTTGCAACCACCACGGCCCCTCTCAATGGGTCGTCCAAGTCTACCACCTCGGTCTTTGACAGACTGAGCCAAAGCTCCAGAGGGTCTGCAAAGAGGCTCGCGATACTTGAAGGGGTTATCCCGAAGCGGATAACCATTCCAATTCCGGCAGATAAAGTCGTCGAATGAGCTTCTCCTACTAAAGGATCGGTCTTCGCAAGACCGGCCGTTCCAACTCCTGCTTCCGACGAAGTCATCAAGACTCCTCCCCTTACCAAAATGTCGGCCTTCGAAAGATTGACCGTCCCCTCTCAACGGACGTCAGTCTTCAATAGGCTGGCATCAGCAGTAGCCCTTCATCAGAGCAGGAGGCATGATGAATCCATTCTCATAACGGAGGAAATCCCATCTGCACGACATGCTCGACGTCGCCACTGGCGCCGGGTGAGAAGAGCTGGGGGCAACTCCTCCTTTGGACTTACCCTACCATCTCCAATGGTGGAAATTGACGCTGCTGTTCCAACTGGGAACAGCTTTGATCTGCTCAGGAGGGTGCGAAAGAACTCTCCAACCGCTGTACAGAAGAAGTCGCCTCCACATGTTGAAAACACGGTACACGCGAAGCCGAAACAGCCCCCTCAGCGGCTGTCTTCCCGAATCCACAGAGTCTGGTAGAAAGTTCAGGATTCTGTGATCAACAAGGACTATTCTCGTCGACCGAAGAAAATGAAGGTTCGACAAGAGGGAAGTCATCCCTGTAGCATACAGCGAGGGACTTCTCGGGCGCCTGTTACAATAGCTCTTTCGACTTCGGCCTCCCACAAAAAGAGAAGGCCTAAGAATCTCCCACCACCGGCGGCAAATATCAAAGGCAGTGGACCCAAACGCCTCAAGTCTGGGAGCATGGTAGTACACACGGTGTACATGGATTCCGGGAAAGAGGAAATCCGTACTTCCACGGGTCATTGACCACTCACACGGTCTGTGACAAAAGCTCAAGTGCAGCATCAGAAGCTCCAAGAAATGCTAATGAAGATGTCAGCACTCACTGGGCAAAAAGAAAGCCCGGAAGCATCGTTTGAACAACGCCGGGAGCAGGAGACTGATACCGAGTTCTTGCGAAGGGTGCTGGAAAGGAAGGATAAGGAAGCCGCAGAACATGCCGTTAATATAAAATAAATGGCTCTTCTGTTCCAAGACATGGTTGGGATGATGATCCAGCCGGAACCTCCAGCCGAAGACCCTCCAATAATCATCGAAGACGACGGAGGGGAAACGTCCAACCCTCCTCTGAATGGCTCAACGGCCTAGGAAGAGACAATTTCCAAGGATACCCTCGATGACTAGATAGCTCAACAAATATGAGCTCATCAAGCGAGTGAAGCGGCTGGCCAAGTCGTCAGAACTAGACAACCTTATCCAGGCTGGTACGATCAAATCAAGTACCCACCGGGATATACGATTCCTAAATTCCACATGTATAAGGGGGCATGCAATCCCCATCAGCACGTTGCTCAGTTCAGAGCTCTATGCAGCAATACTGGAGGCGACGACAAACTGCCGCTTCGCCAGTTCGTCGGCAGCTTGGCAGAGACAGCATTTGAATGGTACTCGGAGCTTCCGAATGACTTCATCAGAACATTTACAGAAATGGAGCTATTGTTCACGTAGCGTTTCTCAAGCGCAAATGAACGCACCCCGATTACGGCATTAATCAATGCCAGGGTGAAGCCGAGAGAAACCTGGGTTCAATACGCAATTCGGTGGCGGAACCTATGGTCAAAATGAGAACAACGCATAGAAGAAGCTCCGGCCGTGGGCATGTTCGTGGGGACCCTTGATTCTCAGGCAACTATATCCCAATTTATGATGTTCTTCAATCTGACCACCTTCCAGGCCTTGATCGAGAAGCTGGCCCAAATGGACCAGATGGGCCATAGGCCGTCCTCTTCAAAAACGGATCTCCGGAATGAAAAGGGCAAAAGGAAAGCGACCTTTGTTACTAACGCTCAACAACAACCAAGTGACCCGAAACCGGTTGCTCGCCAAAGCATTACAAGCCGATCCCTCGAAGAGAAGTTGAGACGTCCTTACTCATTTTCCCGGGATAAAATGAAGAGACCGTTCGAACTGGCGGTGCGCAACAGGCTCATTACTCTGCCAGATCCGAGACGCCCTCTGAAGACTGGTGATGTCAACAGTCCCAACTACTGTCCCTACCACAGAGTAATGGGCCACCCAATCGAAGATTGTCACGTCTTCAAAAACTGGGTTGATGACCAGTACCAACAAGGCAAGTTCGCGCTGTCTGAAAATTGGAAGGTAAACCTGCAACATCAGCACGCTCCTAAAAGGGTGGATAGGCCGGGGGCATCATGCTCATTTATAGAAGAAGTTCCGTGGGAAGCATCCTTTTAGCTAAAACTAAAAGGATGCTGAAGGATCTTCAAGCATGCCTGGCGATCAAATCGAAAAGCCCGCTGGAGCCCGAGATCATTGAGGGGATGCTGAAACCGCGCCCAACACCGAAAGTTGGTAGCAATGGGCAAAACACCCAGGTCAAGCCTTCAAAGTCTTCAAAGAAAAAGAAGAAGACCAAGAAGCCTATGCATCCTGACGACAAGCGCACGGACCTGTAAAAGTACATTGACGTGCTGGAAGAATACAACCAGAAGGCGCGGACCCCAGTCACTCTCGAAGAATTTCTCAACCATATCCTTGAGAACGGAGACAGTGACAATGATGAGGGAAACGACTCGTCAGAAGAACCCGAGGATTATGTATCAAGTTTCCACATGATCTCTCATTCATCAGTGAATGAAAAAGAAGCTCCCTCAGCGTTAGAAAATAATATAGAGAAGGTAGGGGCAGAACCGGCACCGAAATCCCTGGAACCGTCAGACGACCTGATTGACAGACTGCTGAATGAAGCCCTTCAGAAGAGCAATGTTGACCGAGAATGTGAAACAGCCAAATACGAAAAGGCCAAGCGTCGGCGTCAGGATGAGGAAGCTACGGCAAAGAAGAGCCACGAAGTACTCCAACTGGATCGAACCACACCCGTGAAAGACAAAAGCAAGTTTAAGACAGGGAAACGGTTTGCCAAAGCCCTGTCAATGGGAATGAAGTTGACACCTTTCGAAGGAAATACTCCTGGGAGTACGTGCCTTGACGAAGCGGATGTACATCCGAAATACTGCTTATACCATCGGAGGGTCATACACCCTACTGAAGAGTGTAATGCTTTCAAGAAGTGGTGGCAGGGATACGTTGCCCATCGACAACACTTCAAGCGAATGAAGCGCAAAGCCCGTCGGGAACAGAGAAGCACGATAGATGAGCATAAAGGAACAGCCGGTAACTGTCATATGGTCGATGCCATTTCGATAAAAGGGAAATCTCAAGTTCTTACCTTCGGGAGCGATTCTGACGAAGAAATAGCCCTTGGTCCTCTCTTCAAGGAATTCATCTCTGGAAAAGAAGAAGAGGTGAAAAACTGCGAGAACATCTAGCTGCATAATCGTACGTTGCCTGAAAAGAACCTCGGGACTGCAAACAAAGGTTCAAGCAAAAGAGATAAGGGGAAGGAAAAAGTCCCTGAGGAAATTGCCCTCGATGATGGAGTCGTCAAGGAGCTTACAACCAAAGACCCGCCTAAGAAAAACAAGGTAGATTACAATGTCCTGGCACACCTGAGGAAGATACCCTCACAATTGAGCATTTTATATGCCCTTCTCCTGTCTAAAGAGGCACGAGATTCTCTGATCAGGGCACTGCAAGAGCCTGATCAGTTCCAAGCTTTATTTGCGGAAGAAAAGATGAAGGACGAGCTGGCAGAGGTTCATACAGCTGACATCACATTCGGCGATGAAGATCTCCTCCTCGGAACGTGTGAGCACAACCATCCGTTGTATGTAACTGGGTACTGCCACGATATCAAGATCGGGAAGATCCTGGTTGACAACGGGTCCTCCGTCAACCTTCTCAATGTGAGAGTGTTGAAGGAGATTTGCATGAACGTTCAGCACCTGGGTCGGGATAAAATTACCATCTCCGGGTTTGACTCGCAGTCATCACGGACGCTCGGGTCTGTAATACTGACGTTACGCTTCAGGATGCTCATCACTGACATCAAATTTCATGTCATCGACGCCAAGACTTGCTATAACGCTCTGCTCGGCCATCCTTGGTTACACGAATACAACATCATTCCTTCTACACAACATCAATGTATGAAGTACTTCAAAGACGGCCTCGAGTACACAGTTACAGGATAGCTAAACCTATTCTCCGTAAATGAAGTCCACAAATATGAAGACGCCAAGTACTTCCTACCAGACTTCGAAGACATGGAAAGATGTCATAAACCGGAGGATAAACAAAAAGCCATCGCGACTATCCCGATCTTTGGGAGTGATACCGAGGAGGATGAAGAGATGGTTTATTCAGGGCAGCTCTAATACAACAGACTTGGACCATCTACCCCTATTTTGGTCTTCGGCAGCGTCTCTGAAGACGAGGTCAACGCAGTATTCTCTGTTCGTCCATCAATACAAACCTTCATTGGAGCTGATCAGGGTTTGCTAATCACCCTGGTTCCGCAGCAGCATTACAGGGAACTTGATGCGCTCGATACATACGGCGTGCAAGAGCTGCAGACCTTCTATATTCCTCCTAGGCGGATAGATGAAAAGGAGATCCTCTTCTATCAATCCACGGAGACCAAAGTGGAGAAAGAAGTCTGGCATGGTACCGATCTTGCGCTTGACAGGCTTCAACCAATCCGGCTGCCCAGATACGACACAGAGGGATTGAAGAGGCTGTTAATATGCCAAGGCATACCCTTTAAACAAACTGCTCGACAAGCCCAGTTCTACAACAAGATTTGTGACGTTCCCGGGACTCAGAGAAAGATGCCCAACGGGAGGATGGACACAACCGGGCTTGGATACGTTCAGTCCAAGAAACGAGAGCGATTCCATGGCTGCCATGTTATATATAACTCTGGTGGAGAAGCAAATGCATTTCCAGATAGCGCTGATATCGAACCAGAGCGAGATCCCGCTGTGAAAATACCAAGCCCGTCATTCGAAGAACAAATTGACAAGCTAATAAGGGAAGCGGGTCAAAAGGTTCAGGATGACCACAGTCGCGAAATATCCATTTATGAGAAAGCCAGGACGCAACGTCTCATTCAGCAGTCTACGGAAAGAGAAGACGACGATGCCCTTCATCCTCAGCCTGCTGTGCGCTCTCGTGGCAAGGAAAAAGTCTGACGCAGAGGCAACAACAAGATTAAGAGTAGGAATGACGTTCAAAGACAGCAAAGCGGATTTAAGAAGCCACGCGATCGAGAAAAGTCAGCTGGAATCTGTCTTTTATGAAAAAGATGAGTCGAGAATACTCTTTCCCTCAAGACAAGACAAGAAAAATATTCAACCTTGTCATGAAGTATCAAATGATGATACTTCCGGAGTCTCGGAATCCTAAGCAAATAAACGAGGTCCATCATCTAGCTTATTGCTCCTACCAACGAGCAATAGGACGTCCTCTTGAAGATTGCTTCACCTTCAAAGACTGGGTCGAAGACCAGTATCAGCGAGGCTGGTTTGCTCTATCGACAGTTGGAAGGTAGCCCCACCACGAAAGCATGAGCCAAAAGCGACCTACATTGCGAGGGTATGTCCAGATCAACATCGAGCTTGGAAACGAGCTTGTACCTGCCACATGATAACATTGTCGAAAGAGGGAGAGCATGAGAATGTGGACAACCTCTCCCGTTGCCTCTCAGATGAAAATGAGGACGAGATGATCTCAGAATTTCCACCGGCGCCAAAAGAGCTGTAGGATGGGATACATACCACGGCGGACAATCTGAGGAAAATCGACTTGGGGACGACAAACGATCCGAGGCCAACGTTCGTCAGCGAGCTGCTGTCCGAAGAGCAGATGACTACACCAAAGGACGTGCTTATGCAGTATAAAGACTGCTTCGCGTGGAACTATTCTGAGATGGCGGGACTAGATCCAGAAATAGCTGTGCATAAACTGGCAATATCGCCGGACGTCAAGCCAGTCAAACAGGCGCCAAGAAGAATGCGGCTCGAACTCGAGTTGATGATCAATGCCGAAGTCAAGAAACTAATCGACTCCGGATTTACCCAACACGTTCAATATCCTGACTGGATCGCCGACATTGGTCTAGTGATGAAAAAAAATGGAACAGTGCGCATCTGCGTGGACTTTCGAGACCCCAACAAGGCTTGCCCGAAAGATGACTTCCTCGTACCAGTTACCGAGCTGATGATAGATAACACGTCCACACATGAAGTCTTCTCCTTCATGGATGGATTTTCAGGGTATAATCAAATAAAGATGCATCCCGAAGACCGAAAGCATACTGCCTTCCGAACACCGCTGGGCATATTTTGCTATAAAGTGATGCCCTTCGATTTGAAGAATGCTGGCGCTATCTACCAGAGGGCCATGACGAAGATCTTTGATGACCTCATACACGAGATTGTCGAATGTTATAACGACGACCTCGTGGTGAAAAGCAAATCGTGTAGGGTTTCTTATCACGGCAGCAAGGTTTCGGGAGGCATCGTCCATGCCAAATTCAAAAATTTGCCGTTCTAGCTAACCCTAACCATGAATCGTTAACTAGAAATCGTACGGAAAACATATGCAAACACTTTGCAACTAAAAGTGAACAAGGAATACAACCTTTGTAGACCGGTCCTTCACTTCAATAGCTCCGTGTAGTAGTCCCCTTCGGTGCGATCGTGAACTCCGGACTCTAGAGAGGCTCCCTTGAAGAAACGAACATGCTTGCTTCGAAAACTTTGAGGCCGAAGATGATCTACGTCGAGGAGACACTAACCCAAACTATCTCTTCACTAATCATGGAATTAGTGAAGCAAACACCCTATACTAAATGGTAAGTAGTAGAGGATGATGAGTAGGAATTTTGCTCACATTAGAAATCATTTTCTCACAAGGTTTCATCACTTTGTCAAAATCAAGAGAGCTCAAGAATGAGGAAGAAGAAGATGAAGTTGTGATGAAAGAAAAGAATGAACTCATGAGGTTACAAATGCAACCATGGTTATAAAATATCATGGCTAACTCATGTAGAGAATAAACCATACGCTAAGGTTAAGGGTTGGGTTAAATAAATATCCTAAACTTGACAAAAGATTTGGCTTTGTCAATGGTTATCCAAAAGCTTTTGTCCAAGCTTAACCATCACAAACTCACACTCTTTTGAATTAGCTTAACATAAATAAAAACCCTAACTTAACCCTAGCATGGTATAAGTCTCATACATCCATGTTGCATGTGTAACCTAGCATGACACATATATATCACATATATATTTTGTGCCAAAAAGAAAACAATACATATATCACATATATGTAAAGTATATCAAATGTGAGAAAAGAAATCTTAAGTGAGCTAATACTAGTTAATGTAATGTAATATATCAAATATATAATTATACATTAAATTATTAGATCAACACTTGATTTAATAATCCGGCTATATCACATATAACCGATTAATATCAAATGCAACATCTTATCGAATCAACGCTTGATCCGATAACTCGGCTAAATCACATATAACCAATCATGTCACACATCGCGAGAATAGAATGCGGTATCACATACTCGCATTAATCTCGGTCCCGCACATATCACATATGCGCTCCTACTCCGTTTCGCTTGAGCCAGGAAACCTCTGTGTAGGATTCTAAAGACTCATCAATACGCCGGCAGTAGGTGATGATCATATCAAACACCCACAAGCCGCAAGCGGTCAGCTAAATGTAACGGCCACCCGGGTATTGAGCGATCAGAAGATCAACAAGAAAGCTTTCTCCTACTCTTGCGAATCCAATCAGTAATACTACCGTACAGTCCGGTCTCTTCGTCTGATATGTCGCATATCACAGCCCGGGGGTGGTATAACGTCAGACCCCAATAGCCTGATAAGTCATGCCGATGCAAGGTCCATAACGGTTCGAGAAACTACTGATAACACTTACCAGTAGATCTCAGCAACCCTGGCCAAGGATTTCCTGTTATGGCCAATCGAGCATAGCGCAACGTCAACTCCCTATACCGAGAGAAACGAAACCCCTCCTATCACTCATTGCCTCCATGTGACTTGGGATTGTACCCAAAAGCCACCGTTTTGCACGTTCTCTTGAACGTGGTAAGGTGGAAATCAAAGCACAGTGAAAATCACACAAGACTCTATGACGATCTCGGGTCTACAGACTAATCTGTACCAGTGTCACCAGAGAACTGCTATCCGATAATAGGTATAATACCATCTAAGAGTTCTCGGCGAGTCCGTTCAGTGTACCCAGTCTCCACTGAGCACCCGTACACCATCTTTGATGTCAAACACTGATAGATATGGGATCATCCATCGCCCATCATATGGGTCAAGATGCTTATACGCTAGTCTACTCTGGAGTATCGATGCCCTGTCTCGATACTCCCTCGACTAGGAACAGTTATAGGATGTACTCGTTGACTACACTAGCCCCACTAGTATGATCTGCATTATAGTCCTAGTAGTCAAGTACATATCCTAGGGGCTTTATCAACATGCGAGAGCAAGACAGTAAACAAATACAAGTCCACATGTTAAGATAAAGAGCAACCAGATAGCATACTATCATGTCGAGCAAGAAAGTCCTCCCTATATATGCCAAGCATCTACTACAATATACATCACATGTACAGTAATGGCCTCTAGGGCATACATATAACTAACAATCTCCCACTTGTACTAAGGCCATGTGTTGTAGTATCCAATACCTAACAAAATAGCAGTAGTTGTAGTATCTCATACTCAACCATCCCAAAATCTCTCAAATAATATTTGAGTAAGCTGGCCTTGGTGAGTGGATCCTCCGTGTTAACCTCCGTGTCTACTCTCCTAACCTCGATCCCCTGGAGATCAACCATCTCTTTGATCAGGTGATACTTACCTCAGAATATGTCTGGATCTCTGATAGGACGGGTGTTCCTAGGCCTAAGGCACAACTCCATTGTCACACAATGGTTGGAACAAAGTTCATCTCATGAACTAGTGTACATCCAAACTATTTCTTTAGTAGCATCCTTGGTAGTGATGTATCCAGCCTTTATCGTCTAGTTTGCCACGGTATCTAGCTTGGAACTCTTCCAACATACCGTCCCTCCACTGAGGGTATAGACAATACCTGTAACTGACATTCAGTCAACCTTATCGCCCTGGAAGCTATCCAGTGATTCTCCCCAGGATCGATTGATACCATCTCACTACACCTAGCGAGAATCCTAACATCCACTTAGATCTATCTCATAGATCCAAATCCCAGGATTTAGGAGGTATCACCTTGATCCTATATGGAGAATTCTTGTGATAAGAGGAGATTGACCGAGCGTAGCATAGGAAACTCCTTTCCTATCAAGAGTAGGCCATCCACGTATAATACGAGGATTACCACCATACTCCCTACTACCTTTTTGTATATACAAGGTTCATCTACCATTTTGATGAAGTCAAACGCTTTGACTACCACATCAAAACAGATGTTCCAACTCCGCGATACCTGCTTTAACCCATAAAGCAACTTGCACACATTTCCGCTGCTCCCACTGTCTACGAAGCCCTCTGGCTGTGTACTTATAGACGCTCTCTTCTAAATCATTATTTAGAAACGTAGTTATGACACCCAATCGCCAGATATTATAGTCATGGTATGTAGCAATTGCAAGTAGGATCTGGATGGACTTAAGCATAGCTTTGAAAGTCTCAATTTTTCCATGTACACCAAGTAATCTTCTCACGATATACTTGCATCTGATGGGTATTTAACCCTTTAGATATAGCAACCAAAGTCCATACTTTGTTGGTGTATATAGATTCCATCTCAGATCACATAGCATCCAACCATTCTTACAGAGTCCCCACTCCTGATGGCCTGCTCGAAACTAGTTGGGTCATCATCTCATGATGCATTCCTCGCTCCCACTGTCATAGAGAAAACCGAAGTATCTCTCAGGTGGATGAGGAACCCTACTAGATCGGCGGAGAGGCTGAGGTTCGTCAGGAATTATTGAATCCTCCGGTTCTACCAAATCATCAGCTGTAGTTTGTATAGCTGGAACTCCTTCCATTTCTATCTCACGACCATTAATTTGTTTCCAAAATAAATTCCTTTTCTAAAAAAGTGGTCATGCCAAGAAATAAAACAATTTTTGTTTCTCGGAGCGGTAGAAGTTATTCCCTTGCGAACGCTTGGGATAACCAACAAACTTACTTAAGAGATGGGCTCTTCCCATACCATATCTCATATGAAGTGGTAGGCACCTGATTTGGTTGGAACCCAATTCAATAGGTATGCAGCTTCTCAAGTGCATAACTCTCAAAGGGAAATATGAAACTCAGTACTACTCATCATAGAGCGCACCATATCTAATAGGGTGTGATTGCTTCGCCCCGATACACCGACGTGCTGTGGTGAATGCGGAGGAGTAATGCTGAGAGAGAATCTCATTCTCCTTTAGAATAGTCCAGGAATTCTGCGCTCAAGTATTCTCCTCCTTGATCACATCAAAGGACATAATTCTTATACCCGTTTTGGTTCTCTACTTCTAACTTACATTCTTTGAATTTCTGAAAAGGTTCAGACTTGTGTTTCAACAGGAACACATGTGCGAATCTTGAGAGATCATCAGTGAATATAATAAAGTACAAAGAACCAGTCCTGATATGTGTAGACAAGGGACTTATATACATCATCATGTATTAATCCCAAGAGTTCACTAACTCTTTCTCTGTTTCCAATAAACGGAGTTATGATCATTTTATCTTTGTGACATGACTGGCAAGTTTCACAAGATATAAATTCAAACTGATTTAAATATGCATCTTTATGTAACTTAGCTAGTCGGGTCGCATTGATATGACCTAGTCTACAATGCCTCAAGAAGGAATCGTTCATTTCTGAACTCTTCCTCTTGTGTGTGTTTTGTACGTTAAGAACTGTGGTTTGATTTAGAATGTATATGCTTTTAGATAACGTGCCTGAACCGATCAACTCTTGATATAGGAAATGTTCAAAACATTATCCATCAATACAAAATTATATCCTTCTTTACTAAATAAAGAGACTGATATGATGTTGTATATCAGGTTCGGTATCTAATAACATTCGTTCAGAATCAATGTATTTGGTAATACAGGGTGATAACTGCCAACATACTTGGCTACAACACTTGCATCGTTTCCAACTCTTAAAACTTTATCACCTGTTCTCAGTTCTCTACCTATCTGCAGCCCATGTAACAGATTACATATGTGGGATCCTGATCCGGTATCACATACCCAGAACATAAAGGATATTGAGAAACGGTTCTCGGTAATGAACACACCCGAAGAAGATGCATCTTAATGCACTTTCTTCGTTTGGGCGGCACGGGAATCCTGGCAATCCGCTATATCCTGCCCGGTCTTATAACAATTATAAGTTGGAGCGGGACCAGCGTTCCCCAGCTCAGTATAACAAGCGGGTTCGGTCAATACATCCATATTATTATCTTGATTAAGGCGTGACATGGTCGCTACCTGGAGAGAGAAAGTAGAAAACACTCAGCGTATGCTCTTGTAAGATTAGATTGGTTATTAATTTATCTAATCAAGATGGCTCCCACTGTTTTTTTCAAATCTTCCTTTAAACCCTAAAAGGTAAGACTAGTCGGGATTAATTACACCCTACAAGTTCGCCAATCTTTCAGCCAGGCCAGTGTCGGTACTTTGAGAGAGGTTCCCCGTGCTTTCGCATGGACCTAATTAAAATAAATCTCATTTTTCCAGGGGCGTAACCCCATTAACACCTTTCTAGACACCTACTTGATCGGCTAATTATAATGTGTAAAACTCTCCCAGGAATAACTCTTACTCGCAGTGGGTATCGGGATCCAACTATCTCATAGAAGGTATGCAATCTCATTGCAAATTTCAACACTTGAAACTCCCGATAACTGTATTTACCCCTAGTACTTATGACCTTAAGTATGGTCAACATATCATAAGCACTAGTCAAATTCTACCCGTCATTTCATGATTAATTAGACCAACCCATATGACCCTCAACTATGGTCGACATAATCACATGACTGTCCTAATTAATCACATCATATGCTGTGTAGGAAGACATCACTTAGCTACCGTACACTACGCCTCAACTATGGTTGACATACGCAGCACGAATACTAAGTACTCTACTTCCTAAAATGACAGAGGGTTACGCAAGTTTTTAAGAAAACCTTTTTCGTAATGAACTTGATATCGTCGTAGAATCGAGTGATTTCAAATGGAGTGTTTTTGAGGCTTTTACTAGTTTTGCTAAAGAGGTCACTCCCGGTGAAGGAATCGTCGGCTCTTTCCTTATCGAATAAGGTGCAGTATATTTCACAAATACCACTATGCAAAGCAAAAACTATAGAAGCAATCAAAAGAAAAACCGAGTGTGTAGTATCTGCTAGTTTCGCTAAAGAGGTCACTCCCGGTGAAGGGATCTCGGCTCTTTCCTTATCGAATAAGGTGCTGGATATTCTACAAGGAATACCGCTATGCAAAGCAAGAATTAGAGCTACCAGTTTTGGAGACAAGTTTCTACAATATCTTTAGGTTTCTTTTATTTCATCAATCTCATTAATAAAGTCCCATTTATTATGCTTCCCAAGCATCAGATATGAAACGAAAGCAGCAATATTAATTATATCTCATATATATAATATAGGTAATCGTTTCAGAATATAATCAATGATCACATCACAGAATATTGCAGCAGAATAAAAAACATATGAAATATTGGATATAATAGGACTTCCGTGTTTTAGATTAAGCCTGTATAAAACACGGATTCCACGGTCGTGATGAATAGCCAATCCTACACCCCTAGACCCCTACGAGAGCGGCAAGCAACCCTACCAATTCTAGAGTTAGGAGACCCGTTCTCGACTCCTCGAGATGGTCTCGCACTGGTCCCTAGAACTCGGTTACTTGTGCTCCCCGCCTTGGGTCTATCCTAATGCGGAAAAGTAAATAATATACAATGGTGATATCATCCTCAACCAGGAAGTGGCCCAATAAAAGAATATTACATATAATGAATTTTACATGAATGAAAATGGAAAACTCTCATCTCACATAAAACCCCTGGCTATTCAAACACGACGATCCAATATAACATATCCCAGCAACATATAACATCACATGTCATCAACGTAAGTAAATATGCGTATCCCAATTGTCGTTGACATATAGCACCAAAACCGGCGATACACCACATATTATACTTACGGTCGCAGAAAAGAAAGTGAAAAAACTACAACAGTTGGAATCCGCAACCACCTTAGACATTATAAACCCAACGTATCACATACTTTGGATTTCATGCCTAACCAAATGAATTCCTTAGATATCGCATGCCTAACAATTATAAACCCCGCATTTTAGTCTCGATATTGAAAACACTTTTCAATATCTAGTTGGGCAATTCAAAAAGATTCCCGACATCCTGATCGAATGCTCGTCGGAAACTTTAGTAGACGGCCACACCCCCCGATACCGTCGACGAAGTGCACTAAGGCGGAACACCGCTGCCTCGAGCACCTGAACGGATGCTTTTGGCGACGGGGTTCTCCTACAGTCACTTAGTCGGGGCTATGGGGCGTGGCTATCTATTAAGTTAACCCGACGAGTATCCGCGTATGCTACGTGATTGCAACGGACTTTTGATCACATCAAAATCCCGTAGCAACCGATCATCTGAGACTAAACTGCTAGATTTATAACATTCAAACTAGTTATCTCATAACTATTTGTGGATTCCAAATATTGTATCCCATCACATGATATCCGAACGACGTTAAACTTTTCGATCGATTCATCAAAGTCCCATAATTTCCCGACAACTCAACACTTGAGCACAGTTTTAATAATACCCAGAATATGCCACAGTACCTATGCACCAGCCGTAGAAGGGCAAACCCAAGCCTCACTCATGTCGCCACGGAACTATGGCAAACTTTAGGGTTTGACCGCGGTTCTGCGATCCAAAAATTCGAGTTAGGGTTTCATTCTTCTAGAGGATTCATAGACTTACTTGCATGTTTTTCCGAATACGTTAAACTTGGAAAAATGGGTTTTTGACATTCGATCGAAATTTTAACTTCGTCTAGATAACATGTGAATAACCCGAAACAATGTTAAAAATACGAATACGAAACACTCTGAATTGTTTATATTGTAAGATTACATCACATGCAAAATTAGCAAAAACAAACAACACTTGAAACATCAAAACCAAGTCACTGGAACACAGGCAAAATTTCAGGGGAAACCGCTCGGATTTGGCCGAGATCATGGGTATGGGGCTCGGCCAAATTTTCTCCAAAATGCATGAAATTTTGTCAGTGTTCATGTTATATCATATATAGCACTCTGTACTTGTTTGAAAATTTTTTTGACAACATTTTAAAATCGACAGCAAGCAGGTTTTGGCGATGCAAGTTTCGGAGTATTTCGGTTTCGTAATTCTAACAAAATCCGTATAAATTTCTAGCATGGCTCTGATACCACTGTAGGGTTTCCTAGCACGGCAGCAAGGTTTCGGGAGGTATCGTCCATGCCAAATTCAAAAATTTGCCGTTCTAGCTAACGCTAACCATGAATCGTAAACTAGAAATCGTACGAAAAAAAATGCAAACACTTTGCACTAAAAGTGAACAAGGAATACAACCTTTGTAGACCGGTCATTCACTTCAATAGCTCCATGTAGTAGTCCCCTTCGCTGCGATCGTGAACTCCGGACTCTAGAGAGTTTCCCTTTAAAAAACGAACATGCTTGCTTCGAAGACTTCGAGGCCGAAGATGATCTACGTCGAGGAGACACTAACCCAAGTTATCTCTTCACTAATCATGGAATTAGTGAAGCAAACACCCTATACTAAATGGTAAGTAGTAGAGGATGATGAAGTAGGAATTTTGCTCACATTAGAAATCATTTTCTCACAAGGTTTCACCACTTTGTCAAAATCAAGAGAACTCAAGAATGAGGAAGAAGAAGATGAAGTTGTTCTGAAAGAAAAAAAATGAACTCATGAGGTTACAAATGCAACCATGGCTATAAAATATCATGGCTAACTCATGTAGAGAATAAACCATACACTAAGGTTAAGGGTTGGGTTAAATAAATATCTTAAACTTGACAAAAGAGTTGGCTTTGTCAATGGTTATCCAAAATCTTTTGTTCAAGCTTAACCATGACAAACTCACACTCTTTTGAATTAGCTTAACATAAATAAAAACCCTAACTTAACTCTAGTATGGTATAAGTCTCATACATCTATGTTGCATGTGTAACCTAGCATGACACACTTATATATATCACATATATATTTTGTGCCAAAAAGAAAATAATACATATATCACATATATGTAAAGTATATCAAATGTGAGAAAAGAAATCTTAAGTGAACTAATACTAGTTAATGTAATGTAATATATCAAATATATAATTATACATTAAATTATTATATCAACACTTGATTTAATAATCCGGCTATATCACATATAACCGATTAATATCAAATGCAATATCTTATCGAATCAACGCTTGATCCGATAACTCGGTTATATCACATATAACCAATCATGTCACACATCGCGAGAATAGAATGCGGTATCACATACTCGCATTAATCTGGTCCCGCACATATCACATATGCGCTCCTACTCCATTTCGCTTGAGCCATGAAAGCTCTGTGTAGGACTCTAAAGACTCGTCAATACGCCGACAGTAGGTGATGATCATAGCAAACACCCACAAGCCACAAGCGGTCAGCTAAATGTAATGGCCACCCGGGTATTGAGCGATCAAAAGATCAACAAGCAAGTCCGCTCGTACTCCTGCGAATCCAATCAGTAACACTACCGTACAGTCCGGTCTCTTCGTCTGATATGTCGCATATCACAGCTTGGGGGTGGTATAACGTCAGACCCCAATAGCCTGATAACTCATGCCGATGCAAGGTCCATAATGGTTCGAGAAACTACTGATAACACTTACCAGTAGATCTCAGCAACCCTGGCCAGGGATTTCCGGTTATGGCCAATCGAGCATAGCGCAACATCAACTCCCTATACCGGGAGAGACGAAACCCCTCCTATCGCTCATTACCTCCATGTGACTCGGGACTGTACCCAAAAGCCACCGTTTTGCACGTTCTCTTGAATGTGGTAAGGTGGAAATCAAAGCACAATGGAAATCACACAAGACTCTATGACGATCTCGGGTCTACAGACTAATCTGTACCAGTGTCACCAGAGAACTGCTATTCGACGATAGGTATAATACCATCTAGGAGTTCTCGGCGAGTCCGTTCAGTGTACCCAGTCTCCACTGAGCATCCGTACACCATCTTTGATGTCAAACACCGATAGATATGGGATCATCCATCGCCCATCATATGGGTCAAGATGCGTATACTCTAGTCTACTCTGGAGTATCGATGCCCTGTCTCGATACTCCCTCGACTAGAAACAGATATAGGATGTACTCGTTGACTACACTGGCCCCACTAGTATGATCTGCATCATAGTCTTAGTAGTCAAGTACATATCCTAGGGGCTTTATCAACATGCGAGAGCAAGACAGTAAAAAAATACAAGTCCACATGTTAAGATAAAGAGCAACCAGATAGTATACTATCATGTCGAGTAAGAAAGTCCTCCCTATATATGTCCAAGCATCTACTACAATATACATCACATGTACAGTAATGCCCTCTAGGGCATACATATAACCAACTAATCGTACGAGGAGCATTGGGAACATTTGAAAATAGTGTTCCAGCGTCTTCGGAAATATAATCTGAAGATGAACCTTCTGAAATGCGCGTTTGGAGTCTCCTCAGGTAAATTCCTAGGATTCATCTTACGACACCGAGACATCGAACTAGACCCATCAAAGATCAAGGCGATTATGGAAATGCCTCGCCAAGATCTCTTAAGCAACTGCAGTCTCTCCAAGGAAAGCTCACGTATATCCGACGGTTCATAGCTAACCTCTTCGGAAAATGCCGCCTCTACGGCCATTTAATGAAAAAGGGGACCCCGTTCGTTTGGGATCATAAATGCCAAAGTGCACTGGACGAAATCAAGCAATACCTGCAGTTTCTGCCAGTACTGACCGCTCCGGTCAAGGGAAAGCCTCTCATCCTATACACAACAGCCCTTGAAGGTTCTTAGGCGCACTGTGGGCACAAGAGAACGACCAAGGGAGGAAGAGAGCTCTCTATTATTTGAGTCGAGTTCTCCTGGGGGCAGAAAACAACTACTCCCCCATCGAAAAGCATTGCCTGGTACTGATCTTCGCGATAATGAAACTTCGACATAATGCCTTGGCACATGAGGTCCATCTCATATTGATTTGTACGAAAAAGTGTGTTTGTAGTAACCGCAATCAATAACGGTGTCGCGCGTAGCTAGACCGAGATGAGTACGGGTCGTCCTCTGGGAAACGTGGAACCTTTTACTCTTACTTTAGGCGTATTGAGAAAGAGAGGAGGGAGAATAAAGAGGTTGTAGAATGGTTGTAGGATCTAGATCTACGTTAAACAAGAATGCAAAATATAGATCTAGATTAACTACGGATATAAGTTTATATAAGAAGAGGGCTTGTAGGGTTCATTAGGATTTAGTAGTTATGGATGATTAAGTAAAAATTACTCTTTCTATCCTTTAATAGATTTAAAACTAGAACGACAGTGATGCGTGTAGATTAGGGTTTCTGGAGGGAAAAGGAATCCCACTCTTAACCCCTATCTCGACACGGAACTCCGTTCATATCTAACCTTTGCCAAAACAATCATTAATCTAATCTCTAATCGCGGTCGAGGCTAACAATGAATTGGTAGCATGCCCGATTAGGATGTTAATGATTCTTTTGATAAAGTTTATAAACTTCATAGGACGTAAAAAGAGTTTAGATATTTTCATCATCCATTAACCTACCATAATCCTATGAACCCTAACAAGCGGAGAATTACTCGCGCATGTTGGGAGAAAAAGAGATGGAGAGAAAATGCATAATTAAACTACAAAGAAATAGAATAGGAAAAAGAGTTACCTTTATTAATCAACAATATTCATTACACTTTGATTCCTTAGAAAATGATTACAAATCCTAGTTTTGCTTCTCGATCTCTTCTAAGGAGGTAGATGAACCGTTGATGATCATCTTGAATGCGTGAGCCGTCTTGGACTTCGTGATCGTGTCGACTTGATAATCTTTCCAAGAGGCTCTCGGTCCATATTTATACTCCAAAAGCCAGAACCTTAGATGCCTAAATTGGGGAATAACAGTTAAGATCCAACTAGAAAAATGCCAGCCTCTAT
The DNA here is from genome assembly GCA_030015575.1 of Agapanthus africanus. NCBI lineage: Eukaryota > Viridiplantae > Streptophyta > Magnoliopsida > Asparagales > Amaryllidaceae > Agapanthus > Agapanthus africanus. Next base: position 947,966,642 of record CM057337.1, read on the forward strand.
TTCCTCTTCCACGCGGCGGATCCGCGGCCAACAGGGGCTCTGGCCGCGGATCCGCGGCTCCATGATCTGGACCGTCGATTTGGTTTCCTTGGTTTTTCTTCTCATGACACGTGTGGATCTCTGGAACCTTCAGAATTTGGAAATCTTTTCTTTTCTTCTGCCAGAATTGATTTCTTAATTTGCTTTCTTAATTAGGCAGGTTTGCTCTTAACAACTTTGATTCCCTTGATTTTTAGCCCTGAAAAATTCTGCACAATCTCAACAAATAATATTAGTGGATTTTTGTTTTATTGAGATATTAATTTTATCATGAAGATTTGGTCAATGGTATTTTTGCATAAATTTTCCTACTAAATGTTAATTATAATATATCAACACATGAAAATAGTCTTTTTACAGATAAACCCTCCTATGTATGATATATTATAATAAAGACCTTTTTTAATATAGAAATAGTAGGAAAAATGTAATAACAAATGTACAGTTTTATCAACTGAACAAATACCCCCAAACTTATCTTTGATCGTCCCGAGCAAACTAGTTTATTGAAGAGAAGGAGAAAAAAGAAAGGAGAAAACTAAGCACACTTTCGTAGGCAAACACGATTGCACTGAGCACGTGCAACAAGCCGTTAAACCTCTAGGTGTCCCTAGTAGGAGGAGTGTTGTCTCCTGAGGGTTTTCAGCGGATTACACCCACAAAATCCTATAATAAAAGGGAGATGATGAAATTTACATATAAAGATAAGAACCATAAAAGAAAGACTTTGAAAATAAGAGTTTCCAACTAATACTAGCTTTTCAGTTGTCATGAGCCCTATCTTAATAGTCATGAAAAAATATTAGAAATCACATCATCCCTCAATAAAACATCGTCTTATTCTTCATTCCTACCTTTCATCCAAATATTGATCATATAACCCTACGTGTGTGTAAAGAACATTCCTACACTCGGAGAATTCAATTCAAGCTATCATACTCTTGTCCATCTACCTCAGTACTTTTTAATTTGATGAATATTTAGATTTGCTCATACATTTTCATGCGACCGTTAATACTTCTTGAGGTACTAACCGACCGATTACTTTTGTGCTTGCTGATTAGGTGATAGTATTTTCCTCGTCTTACACCACCTAAGGCTTAGCAGTGACTCCCAAACCAGTTGGTCTAAGGCACTAGGTGATGAAGCACCCTCGCTATATTTTTTTATTGCTGCCTTGGCGATAACAAAACCAGTGTTCATTTTTTTCTTCACCATTTTTATATTTTCTTCATTTATTATTTCCTTCATACTTTGGCTTTTAGACAAGAGCATTTCAAGGTATCCTCTATTATCCCGAGTTTCAAGACGTGTGTAAGTGCATATAGTAGGGTATCAACATTCAAATGTTTGGCTTCCAGAATAGAAACAATTTTTCAGACTTATTTTTATCCTCAGATTAGTGACTTCCTTTATCTTACTAACTCTTGGGACAACAGCTCATAACTACTTATTACCAGTTCGTTTAAGAAAACTTCTAATTTTCTTGGTTTTCTTAAACTATTCCTATCTTTTGGATGTAATTTTTCACTTTCTACTCTTTTGTTATAAAAAAATAATTTTGAATGCCCAGTGTCAAAGATAATTCAGTGAATACAAACCTCCCCCCAAACCTGTTTTCAGCAGTGTCCTCACTGATGTAGCTTTTTGAGAGCATGGACCTGTATACTAGAGGAGAGATACAAGGGGTAAAATAATAGTTAAATGAAAAATACCCCCAAACTTGTTCTTTGGCACGCACAGATATTCAATTAAATCCATTTTTACTCACCTCCATTCTTAAAATGAGAAAATGTTACCAAAACATGGAGATGAGGCGGAGGAAATTTAGTTTTGATAAAGCGGCTCCTGTAAAAACAGGAGCTCCTTCGTGGGGTCGGCAGAGAAATACGGTTTTAATCTATGCCCATTTACTTTAAAAATTGAACCGTTTTTCAAATTTTCAACTTCTACTGCCCCGTGCGGGTGTACATACCGCACCACAAAAGGTCTTTTCCAACGAGATTTAAGCTTTCCCGGATGAAGATGGAGACGGGAATCGTAAAGAAGGACTTGTTGCCCCGATGTGAAAGTTTTTCTAAAAAGATTTTTATCGTGGAACACTTTAGTCCTGTTCTTTACTATCACCGCATTATCGTAAGCTTCATCACGGAGTTCGCTTAGCTCATTCAACTGCAGCTTCCGATAGCTGCCTGCATGATCAAGATCAAAATTAAGCTCTTTAATAGCCCACATTGCTTTATGTTCAATCTCGACAGGAAGGTGGCATGCCTTCCCAAACACAAGGCGGCATAGAGACATACTAAGATCGGTCTTATAAGCGGTGCGGAATGCCCAAAGAGCATCCGTCAATTTGGTTGACCAATCCTTACGGTTCTTAGAAACCGTCTTCTCCAAGATTTGTTTGATCTGCCTATTTGAGATCTCAGCCTGCCCGCTTGTTTGGGGATGATAGGTCTCGAAAGACCGATTACAGAAATATGTCCCGTTGTCACTAATTATAGCGCGAGGGTGTCCGAATCACGAAAAGATATTTTCTTTAAGGAAAAGCAAATTAAGAAATCAATTCTGGCAGAAGAAAAGAAAAGATTTCCAAATTCTGAAGGTTCCAGAGATCCACATGTGTCATGAGAAGAAAAACCAAGGAAACCAAATCTTTTGGATGTAATTTTTCACTTTCTACTCTTTTGTTATAAAAAAATAATTTTGAATGCCCAGCGTCAAAGGTAATTCAGTGAATACAAACCTCCCCCCAAACCTGTTTTCAGCAGAGTCCTCACTGATGTAGCTTTTTGAGAGCATGGACCTGTATACTAGGGGAGAGATACAAGGGGTAAAATAATAGTTAAATGAAAAATACCCCCAAACTTGTTTTTTGGCACGCACAAATATTCAATTAAATCCATTTTTACTCACCTCCATTCTTAAAATGAGAAAATGTTACCAAAACATGGAGGTGAGGCGGAGAAAATTTAGTTTTGATAAAACGGCTCCTGTAAAAACAGGAGCTCCTCCGTGGGGTCGGCAGAGAAATACGGTTTTAATCTATGCCCATTTACTTTAAAAATTGAACCGTTTTTCAAATCTTCAACTTCTACTGCCCTGTGCGGGTGTACATACCGCACCACAAAAGGTCCTTTCCAACGAGATTTAAGCTTTCCCGGATGAAGATGGAGACGGGAATCGTAAAGAAGGACTTATTGCCCCGATGTGAAAGTTTTTCTAAAAAGATTTTTATCGTGGAACACTTTAGTCCTGTTCTTTACTATCACCGCATTATCGTAAGCTTCATCGCGGAGTTCGCTTAGCTCATTCAACTGCAGCTTCCGATAGCTGCCTGCATGATCAAGATCAAAATTAAGCTCTTTAATAGCCCACATTGCTTTATGTTCATTCTCGACAGGAAGGTGGCATGCCTTCCCAAACACAAGGCGGTATGGAGACATACCAAGATCGGTCTTATAAGCGGTGCGGAATGCCCAAAGAGCATCCGTCAATTTGGTTGACCAATCCTTACGGTTCTTAGAAACCGTCTTTTCCAAGATTTGTTTGATCTGCCTATTTGAGATCTCAGCCTGCCCGCTTGTTTGGGGATGATAGGGCGTAGAAATCTTGTGAGTGATTGAATATTTCCGCATCAATGTCTCGAAAGACCGATTACAGAAATGTGTCCCGTTGTCGCTAATTATATCGCGAGGGTGTCCGAATCGCGAAAAGATATTTTCTTTAAGGAACATAATGACAACTTTGTTATCATTAGTGCGACACGGTATAGCTTCCATCCGTTTCGAGACATAATCAACCGCTAACAAGATATATAAATTCCCAAAAGAATTGGGAAAAGGGCCCATAAAATCAATACCCCACACATCGAATATTTCCATAACCAATATAGGTTGGAGCGGCATCTCGTTCCTTCGTGAAATCCGACCCAAATGCTGACATCACGGACAAGTTTTGCAATGTTCAAATGCATCTTTAAATAATGTTGGCCAATAAAAGCCACATTGCAAAACTTTTTCCGCCGTTTTTTGAGGACCAAAATGACCGCCGCATGCCTGATCATGACAAAATGATAACACGCTCTTGAATTCATCGTTAGGTACACACCTGCGAATGATTTGATCGGAACAATACTTAAACAGATAATGTTCATCCCAGTAAAAGTATTTTACTTGGGATAGAAATCGAAGTTTGTCTTGTTTCGACCAATCGCTAGGAATAAGTCCCGTCGCAAGATAGTTCACGATATCCACGAACCAAGGTTCGTAGGATACAGTCAAGAGCTGTTCGTCAGGAAATGAGTCATTTATCAGCACGGTCAAAGTTGGCGAAGAAGTGATGCATGAAAGATGGTCGGCTACAACGTTTTCACATCCACTCTTGTCTTGGACGACAAGATCAAATTCTTATAACAATAGGATCCAACGTATTAACCTGGCCTTCGCATCCTTCTTCGATAAAAGATGTCATAGGGCGGAGTGATCTGTGTAAACCACAATAGGCGAGCCAATCAAGTAGGGCCTGAATTTCTCTAATGCAAATACAACTGCCAAAAGTTCTTTCTCGGTAGTTGTGTAATTTATTTGTGCATCATTCAAGGTCCTACTTACATAGTAAATTACATGTGGCATCTTATCAATGCGTTGTCCTAAGACAGCACCAATAGCAAAATCTGATGCATCACACATAAGCTCGAACGGGTGGTTCCAATCCGGAGATGATAGAACGGGGGCTGTAGTGAGCGATCTTTTTAGCGATTCAAAAGCAGCCTCACAATCCGAATCGAAGTTAAATGTAGTATCCTTGGCCAATAGAAGGGTTAAGGGTCTAGTAATTTTGCTAAAGTCCTTAATGAATCTCCTATAAAATCCTGCATGGCCAAGGAAGGATCGTATATTTTTGACGCATTTGGGACGAGGGAGGTTATGAATGACATCTATTTTAGCTCTGTCAACCTTAATGCCTTTTCGTGAAATTATATGTCCAAGTACAATACCTTCTTGGACCATAAAATGGCATTTTTCCCAATTCAAAGTCAAGTTCTTATCCTTACAACGGGTAAGAACCGCGTCAAGATTACGAAGGCAGTCCTCAAAGGAGTCCCCAAAAAATGGAGAAATCGTCCATAAAAATTTCTAGAAAATTTTATGCCATATCTGAAAATATCCCCATCATGCACCGCTGAAATGTAGCGGGAGCGTTGCATAACCCAAAGGACATGCGTCTATAAGCAAAAGTTCCGAAAGGACAAGTAAATGTGGTTTTATCTTGATCCTTTTCGGCGATGGGGACCTGGTTATAGCCAGAGTATCCGTCCAAGAAACAGTAGTATTCGTGTCCAGCTAATCGTTCTAACATCTGGTCAATGAAAGGTAGAGGGAACTGATCTTTCCTCGTTGCGGCATTGATTTTCCTGTAATCAATACATACGCGCCACCCAGTTTGGGTGCGTGTTTGGATTAATTCATTAGCCTCATTAGTGATGACCGTGATGCCAGACTTTTTAGGGACCACATGAATTGGACTTACCCATTGGCTATCAGATATGGGGTAAATTATTCCACTATCAAGGCACTTGACGATTTCTTTCTTTACCGCCTCCTTCATAACGGGATTTAACCGTCTTTGTGGGTCTCGGGTTGGTTTGGCTTCATCCATCAAATGTATGTAATGTTCAACAATTAAGGGATTAATCCCTTTGATGTCGGCCATTGTCCAACCAAATACTTGCCGATTCGATCTCAACACTGCCAAAAGTGCGTTCTCTTGCTCTAAGGCTAGAGAAGCGGATATAATCACTGGCAAAGTCTCTTTCTCTCCTAAATATGCATATTTAAGATGAGAAGGTAGCAGTTTGAGATCAAGAATTGGCGGAGAGACAATAGAAGGTGGGGTAAGGGAATGATATTCGGACTCCCTAAGAGGTTCAAAACTTGCATAAGATATTGACTCGGAAAGTGCTTCTGACTTTTGCAGCGAGTCAAAGGGTTCAAACTCAATGACGGACTCATTGAACATATCCTCACTATGAAGTGGTGCAAGATCAAACGATGTCTCATTAGTGTTGTCGAGATCATCAAAGCAAAGTTCCTCATCCATACAGCTTTCGGGAGCTATCTCGTGGATGGAACAAACATCCAGCAAATGAGCAGAACGTTCTGATGGCTGACTTCCTAGCTTGTAAATATTAAGCTCAATTGTCATTTTCCCGAAGGATAAGTTCATAGAACCGTTACGACAATTAATTACAGCGTTAGAAGTTGCTAGGAAGGGTCGACCAAGTATCACCGGGATTTGATTGCGTGGGTTTGCCACAGGTTGTGTATCTAAAACAATAAAGTCCACGGGAAATATGAATTCCCTGACTTTAATTAACACATCTTCTAGTTCACCCTGAGGTTTGGTGATAGATCGGTCTGCCATCTGGAGAGTACAATGGGCGGGTTTTAACTCTCCAATTCCTAACTGCTCGTATCCTGAATAAGGAAGCAAGTTAACGCTAGCGCCAAGATCGAGTAAAGCACGATTAATATTTTTACCCCCAATAGAAATAGAGATTGTAGGACAGCCGGGGTCTTTACGTTTCTTTGGTATTTGTTGGGTAAAAGCTGTGCTAACATTACTCGTCATGAAAACCTTCTTAGGCACTTGAGTTTTTCTCTTCCTAGTGCATAAGTCTTTAAGGATTCTTGCATAAGATGAGACTTGTTGAATAGCATCTAGGAGAGGAATATTCACGCTAACTTGCTTAAAAATTTCCACAATCTTCTCCATTTGCGGGTTAGGTCTGTTGGCCCTTAATCTGTTTGGAAATGGAGCTTGATCAATAAGTTTTGGGTCCAACGTTTGTGGAGAAGACTGTGGGGACGGATTCGATCCCAAAATTGGAGTGGGAATCAACTTAGATAGATTTGGCGAAATGTTCGGGCCTTGGGGAAAACGGAGAATAGGCTCGGATGAAGGTGGGAGACTAGACGAATTATGGGAAGAAGAAGAAGAAGCTGAGGTATCATTGGTGTCACTAACATCAAATTGCTTACCCACTCGGTTATTCAGCACTTTTCCCGATCTCAACGTAGTAACGGCATTCACATTATGATTTTATGAATGGCCAGGATTCGGTAGGGGTTGAGATGCGAGTTTCCCTTTCTCTCTCGCACTCATTGCGGCATTTAACTGTGCAAGTTGGTTTTCTATTGATTTAATACTCTCACCATGGGAGGCGGAGTCTTTCTTTATGGTATCAATAGAAGACTTCATCTCAGCCGACAATTGCATGGAATGTTTCATGAACAAATCCAAAGTTTGTGCGAGTGAAGAGTTATTAGTACCGGCCACTTGTGGTGTAGAAGTGTTGGCCGGATTTTGAAAATTTTGTGACTGAAAGGGGAGCTAATTTTGTGGTTGTGGTTGCTGTGGAGGAGGTCTTTGATAATTGCTTTGTTGGTTTTGGTTCCAAGCAAAGTTAGGATGATTCCTCCATCCTTGATTGTACGTGGAAGAATAAGGATCGTTTCTAGGCCGCTGCTGAAAAGCAGCATTAGTTTGACCTTGAAACGGTGCATTCATAGGACATTCTTCCGTTAAGTGTGAAGGATCTGAACAGCAACCACAGACGGTTTTTGGAAGCGTAACCTGATTTAGGGAGACTGATGAGAATCTGTTCTCAATAGCGTCGAGTTTCTTCTGCATCGCTGCCATTTCGGCTTTCACTGCGATGGAAACATCGAGCTGGTGAACACCTCTCCTAGATGAAGGTGGTCTTACGCTTTCCCACTGCAAAGTGTTTTCAGCGAGGTCTTCCAGATACTTCCAAGCTTCACCGTCATCTTTAGACATGAAATTGCATTGACACATTGTTTCAAGCATCTGCTTTGTCGCTGGATTAATGCCATCATATATAATTAGGCATAAATCCCATCTATTGATTCCATGATGAGGATATTGGACAAGCAGATCTTTGAAACGTTCAAAGCGCTTCCAAAATGGTTCATTGGGAAGCTGGGTGAACTGGTTGATCTCGCTTCTAACACGGGCAGTCTTATGGTTTGGGTAAAACTTCTTAAGAAATGCAATTACGAAATCATCCCAATTAGTGATAGAGTGTGCGGCAGTATTATAAAGCCATTTTTCTGCCAAGTCGCACAGAGTGAATGGGAGAAGACGCAAGCGCATAGCATCCACAGTCAATTGTGAAGTACCCATCATTGCGCATACGTTTTCGAATTTGGTGATGAAAACGTACGCGTCTTCCGACTCAAGCCCGTGAAATTTGGGCAGCAGATTGATGTAGTGGGGTTTAATTTCGAAATTATCCCCGTTAGCTGGTGGAATGGATAGACAAGTAGGAAGGGGACCACGGATAGGATAGCATCTCTCTTGGAGAGAGATGCGCGGTGGATTCTGCGCACCTACGGGCGGTGGCAGCGTGGTGTTATAATCTGATGGAGTGCCGTCCATCTCGGTCGTGGTGTGTGGTGGTGGGGGAAAAGAAGATGAAGAAGCACCGACTTCGGAGTCGTTAGCAGGAACGCGGACAAGACGGGCACTAGGATCCCGTGTCCAGCCGAGCATGCACTAAGCGGGTTTAGTGCAAGTGGTAGCGTGTGTGTGGTTTAAAATTGGTTTGTTTTGAAAAAAGTGGGACTCAAGACAAATCACTCTAAAATGCACAAACAACCCTAGAACTAAGGTTACTTAGGTCCAGTCTCTAGACCGCTCCTAGACTTCCAAAGGACAAGCCGCAGGATCAATCCTCTACCGCCTCTTTACTACCCTTGTAGCCAGGTAAGTGCCAGATGAGTGGGAGGCTCCCCACTACAAAAGTAGTGGTCCTAATTAAGTAACCACTCACCTCAGACACACTTGCCTAGACACCACAAAAGTAATGCGGATAAGCGATGGATTACCCACGACCTTCCTCTGTCCTTATTGAGCGCGACAGTCCTTAGAGTCTGGTCTAGATATTTTTTAAATTAATGTAGGGTTGATGCAGATGCTCGGTTTGTGATTTGTGGGACTTAGGAAGGGTGATAAAATCCCCACCTAATCTGGATTTGGTCTTTGCCCCTAAAGTCCGTATTAAAATATGCAAAACAAAACCAATTACAAAACTTTTGCAAAATGATTTTTGAGCGGCGCTATTTTGCAAAGAATCCTGCAGAAAATAGATTTTATTGGATTTGAGAGGAGAGAGGAAGAGGTTAGAATCTTACCAGAGAAGACTGAAGCCCTAGATCTCTTAGCCCGTCGCGCTTCCGCCGCGGATATGCCTCCTTTGCCATGGATCCGCCGTAAGAAGGAAAGATCTGTTGATGAAATTTTCTCTGTTCCCTTCTGTGCTCCTCTGGATCTCTAAGAATGTCTCTGTCTTCTGTTTCCTCAAGTCTGTGACTCCAGATCTCCTTGCAAAAATTCACACACTTCGTTAAATATACGATTTGCAGTTTTGTTTTAATTATGATATGAATCGAATAAGAATTCAACACAAATAGTAAGACCAAAAAATTACGCACGGATCCCCGGCAACGACGCCATTTGATTTGTACGAAAAAGTGTGTTTGTAGTAACCGCAATCAATAACGGTGTCGCGCGTAGCTAGACCGAGATGAGTACGGGTCGTCCTCTGGGAAACGTGGAACCTTTTACTCTTACTTTAGGCGTGTTGAGAAAGAGAGGAGGGAGAATAAAGAGGTTGTAGAATGGTTGTAGGATCTAGATCTACGTTAAACAAGAATGCAAAATATAGATCTAGATTAACTACGGATGTAAGTTTATATAAGAAGAGGGCTTGTAGGGTTCATTAGGATTTAGTAGTTATGGATGATTAAGTAAAAATTACTCTTTCTATCCTTTAATAGATTTAAAACTAGAACGACAGTGATGCGTGTAGATTAGGGTTTCTGGAGGGAAAAGGAATCCCACTCTTAACCCCTATCTCGACACGGAACTCCGTTCATATCTAGCCTTTACCAAAACAATCATTAATCTAATCTCTAATCGCGGTCGAGGCTAACAATGAATTGGTAGCGTGCCCGATTAGGATGTTAATGATTCTTTTGATAAAGTTTATAAACTTTATAGGACGTAAAAAGAGTTTAGATATTTTCATCATCCATTAACCTACCCTAATCCTACGAACCCTAACAAGCGGAGAATTACTCGAGCATGTTGGGAGAAAAAGAGATGGAGAGAAAATGCATAATTAAACTGTAAAGAAATAAAATAGGAAAAAGAGTTACCTTTATTAATCAACAATATTCATTACACTTTGATTCCTTAGAAAATGATTACAAATCCTAGTTTTGCTTCTCGATCTCTTCTAAAGAGGTAGATGAACCGTTGATGATCAGCCTGGATGCGTGAGCCGTCTTGGACTTCGTGATCGCGTCGACTTGATAATCTTTCCAAGAGGCTCTCGGTCCATATTTATACTCCAAAAGCCAGAACCTTAGATGCCTAAATTGGGGAATAGCAATTAAGATCCAACCAGAAAAATGCCAGCCTCTATTTCCTCTTCCACGCGGCGGATCCGTGGCCAACTGGGGCTCTGGCCGCGGATCCGCGGCTCCTTGATCTGGACCGTCGATTTGGTTTCTTTGGTTTTTCTTCTCATGACACGTGTGGATCTTTGGAACCTTCAGAATTTGGAAATCTTTTCTTTTCTTCTGCCAGAATTGATTTCTTAATTTGCTTTCTTAATTAGGCAGGTTTGCTCTTAACAACTTTGATTCCCTTGATTTTTAGCCCTGAAAAATTCTGCACAATCTCAACAAATAATATTAGTGGATTTTTGTTTTATTGAGATATTAATTTTATCATGAAGATTTGGTCAATGGTATTTTTGCATACATTTTCCTACCAAATGTTAATTATAATATATCAACACATGAAAATAGTCTTTTTACAGATAAACCCTCCTATGTATGATATATTATAATAAAGACCTTTTTTAATATAGAAATAGTAGGAAAAATGTAATAACAAATGTGCATTTTTATCAACTGAACACATATCAAAGGTGGATCCTCTCAAGTATTTGATGTCAAGATCCATACTAACTGGAAGGCTTTCTAATTGGGCCCTCTTCTTGATAGAGTTCTCGACAATATATCGACCTTTCAAGGCAGTAAAAGGCCAGGCCATCGCCGACTTTCTCGCTGAGCATCCGATACCAGCTGAATCTCCCTTAAATTGCGAATTTCCAGATGAACACGCGTTCGACGCAATCGACAGAGAGGAGGAAGGAAATAATGCCTGATAGGAACTCTACTTCGATGGAGCATCTTCCATGAAGAAGCGAAAGCAAAACACCCCCATAATCAAAGCTGGGGTAGGCTTTATCTTTGTGACTCCACAAGGAGAGATAATGCGTTTCTCCCTTTCATTGACAGAGCCAAGAACAAACAACGAAGCGGAATATGAAGCTTTGATAGCAGGTCTTGAGATCGCTGTTGACATGGGGATCGAAAACCTCCTAATATATGGAGACTCCCAGCTGATCGTTAGCCAAGTAAATGGCGACTATCAGACGTGCAATCCAGAGTTGGTAAAATATGGCGAAAGGGTGCAGCAACTGCTGACTCAAATTCCATCCTACGTCCTGGAAAGCATACCCCGGGCGGAAAATAGCAAGGTGGATGCATTAGCCAAACTCGCTAAAGAACCGGCTGATGAAAATCTTGATGACGTAAGGATCATTGTACAAATCCGCCGGATTCTCGCGCCGGCAGAAATATCTCCGGAGTCGTCTGAAAGAAAAGAAGCAACCAGACAGGCGGTCCTCCAAATAGAACACGAAGAAAGGGTCAAGGACTGGAAGGAAGTCTTTATAGACTACTTCAAATCCCATCGAACACCCGACGACGCGTCGTCAAGACATCGGCTCATGAAGCGATCCCTATCTTTCGCCTTCGTCAATGATACTCTATATAAGAGATCGTTTGACGGTTTGTGACTAAAGTGCCTGGGACCGGAAGAAGCAAGGAGAGTCGTCCAAGAAACTCATGATGGACTCTGCGGTTCTCATCAAGTCGGGCCAAAGATAAAGCTGAAGATCAAAAGAATGGGTTACTATTGGCCCACAATGATTCAGGACTGCCTCGAATATGCGAAGCAGTGTCACTTGTGACAGATTCACTGGGACTTCATCCACCAGCATCCAAATCTGCTACACCCAACGTTGTCCAGCTGGCCGTTCAAAATATGGGGAACCGATATAATCGGGCCCATCGAATCAGCATCGTCCAAGGGACATCGGTTCATATTGGCAACAACCGATTACTTCTCAAAGTGGGCAGAGGCAGTACCGCTAAGGGAGGTGAAGACGGAGAACATCCTCCATTTCTTCAGGACACATGTCATCTACCGGTTTGGCACTCCACGACGAATCATCTCGGATAATGGACCGGCTTACAGGAGCCATAAGACCAGCCAGCAGCATAATATAGATTGGAGATACTCTTCAGTCTATAATCCCCGAGTTAATGGTCTAGCTGGGACTTTCAACAAGACCTTGACGAAGATCATAAAGAAAACGGTGTCCAGTAATAAAAGGGACTGGCATGAGAGACTGCATGAAGCTCTCTGGGCTTATCGAATCACGTTCAAAACGGCTACGAATACAACGCCATTCGCATTGGTATTCGGCATGGAAGCGGTACTCCCCTTGGAGATAGAGCTACCCTCTCTGTGAGTGGCGATTCATTACGAGTTAATGGATGAAGAAAATGCCCATCTTCAGCTTGAGGAGCTCGATGCCCTCGATGAAACTCGTCTCATGGCGCAGCAAAACTTGGAAGCTTATAAAGTAAGGATGACGCGCTCATACGAAAGACTAACCAGGCCAAGAACATTCTGCCAAGGCGAACTCGTACTAGTCGTAAAAAGGCCCATGATCCCCAACCGTGCAAAGCGGGGAAAATTCGAGCCAAACTATGAAGACCCGTACATCATAGACAAGGTCTACCAAGGTGGGGCCTACTTGCTCATGAATATGCATGGCGAAAGACCATTCCGACCAATAAACGGCTGGTTCCTTAAGAAATACTACGTTTGACGAGTCACGGATCAGGTTAATGATAGATGATGACGCTCGTGTCCGCTCGCTTTCTTCCTGAGTCCAAACTCTATAAGTAGTAGTGGCAAAACTTCGCCCAAAAGCTAACAATGGACCGAGATGTCCCTAAACTAACACTGGACCGAGATGTCCCTAAACTAACATCAGACCGAGATGTCCCTAAACTGACAATGGACCGTAATGTCCTTAAACTAAATACGTTGCCTCAAACATGGCGATAGTGGAATTCAAGTCCATAAGTCCCAGCAGCGAGGACTGCAATTCGGGTCCCGCTGGCTGCACAGCTGCTCCGGTGGAGAAGTCCCCCCTAAGTGCCATTGGCAAACAGAAGGGTAAAAAAAGGTACGTCCACAAGCGAAATGGGCACGGATGAAAACCCAAAAGGGCGCCGTGAGTAAAAATAGCAGGGCTACCGGTGAGTTTGTGAAAACCTGAAAGGGCGCAATCTCGTGGTGTTAAAAAAAACGGTATGTCCACAAGCGAAATGGGCACGGATGAAAACCCGAAAGGGGCGCCGTGAGTAAAAATAGCAGGGTTACCGGCGAGTTTGTGAAAACCCGAAAAGGCGCAATCTCTCTAAAATAAAGACACCTGCAAGGTTATCTCGGCCTTGTGAGGAGAAAACACCTGTGTGAGATCCTTACGATACACAAGGGAGCAACACACTTAGGGATCCTCACGATTCCTAAGGAGAAATTACACTTACGAGATCTTTACGACGCGTAAGGAGAATTCCCCCTGTGAGACCCTCACGGCTCACAGGATTCAAAAGCCTTAAGATACAGGGACCTGAACCTGTTCTTAAGCCATCACACTCCCCAAGTTGCCCTACAGGCGGTCCAATATAGGCCCTTTTATACAATCCATGGGCACAAATAAACGCTCCCTCACCTAGTTCCACCAATGGCGCGAAATTTCCCCATTTGGTGAACAACACTTGCAGGTCTTCTCGACCTGCAAGGAGAAAATACTCTTGTGAGATCCTTACGACTTACAAAAGAAGATATCACTTAGGAATCCTGTCACGACCCGCTTCCCAGAGTACGCTAAAATAGGTACGTGACATAGCCAACCATGCTACCTGTGGATAAGAAAAATCCTTCCACAGTCACATTACGGCTGTAGAGATATCAAGAACAGGAAAGTAAACTAAACTATCTAATACATGTCCATGAGCCAGAATTAATGAGTCAAGAAATGATAATATGCGGAAGCGAAAGATATAATAAATGAAACACCTGGAAGGTAAAACTGCATACCAACAGGATGTTCACCGCTCGGTCTAACAGCGGCAATACTCCTGATCAGTCTGCAACAAGGTAGAGGATCTGGGCCATGCAAACCCCAGACGTCAACGCGTCATAATATCAAGCAATAAAATATAAATAGGGTAGCAAGACATGCAAGTATAATTATAAATGGTAAGCAGGTGTAACAGTAATATAAATTCGGGTAGTGAAAGGTAGTGCACAGTGAGCAATCTAAACCGGTCTATTGGGTTAACTACTCTCAAGTCTTTGAAATCAATTTGATGAATCATCGATATAACTCAATAGTATCCCGTGCGTGCCCGGGACCACGGTCAAGATTCTCGGGCTGAATCCGAGACGTGCCGCTAGGCAGTAAATGGGTAGTATGTAAAGATGAGTGATGTCAGCATCATCACCCCGGGGCTGGCTTAGCCTATAAGACTGATCAGAACAGGTATAGAACTGTTGAGTTACAAGTCAGGTTTCATCATTGATTTCCCCATACCCCCAAGTCAAAAGTGTTCAAGTCAGGTATTAAATAATCTATAACTAATACCAACCCAGGATCAGACAGGTACAGGTTTGTATGGATAGACAACAGGAATGGTCCGTAAGGACAACAGGTCAGGTTTGTTGGCATTAGACACAAGATCAGGTAACAGGTAATACCATGGTATATCAGGTCAAGCCAGGTAATATATAAAGGTGTCATGTCATGTCAAGAGTCGTACGGTACCATGTCGGGTCAAGTAATAGGTGTAGCAAGTCATGTCAGGGTGTACCAGATATCATGTGGGTGCTCATAATCAAACTAGCATAATCATGGGTATACAGAACAAGCATGTGTACTAATAGAATCAACAAGCTGGAACGTGTAACGTGAAATGCAATCAGGTACAGATTAAGGTATGTAGATGCCCGGTTATCAGTTTGGGTTTAAGGGATAGTTTCAACATTACATGAATACAGTATAACACATATGGATGTTAAAATCATGTTAATACGTACTAAATAATCTAGAGATGTAATAATATATAAAATACGTTCAATGGATGCAACCGGGTATTCGGGGTAGAAACTATTTAAAAGTGCTATGGGTTATGCAGTTAATTAGTAAGTAATTTAACCACGAATGTGGGTACACGATATTATACTTTAAGGTGCAACAAGTTATAATTTAAGATCCGAGTCTACAGTGATAAAATCCGACATCGAAATGCAAGAATGGAAACTAATAGCCTTAGGTTCAATTTACAGATTTAATCATGAAATAAATCTGTATAGATAATATAGTAGCATGCAGCAAGTTTCACTTGCCTTGATCGGATCACGGAACGTTACGCGTCGGCGGAAAAGTCGCGACGCGCGCACGGTACACGGAATGAATCCAAACAACGCATGATGGAAACCCACAGGTCAGGTATCCTCGCTGGGTCGTCGGATCGTCGTCGGCACGTCGGATCCCGGCAACAAGAAACAACAGTGAAAACATCAAGAGGAATACACAAGGAATGTGAAGAAGAGAAGAAGAAGAAGAAGGTCTCACTGTGGCTATGGGTTCTGGGACTTCAGGGGAGTCGGCAAGGCGACGACAACGAGGGTTGCCGGCGTGTGGGTTTCCCGGCGAAGGGTAGCAGTGTGCAGGGTTCTTGGCCGTCGGGGATCAAAGGTTGCAGGATCTCCAGAGAAGGCGCTTGAGAAATTTTGCCAACACTCCAACAAGAGGGAGCCCAGATAGCATCTGCTCACTTTCCAAAGTTTCACAATAGGCCGATCAAAATACTAAGCATCAAAGTTCACAATCTCACCACCACCATCATCAAGAACAGCAACAACACCTACATCGACGGCGGCCATGGCAAACGAAGACGAGGAAGAGATAAGGTGGATGCCGAGGAAGATGACGGTGCTCGGGTAAGAAGTCGGCAAGGTGCTAGGGTTGAGGTCGTAGGTTGGTGGAGGATGGAGATGGGTTGTCAGTCACGACGGGAACGTGGGTTATCGTCGGGGTTGGCGAGAGCGGGAGAGGAGGAAGAGGAGGTGAAATGGTGGTGAGGGAGGTCGTCGGCGTGAGGCGACGACGGTGAGGAGGCGATGGGTATGTGCAGGCTCGGGAGAAGAGAGGAATGTGTGGAGGTGAGAACGAGGGTAAGGAGGAGAGAAGAAGGTGAATTGAAGGGGTGACAAGATCTGGAAGGAGGTGGCAGCGAAGGTGACAACGGCGAAGGTTGAGGAGTCAAGGCGGTCTCGGGGAAGGAACGAGAGGAAGGAAGAGAGAGAAAAAAGTGATCGAGAGAGATGAGGGATGGTTGCGAGGGTGGAGACGAGGGTTAGGGATGATCGACGACGAGGGTGGAGGCGGCGGCGGAGAGGGGAGTTGATGGGTTAGGTTTTCTCATGGAGGTTTTTAAAACGAAGAAGAGAAGATGTGAAGAAGGGAGGTGACCAGATCATATGGGCGGTGACGGGAGTCGAGGAATGAACAGTATTCGCGAGATGAGCGAGAGAGGGCGCGAGAGGAGAGAGAAGGATGAGAGAGAGAGAGAGAGAAAGAGAAAAGAGAGATAGAGAGAGAGAGAGAAGGATCTGTGGGCCCGGTACAAGGAAAGAGAGGGCCGCAATTGGCTCGCGGAGAATAAAGAGATATGAAGAGAAGGAAAAGAAAAGATTTAGTGGGAGAGGAAACGTGTGGGGCCCAGTGAAACGAAAGGGGAAATTTTGATTGGTTGTGGGATGAGAATTAGATTAGGAAAAAATATATAAAAGATTTTAAACAGTTTAAGAATATTTTGCCGGCTGTAAAATATTTTAAACGGATTAAAGAGATCAAAAAATAATTTGAATTTAAATTTAAAATTCAAATAATTGAATTTTAGCGGAAAATAAAATATTTCAGAAATGCGCCCAGGTTGGGTCCTAAATTTTGGATTTGAAATATGAAAATTATTAGCCAGTTTCAAAATTTAAAATGAAAGATTATATGACAGAAATGCATACCCCCAAGAACGGACGTACGTACGTGCGCGTAGCCATCCAAACACGTCCGTTTCACTGAACGGGACGAGAACACGATGCAAGGATGCTACCACAGGGTTAGGGGTATCAAGCAGGTCATGTAATGTACTCTATAAATATTTTCTGTGACTTAAAAGTTATATGATAAAACATGCGATGTCAGATGAAATACCAATATGCAGTTTATACTAGATGCACGTGTCAATGCAACGAGTCAATGTAATCTATAGATAAGACTCTAACAGGTTCAAGCAATCGGGTCGGGTCGAATGCAATATAAAGTGTAAAACACCATTCGCACCCAAGATACGTTAAATCAAGAAAAGACCATGGATAGGTAAATACGGAAACTGGAATTGGTATAAATGAACTCTGGTGTTACATTATACCCAACTACAAAAGAATTTCATCCTCGAAATTCCAAGAACAAGAAAGGATAAACAAACAAGAAATTTCAAGAATAGGTGTGGAAACTTCTGCCGGATTTCATCTTCTCGTTCCCCAAGTTGATTCTCTATGTGAGCGATTACCCTAAGTACAAGAGGGATAACTTCATTCTTAAGAACCTTTTCCCTTCGAACCATAATCGACATGGGTTGCTCCTCAAAAGTCAAGCCTTCACGTACTGTCAGCTCTGAATGATCCCATACATGTGTTTTATCTTGAACATACTTACGGAGTTGAGATATGTGAAACACGTCATTTACATTCGCCAAAGATTGCGGTAACGCCAATCGTTACGCCATTTCTCCAACACACTCCAAAATCTCAATGGTCCAACGAATCGAGGACTAAGCTTTCCTCGACTTCCGAAACGAATCACCCCTCTAGTCGGTGATATCTTCAAGAATACCAAATCACCCACGGCGAACTCTAGAAGTCTTCTCGACGTATCTGCCCAACTCTTTTTGTCGGTCTTGTGCTGCTTTCATATGATTCCGGATAGTGTCAACCTTCTCAACTGTTTGCACGATCAAGTCCGGTCCCAATAACCTTCGTTCACAAGCTCGTCCCAACAAACAGGTGAATGACATTTGCGACCATATAAAGCTTCGAATGGAGTTATCTGAATAGTTTCCTGGAAACTGTTGTTGTACGAAAACTCCACCAATTGTAGATGATCCTCCCATGAACCCTTGAAGTCCAACATGTAAGCTCTCAACACATCTTCGAGAGTTTGGATCGTTCTCTCCGACTGGCCATCTGTTTTGAGGATGATAAGCTGTACTAAACTTCAATCGAGTCCCCAAACTTTCCTGTAAGCTCCTCCAAAAGTGTGATAAGAACCGAGTGTCACGGTCGGACACGATGCTCACCGTTACTTCATGCAATCTTACAATCTCCTGCATGTACCGTTCTGCCAAAGTTTCTGTTGATTGACCAACCCGAAAAGGAATGAAATGAGCTGCCTTGGTCAAACGATCAACAATCACCCAAACTGCATTGTTGCCCTTTGGACTCCGCGGTAGAGCTGTCACGAAATCCATGGTTATATGTTCCCACTTCCACTGAGGAATCGGAAGTGGTTGCAATAAACCAACAATCCTTTGATGTTCAACCTTAACTTGCTGACACACCAAGCACTTTGCTACAAAGCGGGCAATCTCCCGTTTCATGCCTTCCCACCATAAATGCTGTCGTATATCTCGGTACATCTTCGTGCCTCCTGGATGTACGGAATAAGCTGAACTGTGCGCCTCCTTCATAAGTTCTTCGCGAATATCTCCCTTCGGCACACACAAACGGCTACCATATCTTAACGAACCATCTTCATGGATCAGTAAGTCAGTTCGAAGTCCAGCTTCAACCTGTTCTCGAAACTTTTGCAATCTAGGGTCCTGCGATTGCGCTGCTTTAATATTCTCGATCAACGACGAATGTACCTGCAGCTGCATCAACTGTCCCGAGGAATGCGGTAGCACAACCTCCAAATCAAATCTTCAAAAGTCTTCAATGAGTTCCTTCTGTGCAGTCAACGTCTGAATTGCTGGTAACCGACTGAGCGCATCCGGCACAACATTAATCTTTCCCGGATGGTACTTAATATCAAGATCGTAGTCAGCCATCAGCTCCAACCATCTACGTTGCCTCATATTAAGCTCCTACTGCGTGAACACATACTTCAAGCTCTTATGATCAGTGAAAACCTCGACCCTTTCGCCCAAAAGGCAGCGTCTCCAAATCATCAAAGCGAAGATCACAACTGCAAGCTCCAAGTCATGAGTTGGGTAATTCTTCTCGTGGGTCTTCAACTGTCTCGATGCGTATGCTACAACCTTCCCATGCTGCATCAAAACACATCCCAATCCTTTCCCAGATGCGTCGCTATGAATCACCAATTCTCCGAAACCGTCTGGTACGGTTAAAACAGGCGCGGTTATCAACCTCTGCTTCAACGCCTCAAAAGTTGACGCACACTTATCCGTCCATACAAACGGTACTTCCTTGCGCGTAAGCTTGGTCAAAGCTTAGCGAAACGAGCAAAATTCTCCACGAACCTCTGTAGTATCCTGCAAGTCTAAGAAAACTTCTGATCTCCACAACGTTCTTCGGAATCGGCCAGTCTTGAACTGCCGCAATCTTCCTTGGATAAACGGCGATTTCATCTCCAGATACGATATTCCCCAAAAACTTCACTTCTTCAAGCCAAAACTCGCACTTGCTCATTTTTGCATACAATCTTTCTTGCCTCAATATCTGCAGTGCGATCTTCAAGTGTTCTACATGCTCTTCCTTGCTCCCTGAGTAGACCAGAATATCATCGATGAACACTACTACAAACTGGTCCAAGAACGGTGAAAGACTCGGTTCATCAAGTCCAAATATCGCCGGTGCATTTGTTACTCCGAAGGGCATCACTAAGTACTCGTAACGTCCATACCGAGTTCGGAACGCTGTCTTGCAAATATCTTCAGTTTTCACTCGGACCTGATGATATCCGGATCTCAAATCCAGCTTCGAGAATACCCTCGCGCCACTAAGCTGCCCAAATAATTCGCCAATGCGAGGGATCGGGTACTTGTTCTTAATAGTCACCCGGTTTAATTCTCGATAATCGATGCACATCCTCCTTGTGCCAACTTTCTTCTTTACTAGAAGAACTGGAGTTCCCCAAGGCGAGTTACTGCTGCGAATCCAATGCTTCTCGAGTAATTCAGTAACCTGTTTCTTGACTTTTTCCAACTCCACTGGTGCCATCGGATAGTACGCCTTTAAGATTGACGCTGCACCAGGAACAAGATCGATCGCGAACTCCACATCTCATTTTGGCGGTAAAACTGATATGTCCTCGAACACGTCCATAAACTCTCGAAATATAGCCGGCGCTTCTTCCTTATCAACTTCCATCGACGAAAGAACATTATTTTTCAGCCTAGCCCTTAAACTCGACTGGCCCGACAGAACAGCTTCCTCCAGCAAAACAAGCTCCGGATGTCCGGGAATCTGGAGAATCACTTTCCTTTCCTTACAATCTATATGAGTGTGGAAAGTGCCGCGAAAAATCCATTCCCAAGACAACAACAACAAAGGGATGCACCGGAATTGAATAATTCTAATGCGGGGAAAACATGAACAAATAGGATGCTTGAAACGATTTCACCTGGAGCCAAACACTGAAGAAGATAAGCACAGTAACCAGGATTCAAGCTTGTGGTAAAACATGAACTGGAAAGCAAGAGAAACAAGGCAATTATAATGACCATGGAACAAGTAAGTGAATTAAGACCAGGACTCCAAGTTACTTAAATAGAGTACCGCATTGTAACCATGCTGCAGTTCATGGGTACAATTACATAACTCCACTCAAGTCGTCCAAATCCCAGTATCAGAATCAAAGAACAGGGAGAAACAATAGAGAACCAAAAGCTTTCAAGCCGAGATGTAAAATTGTTTGCATATCGTCAAGACGAAGGATAAAAGAAAGAAATGATTCAAGAATCACGTTAACAAGGTGGCATGACATGTTCTTAATCACCAGTATTCTGATTCGTGTATTGGGTCCAATACCCAACTACAAAAGAATCAACCTCGATTAACCTATAACCTATAGCTCTGATACCAAAAGAACCATGCCACGCCCCGCTTCCCAGAGTACGCTAAAATAGGCACGTGACATAGCCAACCATGCTACCTGTGGATAGGAAAAATCCTTCCACAGTCACATTACGGCTGTAGAGATATCAAAAACAGGAAAGTAAACTAAACTATCTAGTACATTTTCATGAGCCAGAATTAATGATTCAAGAAATGATAATATGCGGAAGCGAAAGATACAATAAATGAAACACCCGGAAGGTAAAACTGCATACCAACAGGATATTCACCGCTCGGTCTAACAGCGGCAATACTCCTGATCAGTCTGCAACAAGATAGAGGATCTGGGCCATGCAAAACCCAGACGTCAGCGCGTAAAACATCAAGCAACAAAATATAAACAGGGTAGCAAGACATGCAAGTATAATCATAAATGGTAAGCAGGTGTAACAGTAATATAAATTCGAGTAGTGAAAGGTAGTGCACAGTGAGCAATCTAAACCGGTCTATTGGGTTAATTACTCTCAAGCCTTTGAAATCAATTTGATGAATCATCGATATAACTCAATAGTATCCCGTGCGTGCCCGGGACCACGGTCAAGATTCTCGGGCTGAATCCGAGACGTGCTGCTAGGCAGTAAAAGGGTAGTATGTAAAGATGAGTGATGTCAGCATCATCACCCCGGGATTGGCTTAGCCCGTAAGACTGATCAGAACAGGTATAGAACTGTCGAGTTACAAGTCAGGTTTCATCATTGATTTCTCCATACCCCCAAGTCAAAAGTGTTCAAGTCAGGTATTAAATAATCTTGAACTAATACCAACACAGGATCAGGCAGGTACATGTTTGTCTGGATAGACAACAGGAACAGTCCGTAAGGACAACAGGTCAGGTTTGTTGGCATTAGACACAAGATTAGGTAACAGGTAATACCATGGTATATCAGGTCAAGCCAGGTAATATATAAAGGTGTCATGTCATGTCAAGAGTCGTACGGTACCATGTCGGGTCAAGTAATAGGTGTAGCAAGTCATGTCAGGGTGTACCAGATATCATGTGGGTGCTCATAATCAAACTAGCATAATCATGGGTATACAGAACAAGCATGTGTACTAATAGAATCAACAAGCTGGAACGTGTAACGTGAAATGCAATCAGGTACAGATTAAGGTATGTAGATGCCCGGTTATCAGTTTGGGTTTAAGGGATAGTTTCAACATTACATGAATACAGTATAACACATATGAATGTTAAAATCATGTTAATACGTACTAAATAATCTAGAGATGCAATGATATATAAAATACGTTCAATGGATGCAACCGGGTATTCGGGGTAGAAACTATTTAAAAGTGCTATGGGTTATGCAGTTAATTAGTAAGTAATTTAACCACGCATGTGGGTATACGATATTATACTTTAAGGTGCAACAAGTTATAATTTAAGATCCGAGTCTACAGTGATAAAATCCGACATCGAAATGCAAGAATGGAAACTAATAGCCTTAGGTTCAATTTACAGATTTAATCATGAAATAAATATGTATAGATAATATAGTAGCATGCAGCAAGTTTCACTTGCCTTGATCGGATCACGGGACGTTACGCGTCGGCGAAAAAGTCGCGACGCCCACACGGTACACGGAATGAGTCCAAATAACGCACGATGGAAACACACGGGTCAGGTATCCTCGCTGGGTCGTTGGATCGTCGTCGGCACGTCGGATCCCGGCAACAAGAAACAACAGTGAAAACATCAAGAGGAATACACAAGGAATGTGAAGAAGAGAAGAAGAAGAAGAAGAAGAAGGTCTCACTGTGGCTATGGGTTCTGGGACTTCAGGGGAGTCAGCAAGGCGATGACGACGAGGGTTGCCGGCGTATGGGTTTCCCGGCGAAGGGTAGCAGTGTGCAGGGTTCTTGGCCGTCGGGGATCAAAGGTTGCAGGATCTCCAGAGAAGGCGCTTGAGAAATTTTGCCAACACTCCAATAAGAGGTAGCCCAGATAGCATCTGCTCACTTTCCAAAGTTTCACAATAGGCCGATCAAAATACTAAGCATCAAAGTTCACAATCTCACCACCACCATCATCAAGAGCAGCAACAACACCTACATCGACGGCGGCCATGGCAAACGAAGACGAGGAAGAGATAAGGTGGATGCCGAGGAAGCTGAGGGTGCTCGGGTAAGAAGTCGGCAAGGTGCTAGGGTTGAGGTCGTGGGTTGGTGGAGGATGGAGATAGGTTGTCAGTTGTCACGCCCCGCTTCCCAGAGTACGCAAGATTGGGCACGTGACATAGCCAACCATGCTACCTGTGGGCAGGAAGTATCCATCCACATTCACATTACGGCTGTAGAGATATCAAGAACAAGATAAAACTATCTAACACATGTCCAAATCCAGAAAACAAGAGTCAATGATAAATAAAATGCGGAAGCAAATAATCCAATACAATAATAGAAAGGTATGTCCCATAATGCGGGCTCACATCTGGAAATAAACATGCAGGAAATAAAACTAATCACTACAGAACTCACAAATCAGCCTGCTGGCTGAAGTACTCCTGCTCGGTCAGCGACAGTGGTAAAGAATCTGGGCCATGCAAAACCCAGACGTCAGCGCGTCATGTCAACCAATAATATAATATGAACAGTGTAATAGGCAATGCAGAAATAAATATGAATAAAGCAATAGTATGAAACAAGCAGTGCATGGTAGTGTGCAGTGGGTAACTAAACTGTTCTATCGGGTTTTCTATTCTAAAGTCTTTGAAATCAATTCGAGTAATCCTCCATGTAACTCAAAGGATATGTCCCGTTACCCCCCGGGACCACGGATCAGGAAGATGGGAACCAATAATGGTTCTGTCCCGTTGCCCCCCGGGACCACGGATCAAAAATGTAAGAGTCACGAATGGCTCTGTCCCGTTACCCCCCGGGACCACGGATCAAGTAATACCCTTTTAAGTTACACTTTAGATTACCCTTTTGATTTCCCCATACCCCCAGGTTATATATGTCAGGTCAGGTATTCAGTAGTCAAGGACTGATGCCAATACAGGATCAGGTAACAGGTCAGGTTTGTCTGGATAGACAACAGGAATGGTCCACGAGGACTTCATGTCAGGTTTGTTGGCATTAGGCATGAGATCAGGTAACAGGTCAGGTCATGGTACATCAGGTCAAGTCGATAGTAAAGGGTACCATGTCCGGTGCATCGGTATATATATATCATGTGTAGCAAGGTCATGTCAAGATGTAACAAAATCGAGGGTGTGCTCACAACAGGTATATAATCGAACAAGGAATAACAGCAGGAAATAAGCAATGAATTAAACAACAATAAGCAATTTATTTAATCATATTAGTGCATTGGTATAGTACAGCCGTTTTATCATATTAGCAGGTTTCGAGCTCCCCTTGCGGTGCAATAGATCACATGACGGTGCAATACCGTTATATCAATATCAGAATGTAATAGAGCTACATGTGTAAAGGCTACCGTCCTTTAAACGGTAAATGTGATTAACGGGTAACTTCGTTATTAGGGTTAAAGTGGCAAAATGTGATTTTAGGTTAACTGTATCATGATATATGTCATATTGCGTCCAAATGAGAAAATAGCTATACCTAGTTAATTTTGCAAGTTTAATGAGTCAAAACACATTTAATTGTATAGCATAGCATGTAGCAAGTGATACTTGCCTCGTCGGTTCGCGGACCGGGAAAAACGGACGTAACGTCGGCGGAAAAACACGCGACGGACGCACGGTTCACGGATCGAATCCAAACAACGAACAGTGGGACCACGCGGACCGGGGTACCTTGCTGGAATGTCGGGTCAATTCGTCGGCACGGCCGGATTCCGGCGAGATGCAAAACAGCGACAAAAGTTTAGAAACCCTACGTACGGACAAATATCAACCAGAGGGGGAAAAAGGAAGGAGGAAGGTGAAGGGAAGCTTACTGGGATTGCAAGGGTTGCAACAGCGACGGGGTCGACGGCGATGGGGCGCCGGCGAGGAAGCTGCGGCGGCAGACTCGGCTGCGGGTGCTGGAGGAGGAGAGACGGTGAGGAGGGAGAGGAAGTGGCCGGGTCTGGGGTGCAGGTGAAGAGGAGGTGGTCGGCGATGGCGTAGGTGACGACGACGAGGGTCGACAGCGGCGTTTCCGGCCAACCGGAGAAGGTGCTAGGGTTGCTGTTGGGTCCCTGTTGCGGCGCCGGGCACTCGGGAGAAGGAGGAGGGTGTCGAGGTCGGAAAGAGGGGCGAAGGGGAAGGTGCTGGCGTCGTCGGCGACGAGTTGCGGCGGCGGCGGCGAGCAGCGATGGGTGCAGGTGGCTACGGCGTAGGTGCACGGGGACTTGGGGAGAGGAGGAAGGAGGGCTGTGGTTGCGACGAGGATGATGGTGGTGGTGGCGTCGGCGTTGGGCTGCGGCGGCGACGGGCACGGTGGCTGGGCTAGGGTTCGCGATGGGGTTCTCGTGAGGGTTTTCCTCTGCGCGTGGGTTCTGGGATAATGAAGGAGACGAGGATACGTAATATATAGGGGATAGAGAGAGAGAGGGTTAGAGAGAGAGAGAGAGACAGAGAAAAAGTAGAGAGAGAGAGAGATAGAGATTAGAGAGAGAGAGGTATGAGGGAAAGAGAGAGGAGGGACCCACGGGGGAAAGCGAAGCCTCGCGATTGGCCAAGATTTTCGTGGGTAAAACGAATATAAAAAGATTTAACAGTAAGATATGTGTATAAACTAAATATTATATAGTTTAGAATATTTTATTGATTTGTGATTTTGGCGCTAAATGAAACATTTCCAAATCGCGCCCGGGTTGGGTCCAAAAATTCGAAATTCAAATAATAGGATTTTAAGCGGGTTCTAAATTTTAAAATGAAATGTCTTATGATTAAAAAGCATGCCCCCAAGTCGGACACTTGCATGCGCGCGTAGCCGTCCAAACTCATCCGTTTCACCGAACGGAAAGAGAACTCGACGCACGGACGCTACCACGCGGTTAGGGGTGACGAGTAGGCCAAGATAGATATTTTTAATTTCATTTTAGGTGCTAAAATTTGTTATACGCAAAAATGACTTAGCCAGTTAAAATTTTACAGTAAGACCCAAATAAGCAAGATAAATGAAATGAGCAATGTCAAACACTCAACTAGTAACAGAAATAGTAGTATTGGGCTCGGGTGTTACATCATACCTAACTAAAAAAAGAATTTCGTCCTCGAAATTCCAAGAGTGCAAGATAGAAACTACAGGAAAAGGTGAGGAAACTTCTGCCGGATCTCGTCTTCTTGCTCCCACGTGGATTCTCCATGCGATCGATTACCCCAAGAAACTAGCACAAGGGGGATAACCTTGTTCTTAAGAACCTTTTCCCTACGATCCATGATTTCAACCGGTCGCTCCTCAAAAGTTAGGTCCTCCCGTACAGTTAACTCCGAATGATCCAAGACGTGTGTTTCATCTCTAACATACCTTCGTAGTTGAGATACATGAAACACATCGTGCACACCTGCCAAGGACTGTGGTAACGCCAAACGGTACGCTACCTCTCCAACACGCTCCAATATCTCGAAGGGTCCAACGAATCGAGGACTAAGCTTTCCCCGACTCCCAAAATGAATCACTCCTCTAGTCGGTGATATTTTCAAGAATACCAAATCACCCACGGCGAACTCTAGATGTCTTCTTGACGTGTCAGCCCAACTTTTCTGTCTGTCTTGAGCTGCCTTCATATGCTTTCTGATGGCGTTAACCTTCTCAACGGTCTGTACTACCAAATCTGGTCCCAATAATCTTCGTTCACCAACATCATCCCAACAAACGGGTGAACGGCACTTACGACCATACAAAGCTTCAAACGGAGCCATCTGGATAGTTGCTTGGAAACTATTGTTGTAAGAAAACTCCACCAAGTGTAGATGATCCTCCCATGAACCCTTGAAGTCCAACATGCACGCTCTCAACATGTCTTCAAGAGTTTGGATCGTTCTCTCCGACTGACCATCAGTTTGAGGATGATAAGCTGTGCTAAACTTCAATCGAGTCCCCAAACCTTCCTGTAAACTCCTCCAGAAGTGTGATAAGAACCGCGTGTCCCGATCGGACACGATGCTCACCGGTACGCCATGCAATCTTACAATCTCCTGCATGTACCGTTCTGCCAAAGTCTCCGTTGATTGACCAACCCGAAAAGGAATAAAGTGAGCTGCCTTGGTCAATCGGTCAACAATCACCCATACTGCATTGTTGCCCTTTGGACTCCGCGGTAAAGCCGTCACGAAATCCATGGTTATATGTTCCCACTTCCACTGAGGAATCGGAAGTGGTTGCAACAAACCAGCAACCCTTTGGTGTTCAGCCTTGACTTGCTGACATACCAAGCACTTAGCCACGAAGCGAGCAATCTCTCGTTTCATGCCTTCCCACCAGAAATGCTGTCGAATAACCCGGTACATCTTTGTACCTCCTGGATGTACAGAGTAAGCTGAACTGTGTGCCTCCTTCATAAGCTCTTCACGCACATCCCCCTTTGGCACACACACACGGCTACCAAACCTCAACGAACCATCTTCGTGGACCAGTAAATCTGTTCGTAGTCCAGCTTCAACCTGCTCTCGAAACCTTTGCAGTCTAGGATCCTGCGATTGTGCCGCTTTAATCTTCTCAACTAAGGACGACTGTACTTGCAACTGCATCAACTGTCCCGTAGAATGTGGTAGCACAACCTCCAAGTCAAATCTTCGAAAATCCGCAATGATCTCCCTCTGCGTAGTCAATACCTGAATCGCTGGTAACCGACTAAGCGCATCCGGTACGACGTTAACTTTTCTCGGATGGTACTTAAGATCAAGGTCGTAGTCGGCTATCAGCTCCAACCATCTGCGTTGCCTCATGTTCAACTCCTTCTGAGTGAACACATACTTTAAACTCTTGTGATCTGTAAAAACTTCGACTCTCTCACCCAAAAGGTAGTGTCTCCAAATCTTCAAGGCGAAGATCACAGCCGCAAGCTCCAAGTCATGATTCGGATAATTCTTCTCATGGGTCTTCAGTTGTCTTGATGCGTAAGCTACGACCTTCCCATTCTGCATCAAAACACATCCCAATCCTTTTCCAGATGCGTCGCTGTGAATCACCAGTCCTCCGGAATTGTCTGGTACGGTCAGGATAGGGGCGGTTATCAACTTCTGCTTCAACGTCTCGAAAGCCAATGCACAATTATCTGTCCAAACAAAAGGTACTTCCTTGCGCGTAAGCTTGGTCAACGGTTCTGCCAAA
Source organism: Agapanthus africanus (assembly GCA_030015575.1). Lineage (NCBI taxonomy): Eukaryota > Viridiplantae > Streptophyta > Magnoliopsida > Asparagales > Amaryllidaceae > Agapanthus > Agapanthus africanus. The sequence continues at coordinate 947,995,352 of CM057337.1, forward strand.
CGAGCGAAGTTCTCCATAAATCTCCTGTAGTATCTGGCTAAACCAAGGAAACTTCTTATCTCAGCCACATTTCTTGGAATAGGCCAATCTCGAACTGCTGCAATCTTTTCGGGATCGACGGCGATTCCGTCGCCCGACACAACATGCCCCAGAAATTTCACTTCTTCCAGCCAAAATTCGCACTTACTCATCTTCGCATACAATTTCTCCTATCTCAGTGTCTGCAGTGCGATCTTCAAATGCTCAGCATGCTCCTCCGAACTCTTCGAGTAAACCAGAATATCGTCAATGAATACCACAATAAACTGGTCCAAGAATGGTGAAAAGATTCGGTTCATCAAATCCATGAATATTGCCGGCGCATTCGTTACCCCGAAGGGCATCACTAGATACTCGAAATGCCCATCCCGAGTTCGAAATGCCGTCTTGCAAATGTCTTCTGCTTTCACTCGGACCTGATGATATCCGGATCGCAAATCCAGTTTCGAGAATACCCTCGCGCCACTAAGCTGCTCAAGAAGTTCTCCAATGCGAGGGATCGGGTACTTGTTCTTAATAGTCACCCAGTTTAATTCTCTATAATCAATGCACATCCTTCTCGTGCCATCCTTCTTCTTTACTAGAAGGACTGGAGCTCCCCAAGGCGAGTTGCTGCTTCGAATCCAACCCTTCTCAAGCAATTCAGCGACTTGCTTCTTAACCTCTTCCAATTCCATTGGTGCCATTGGATAATAAGCTTTAGATACTGGCGCTGCACCAGGAATAAGGTCAATCGCGAACTCCATGTCTCGCTTCGGCGGTAAGCCCGATATATCTTCAAATACGTCCATGAAATCGCGAACCACCACCGGTTCTTCACAACCATCAACTTCCATAGCTGCAAGAACATTGTTTGTCGGTCTAGCCCTAAACTCGACTGGCCCGACAGAACTGCTTCCTTACCGCAACTGCTGTTGCATCGTTGGCAGCGAAAGGTCCAGCGAAACTACTGAGTCTCGTCCATTCTGCTGCATGCACGTCCACGGGTGCTCCATTCTGCCTTAGTCCGATGAGCTTCTCTTCCATTTCCTCCCGTGCAGTCCGCGGGAAGAACTCTTCCAGGAAACTCTTAGAAAAATCTGCCCACTTGATCGGCTTGGGCAAGCGGGTCTCTTCCACAAGCCACCACTCTCGGCATAATCCATTAGCTGAGTGCGCACCACATCAACTCTTTTGTCATCTGGAATCTGTGCCGCAATCAGCAAATTCTCCGTGTCAACTAGCCACTGCTCGGCTGACAACGGCTCCTCCAAACCAGTGAATGTAGTCGGACCCAAACGTCTGAAATCTACCACGGTCCCTACTCGGTCAACTGGTTTAGCTCCAGCGTTGTTTACAGACTGCCGAACAATATGCAAACCTTCCTGAAATGAATCTGCTTGCTGCTGGATCAGCTCAGTATGCCTCTTCTGATTTTCCAGCATTCCTCTTATCACTCCAAGCATGGCGGCTTCGTCCACACGCCTCTGGTACGTCTTCAAATTCTCACCTGCCATAATCCTGAACTCAAAACACCCAACATTAGCATGATGATAGATTCTGAATATGGATCAAGGCTAGAACTCCAAGATACTTAAATAGAGTACCGCATTGTAACTATGCCGCGGTATCATAGCCACAATTACTTAACTCCACCCAAGTCGCCCAAGTCCTAGAGATAACAAGAAATCAGGTTTTCGAGTCGACATGCAAAGTAAGTTTGCACGTCGTAAAAGATATAATCAGGAAGAATGTGATTCAAGAATGGTAAAACGGTCAAGGTGGCAGGACATGTTTCCTAAACACGGGCATTCTGATTCGTGTATTGGGTACAATACCCAACTACAAAAGAATCAACCCGACTATCCTATGTCTCTGATACCAAAAGAACCATGTCATGCCCCGCTTCCCAGAGTACGCAAGATTGGGCACGTGACATAGCCAACCATGCTACCTGTGGGTAGGAAGTATCCATCCACAGTCACATTACGGCTGTAGAGATATCAAGAACAAGATAAAACTATCTAACACATGTCCAAATCCAGAAAACAAGAGTCAATGATAAATAAAATGCGGAAGCAAATGATCCAATACAATAATAGAAAGGTATGTCCCATAATGCGGGCTCACATCTGGAAATAAACATGCAGGAAGTAAAACTAATCACTACAGAACTCACAAATCAGCCTGCTGGCTGAAGTACTCCTGCTCGGTCAGCGACAGTGGTAAAGAATCTGGGCCATGCAAAACCCAGACGTCAGCGCGTCATGTCAACCAATAATATAATATGAATAGTGTAATAGGCAATGCAGAAATAAACATGAATAAAGCAATAGTATGAAACAAGCAGTGCAGGGTAGTGTGCAGTGGGTAACTAAACTGTTCTATCGGGTTTTCTATTCTAAAGTCTTTGAAATCAATTCGAGTAATCCTCCATGTAACTCAAAGGATATGTCCCGTTACCCCCCGGGACCACGGATCAGGAAGATGGGAACCAATAATGGTTCTGTCCCGTTGCCCCCCGGGACCACGGATCAAGAATGTAAGAGTCACGAATGGCTCTGTCCCGTTACCCCCCGGGACCACGGATCAAGTAATACCCTTTTAAGTTACACTTTAGATTACCCTTTTGATTTCCCCATACCCCCAGGTTATATGTGTCAGGTCAGGTATTCAGTAGTCAAGGACTGATGCCAACACAGGATCAGGTAACAGGTCAGGTTTGTCTGGATAGACAACAGGAATGGTCCACGAGGACTTCATGTCAGGTTTGTTGGCATTAGGCATGAGATCAGGTAACAGGTCAGGTCATGGTACATCAGGTCAAGTCGATAGTAAAGGGTACCATGTCCGGTGCATCGGTATATATATATCATGTGTAGCAAGGTCATGTCAAGATGTAACAAAATCGAGGGTGTGCTCACAACAGGTATATAATCGAACAAGGAATAACAGCAGGAAATAAGCAATGAATTAAACAACAATAAGCAATTTATTTAATCACATTAGTGCATTGGTATAGTACAGCCGTTTTATCATATTAGCAGGTTTCGAGCACCCCTTGCGGTGCAATAGATCACATGACGGTGCAATACCGTTATATCAATATCAGAATGTAATAGAGCTACATGTGTAAAGGCTACCGTCCTTTAAACGGTAAATGTGATTAACGGGTAACTTCGTTATTAGGGTTAAAGTGGCAAAATGTGATTTTAGGTTAACTGTATCATGATATATGTCATATTGCGTCCAAATGAGAAAATAGCTATACCTAGTTAATTTTGCAAGTTTAATGAGTCAAAACACATTTAATTGTATAGCATAGCATGTAGCAAGTGATACTTGCCTCGTCGGTTCGCGGACCGGGAAAAACAGACGTAACGTCGGCGGAAAAACACGCGACGGACGCACGGTTCACGGATCGAATCCAAACAACGAACAGTGGGACCACGCGGACCGGGGTACCTTGCTGGAATGTCGGGTCAAGTCGTCGGCACGGCCGGATTCCGGCGAGATGCAAAACAGCGACAAAAGTTTAGAAACCCTACGTACGGACAAAGATCAACCAGAGGGGGAAAAAGGAAGGAGGAAGGTGAAGGGAAGCTTACTGGGATTGCAAGGGTTGCGACAGCGACGGGGTCGATGGCGATGGGGCGCCGGCGAGGAAGCTGCGGCTGCAGACTCGGCTGCGGGTGCTGGAGGAGGAGAGACGGTGAGGAGGGAGAGGAAGTGGCCGGGTCTGGGGTGCAGGTGAAGAGGAGGTGGTCGACGGTGGCGCAGGTGAAGACGATGAGGGTCGACGGCGGCGTTTCCGGCCAACCGGAGAAGGTGCTAGGGTTGCTGTTGGGTCCCTGTTGCGGCGCCGGGCACTCGGGAGAAGGAGGAGGGTGTCGAGGTCGGAAAGAGGGGCGAAGGGGAAGGTGCTGGCGTCGTCGGCGACGAGTTGCGGCGGCGACGGCGAGCAGCGATGGGTGCAGGTTGCTACGGCGTAGGTGCACGGGGACGTGGGGAGAGGAGGAAGGAGGGCTGTGGTTGCGATGAGGATGATGATGGTGGTGGCGTCGGTGTTGGGCTGCGGCGGCGACGGGCACGGTGGCTGGGCTAGGGTTCGCGATGGGGTTCTCGTGAGGGTTTTCCTCTGCGCGTGGGTTCTGGGATAATGAAGGAGACGAGGATACGTAATATATAGGGGATAGAGAGAGAGAGAGAGAGGGTTAGAGAGAGAGAGAGACAGAGAAAAAGTAGAGAGAGAGAGAGATAGAGATTAGAGAGAGAGTGGTATGAGGGAAAGAGAGAGGAGGGACCCACGGGGGAAAGCGAAGCCTCGCGATTGGCCAAGATTTTTGTGGGTAAAACGAATATAAAAAGATTTAACAGTAAGATATGTGTATAAACTAAATATTATATAGTTTAGAATATTTTATTGATTTGTGATTTTGGCGCTAAATGAAACATTTTCAAATCGCGCCCGGGTTGGGTCCAAAAATTCGAAATTCAAATAATAGGATTTTAAGCGGGTTCCAAATTTTAAAATGAAATATCTTATGATTAAAAAGCATGCTCCCAAGTCGGACACTTGCACGCGCGCGTAGCCGTCCAAACTCGCCCGTTTCACCGAACGGAAAGAGAACTCGACGCACGGACGCTACCACGCGGCTAGGGGTGACGAGTAGGCCAAGATAGATATTTTTAATTTCATTTTAGGTGCTAAAATTTGTTATACGCAAAAATGACTTAGCCAGTTAAAATTTTACAGTAAGACCCAAACAAGCAAGATAAATGAAATGAGCAATGTCAAACACTCAACTAGTAACAGAAATAGTAGTATTGGGCTCGGGTGTTACATCAGTCGTGACGGGAATGTGGGTTCTCGTTGGGGTTGGCGAGAGCAGAAGAGGAGGAAGAGGAGGTGAAAAGGTGGCGAGGGAGGTCGTCGGCATAAGGCGACGACGGTGAGGAGGCGATGGGTATGTGCAGGCTCGGGAGAAGAGAGGAATGTGTGGAGGTGAGAACGAGGGTAAGGAGGAGAGAAGAAGGTGAGTCGAAGGGGTGACATGATCGGGAAGGAGGTGGCAGCGAAGGTGACAACGGCGAAGGTTGAGGAGTCGAGGCGGTCTCGGGGAAGGAACGAGAGGAAGGAAGAGAGAGAAAAAAGTGATCGAGAGAGATGAGGGATGGTTGCGAGGGTAGAGACGAGGGTTAGGGATGATCGACGACGAGGGTGGAGGCGGCGGCGGAGAGGGGAGTTGATGGGTTAGGTTTTCTCGTGGAGGATTTTAAAACGAAGAAGAGAAGATGTGAAGAAGGGAGGTGACCAGATCATATGGGCGGTGACGGGAGTCGATGAATGAACAGTATTCGCGAGATGAGCGAGAGAGGGCGCGGGAGGAGAGAGAAAGAGGAGAGAGAAAGAGAAAAGAGAGAGAGAGAGAAGGATCTGTAGGCCCGGTACAAGGAAAGAGAGGGCTGCGATTGGCTCGCGGGGAATAAAGAGATATGAGGAGAAGGAAAAGAAAAGATTTAGTGGGAGAGGAAACGTGTGGGGCCCAGTGCAACAAAAGGGGAAATTTTGATTGGTTGTGGGATGAGAATTAGATTAGGAAAAAATATATAAAAGATTTTAAACAGTTTAAGAATATTTTGCCGGCTGTAAAATATTTTAAACGGATTAAAGAGATTAAAAAATAATTTGAATTTAAATTTAAAATTCAAATAATTGAATTTTAGCGGAAAATAAAATATTTCAGAAATGCGCCCAGGTTGGGTCCAAAATTTTGGATTTGAAATATGAAAATTATTTGCCAGTTTCAAAATTTAAAATGAAAGATTATATGACAGAAATGCATACCCCCAAGAACGGACGCACGTACGTGCGCGTAACCATCCAAACACGTCCGTTTCACTGAACGGGACGAGAACACGATACAAGGACGCTACCACAGGGTTAGGGGTATCAAGCAGGTCATGCAATGTACTCTATAAATATTTTCTGTGACTTAAAAGTTATATGATAAAACATGCGATGTCAGATGAAATGCCAATATGCAGTTTATACTAGATGCACATGTCAATGCAACGAGTCAGTGTAATCTATAGATAAGACTCTAACAGGTTCAAGCAACCGGGTCGGGTCGAATGCAATATAAAGTGTAAAACACCATTTGCACCCAAGATACGTTAAATCAAGAAAAGACCATGGATAGGTAAATACGGAATCTGGAATTGGTATAAATGAACTCGGGTGTTACAAATCCTCACATTCCTAAGGAGAATATACACCTGCGGGATCCTTACGACTCGTAGGGAGAAAATACCTTTATGAGACCCTTACGGATCATAAAGTCAAAAAGCCTTAGTCGACATGACCCTAACCCTGTTTGCTAAGACACCTTTGTACGAATCGACAAAGGCAAATGATGATTCGCTCCTGGCAATATCCCAGTTGTAGCGATGCTGATGCCTAAATCGGTATCAAATTCTAAGTCCTTTCATGGCAAATGATGATTCGCTCCTGGCAATATTCCAGTCGCAGCGATGCTGATGCTAAGATTGGTATCAGATCTCGAGTTCCATACTCGCAATAAAAAATCATCAAGCAAAAAAATGCATATGAAATTGCCGAAATGTTTGGGCAACTCGCAATAAAAATCAGCGAGTAAAAAGAAAAAATAGCCGAAATGATTGGGCACCGCAAAAAACAGGGGAAATGTTTGGGCAACTCGCAATAAAAAGCATCGAGTAGAAAGAAAAACTAGCCGAACTGATTTTGCGCCGCGAAAAATAGCCGAAATGATTGGGCAATCGCGACTTTCGCGATATAAAAGCTGAAATGATAAAGCATCGCGGAAAGAAACAAAAAAAATGAAACTTCTGCCCTGCAGGTGAGTCCACATCGACCCCTGTATACAATCCATGGACACAAACGAAAAAGGGAACCACATTTTCCCACCAGGCTCCGCTAGAAAGAGAGCCGGATCTCGATAGCAACATCTACAGCCTAGAGATCAACAACGGCGTTCCTTCTCACTCCAACAGGATGCATATGCGACGTCAACAACCGACCCCAGGGTCAAAACAACAGGATCCATGGTAAAGTCCCTAGTTCCAAGCCTCGACGGTTCACCAACAACCTAGAGATAACCCCGACATTCGTCGCAATATAGCAGACACAATGTCAACAAACGAAGCGAAGGAAAATCCCTAGCTTCAGGGTCTTGACGATGACATCTACAGCTTAGATATCACCACGGCGTTCCTTCTCACACCAGCAGGATGCAGACACAACGTTAACAATCGACCCCAGGGACAAAACAATGGAGCCATGGAAAAGTCCATAGTTCTAAGACTCGACGGTTCACAGACAACCTAGAGACAACCTCGACATTCGTCGCAATATTGCAGACACAATGTCAACAAACGAAGCAAAGGAAGATCCCTAGCTTCAGGTTCTTGACGGCAACTCAAATAAAATCTAAAAGACTATCGGAGATCATCCCACACCAGCGCGGAGTGGTTGTGACTCACCGGGGCTCCCAAATTGGGCTTAAGCTCAAGTAAAAAGCGGCATGGAAAATCCCTAACGCTTGCTCTTCCAACGGTAATATGACCTGGGAGATTACTTGACGACGTCTTGTCCAGCCCCCGAAGGGATTAGAGACACGCCGGTCGTGGGGCTACTCGAATAGCAAGATTGCATATCGGGGAATACATCGACCAACGTGACGATACGACGGACAAAAACCCTAGTACCACAGACCCTAACGGACTTCTATCAGCAGAGGTTAACTGTGACGTTAGGACATTCTTGCGAGAACTTCTCGATTCGTTTCGACTCGTAGGGAAAACAATGTTCCTGCGAGAACTTCTTGATTCGTCTCGACTCGTAGGGAAAAAGCCTTAGGTAACAGGGATATCAACCTGTTTCCTAAGCACTGGGGCCCTACAAGTAGGTCCAAGACGGACTATTGTATACTATCCACAGGCCACACTCTCCAAAGTCGAATATCGACAAGGAGGGAAAAAACCACTTACGAGTCCTCTCGACTTGTAAAGGTGAAAATTCTCTTATGAGATCCTTACGACTCTCAAAAGAAAACGCACTTAGGAGATCCTCACGGCTTCTAAGGAGAAAATACACTTGCGGGATCCTCTCGACTCATAGGGAGAAAACCCTTTATGAGACCCTCACGACTCATAAAGTTGAAAAGTCTCAGGCGGCAGACTTGAACCTGTTTCCTAAGCCATTGTTTCCCTACAAGGAGGTCAAGATGGACTATCTAAGGGCCATATTTGCCAAAGTTACATGCTACTGAAATAATGGAGCTACTTATAAGTCCTCAAGATTCGTAAAAAAAATATCCGAGCGAGATCCTGGCGACTCAAGGAGGCGGTGAACGCTTGGAAGTCCTTACAATTTCTAGGGAGGATGTGCTCTCCTGACGGTAATATAACCCAGGAGATTATTTGAGGACGTCTTTTCCAGCCCCGAAAGGATCAGAAACATGACAGTCATAGGGATACTCGAATAACAAGAGTGCGTATCGGAGAATATCATCGATCACAGACAAGAAAACCATCTGGAGCCAAATGGAGCCTATGGGGAGAGAAGATCCTCTACGAGTCGAGAGCTCGTACATCACCGTATCACATTGATCATCCGTTAGAGTAAGGTTCACCAAGCGTGAAGCCAAAACGAGGAACAATTTCCTCTATAGGCACCTCCTATAGCTGCCGACAAGTACGCGGACGATTATAAGCCATAGCTCTTCTCTGTTAAAATGATTCTCTGAAGGTGAAAGAGAGGAGAAGCATTGCTTTAGATTATGAAGGGAGACATTTAAGTCTAGGCACAGAAAAGGTTGTGCATGATGGACTATTTCCAAGCTCTGTTAAAAAAAGGCATTGAGAAAGAGAAGTTTGACTCAGGAAAAGCAGAGAAAGAAGGTGGAAAGACACCTTCAGTAACGAAGTAGCGCCTCACGCACCTCACACGTATAACACGGGGACCCCAGCATTATATATATATGAGTAACTACTACTTCACATGAGGCACCTATGAGCAGTGGTATAAAAGAAAGGGAAGTTTTGCCATTCATACTTGGGAAAAAATTTATACATCGGTGATAACAACAAACAAAATATCATCAAAATGTTTACAATGTCAAGACACTGAATCCTGGACATAGATTTAAGAATTCAGAAGCAAGGCCGAGTAAAATGCTTCTGCCTTCTCTGACCATTTTCTTATGCATTTTCTCACGAATGCAAGCGTCGGGATTCCCGCTGATATCGTCCGTTCTCTGGTAGGCAGAGATTATCGTTGTCTGTTGGAAGACCTGATGCAAAATATCGACAAGACCATCTCGCCGTCTCTTTGAGATCAAGCCCATCAGATATACTGAGTGCACCTTGTCTTCGGCATCATCAAGTGCCTCAAGCGGCATGGCCTCGTTAAATTCAGGAAGTGCTTCCCAAATCGCCCCCACGATAATTTTCAAAAGAGCGGAACGACGGGGGGGAGGGGTAGTCGGCCGTTGTATTCATAGAAGCGATGCATCACCTCAGCGCATTGGGCATTCGTAAACTCATGGCCTTGACAGCGACCTTGGACACGAATGTATTCACAGGAGATAATCTTGTCAAGATCATACAGATAAACAGCTATAGTATCTGGAAAGAAAATTCAGTAAAAGACTAGCAATTAAATATCAAGATTCTTAAAGTCTAAAATAAAAACAGTGATGATGTTCCATCATTGATGGGGCAGTCGCCCATTAAGGAGGAAATCCTAAAAGGATTCTCATTTTAATGAGAAAGCTCATTGGGCTAAGGAGTTAAACTCCCTCGAGGGCTGTACTCTACAAACAGAATTCACATCTGCCAACTTTAATTAAGAGGGGAATGAATTCCTGAAGGGCCCTCTTGATCTTTAGAGCTAAGCTCTTTGGCGAGGAATTAAATTCCTATTAAGCGGTGGAATTAAATTCCAGAAACCCCCATGATGGGGAAACGAAAAATGGAATTAAAATGCCATGAATCCTTAAAGATCAGAGGAGAAATGCCCAATCTTCGAAGACATTGGGGTCTACTACTTAAAGATTACGTCTTTTGGATCTCTAAGAGATGGGTTTTAGAAGAGAGCAAAGCCCTTATGGAGGATTTAAAATCCAGAAAGGAAAAAAATGAAAGAAAAGGGTTTCTTTATCGTTCAAGGTCTTTACCTAAAAAAGTTCTTTCTGACAGAGTTTAACTTTGAAATTTCAATGGGCAGAGAACTAAGCTCTGAGGAAGAGAATTAAATTCTCAAAAAAGACAAGGAAATAAGAAGATGAAAGAACAGTGGCTTCCCAAAGACAAGACCCTTGCATTTATAAGACGTGATGAGAGCGGTTCATCTTCCCGTTCCCCTAGGCATATCGAATGACTGTAAGGGTGACAGCCTTGCACTCACGTGCAAGCCACGTGAGAACAACGTTGTGGGGGCATTTGTTCCCTTAAAAAAAAAGAGAAAAGAAAAGAAAGAGAGAAAAAGCGATGGAAAATTTCCCACTAATAGAGCATCACGTGTCCATACGTGAACGCCTATGAACAAAGATTATAGGCGCCGCGCTTGACAATTGACAGGCTGAAATTGAGCCTTACGTCCAAACACGTGAGCATCTATATACAAAGTATTTAGGCGCCATATTAAAACAAATAGCAGGCCAGAGAAGATCACGTGTTAGCACGTGATGCCCTATTAGACTGTTGCATATAAACAAATAAGTTTAACTTAGTGGGGGTCACGTGCTACACGCGAGTGGTCCTAAACACCTTCCAAGCTGATAGAATTAAATTCTAAATAAAGGGATCAGAACCCTATTTGGAAAATATTTCCTTAAATCTTTCTAAACAAGAAAGATTACTCTCTGTAAAACAGAGTACCGTTTGATTAAAAAATCCAATGATGATTAAAAATCACTTATCTACAGAAAAAAATTATGTATAGGAAAATATTTCCCTAATCTTGTTAAAAACAATAAAAATATTTTTTGTAAAACAGAAGTCCTTAGATCAAAGATCCAACGGTGGATAAAATCCCCGAATCAATTAAAATCTCTCAATGTGAGATTTCTTTAACCAAATCAACAAACTTGCTTCTACTATATAAAGGACCCAAGACTTCAAGTCTTGTACAGAGGAGACCACCCCATAAGCTTCTAAAAAAAATATACAGAAGCCTCCCAAAGCTCCCACAAAACAAAAGAGAATTTAATTCTCAAACCAAGAGTTTAACTCTTCTCAAAGAATTTAGTTCTTCTTCTGGTTGAGGTCTGCAGAAGCAGATCTTCCCACAAGTTGAGAATTTAATTCTTATCAAGGAGATTCTGTTATGCAGATTCAAAATTTAGGGGAAAGAACTAAGTTCAAAGAATTTAATTCTTCCAAAAGTATACAGGAATTTAATTCCTCTGATAAAACTAGGGTTTAACCCTGCAAAAGAATTTAATTCTTATAAAGAAAAGGGCCTAAAATTCTCAAAGCTCGGATAAAAATTTCCATACATATAAAAGAACAGACTGGTGATTCATCAGCGTTCAGCGCTATATAACAAAGGCTCACGTGTTCCCACGCGAGCGCCTCTGAGGAACAAAAAGGAAGGACTGAGATCGAATCACGTGCTCCCACGTGACCCTTTAAAACGAGCGCTCAACAATTACATGAAAAAAGGAACAAACCCAAAGACAGTTCCCATTTTAGGGCACCTCACGTGTTTCCACGTAACCCCCAAACAGTTGCTTGACACTTACATGGAAAAGGGGAACAATCTAAAGACAACACTCACTTTTGAGCACCCCACGTGTTCGCATGTGAGCATTATATGAGCTAAGTGCTTAGCACTTATAAAAAGAAGAGGGAACAAACCCAAAGAAGCAGTGCCCAACTCTGTGGCGCCTCATGTTCATACCAGAATATTGTATTTTATACCGCCCATTCTTACGCTCGTTTGTTTATTGGTAGGTACTTTTGAGCCGTGTTTGCTAGTTAAATGCAGGATACTGGTTCTCAGCTCTAAACAGTGAAATTCATGGAATAGTACGACAAATTCCGGATTACTGCCAACCACAGATAAAACACGGGTCTCCGCTCTCTATCCGTATGTTGCCGCACACCAGTTTAAGGGACAAAATGGCAAATCGATGTCATTTTCATGCACAAAGCTCAATGTCAACACAAGATCCAACATATCTACGCGGAGCTCGAGGAAATCATGGCAAAAGATCCACATCACATCACCTTTTGATCTACTAAAATTCTGGAAGAATTGTGAAGAGATTATGAGAAACAACATATACCACACTAAAGAGTACAGACAACCAGGGCACACGACAAAAGATGAAGGCCCAAGCCCTCTTTATGGCCGCGGTTCCGCGGCATAAGCACGCTTAGGCCGCGGAACCGCGGCCATACAGGCTTGTCAGTTGATCAATTTTTAGGGGCAGTTTGGTAATTTTATATAGTGCCAGAATATTGCCCTAGGTTCTATGTTTCCTGCCTATAAATAACCCAGAACTTGCCAAGCCAATGGTGTTCTTTTCATGCCCTCTTTTTGTTAGTTATTAGTTTACTTCTTCTTCTTCTTCTTCTTCATCTTCCCTCCATTAAATTGTTGTGAGAGCTTTTGAGTGGATGTTAAATGAAGATGAGGGTTATTTTGTATCATTCTTTTTACTTAGCTTCCCCCTTGAGCTCTCTACCTTAATTTGATCTTGCAATCTCTTAAGTGAGCTTGCAAGTTTAAGATTTGGTCATTGATCTCAAGGGGTTGTATCATTTTGGAATCAATAAAGTCTTCTCTTTTATGCTTCATTCACCATGAGTTCTTTGCCTCTTCTTGATCTTGCAACCTCTTAATTGAGCTTGCAAGTTTAAGATTGGGTTATTGAACCCATGTCTTGTATTTGGTTCTATAGTTCCTAGTTTCATTTCTTGCTCATTTACTTTCTTGCACTTTAATACTTGCTTTACTTTCATGCACTTAAATTCCATGCACTTTTAATTACTTGCTTGTAATCTTTTCTTTTCTTTGTTTATCTTTTCTTTTGCTCTTTTTGGTTCGTTTTGTGAATGGTTGTAATATGTTGTTGTTAAGAATAAATACAATATTGTAAGTTAAGGTTTCATTCCTCATTTTCTTTTCCCGTTATTTTCCTTTGAACTCCGCCCAAACGTTACGCAAGCGCTCCGTTAGGCACCCTACCCTACCAAGGTAACAGTGATTCCTAACCGCGACCGGTTGCGTTCGGTTTGGCCATAGGCGAAAGCAAGAGACAAGAACAGACGGACAAGGGTCAATAAGCCGGATTCCACGAATACCGTGCTTAAGTACCCTAATCCACGTTGTTGCCGATTGTTCTAACTTCAATTGGTCAAGACTCGGCTCAAATGTTTTGAGTGCGGATTTCTTTAGCTTACACTTTCGTATCTTTTTCTTAACAACTTTATACTTGCATATAAAACACATAGGTTAGAATTGAACAAACATATACACATTCTTTATTGACTCGTCTAAAACTCGAACGGACATACAATCATCTCCCTGTGGATCAACCCGTGCTCAACCGACTAGCTGTATAGCGACACCGTCCTGATCGTGGTTATAACTTTAGAACTTTGAACGTCCGACACGCTTTTGACGTGCGATCAAATGGCACCGTTGCCGGGGAGACGGTAATGTATTTTCTTTCTTGTTATTCGGGTTAATATTCTTTTTGTATATATTTATAAAAAAAAATAAAAATCTTTTTGTAATTTTTGATAATTTTTGGGAGCAAGTGTGCAGGCTAATCTGGAGCAAGTACAGTAATCCAAAAAGAAAATAGAGGTTTTTATTTTGGAGAAGAGAAGAAGTGGAGTTCGTTGACCAAAGATAAATCCCCAAGTCAACATTTTGACCGCTGAACCGCGGTCAAAAGGTGCCTTGTGCGGCGGTTCCGCGGTCCCATTGAGACCTCTATGCCCAATTTTTTCTCCACCCTTTTATCTTTTCTTTTATCGTCTCTGTAAATTCCACTATACTGTATTTTCTGCAGATTTTTTTTTTGCGGATTTGCGAACTGCGATTGTGGGGAGCAAAGTGTACGTTCAAGGTTAAGGTGATTACGAAGTACAGTGCCAAAGATCCGGGTAGTTTAACCCGCGCAAGCGAACTTTTTCAAGCTTACCGGAATTGATTCAACGGGGGTTTTCTAACCCAAAAATTTAACGATACGTATTTCTTAAACACCTTCTTCTCAAATCCGACGCATCCACTATAATATCTTTGCAGGATTCTTTGCAAGTCGCTAGCAAACGCTAAAAAAAAATTGATTAACCCATATTTGTTGCAGTGCCGCGCTTAAACTAAAAAACGATTGTTTGATTCTTTATAGAATTTTTATTGAATTGCGCATTGCATACATTAATACGGACTTAAGGGCAAGCGAACCCCACAATATACGGTAAAGGATTTCATCACCTTTTCCGTGGCCCACAAATCACGAACTTGAGCATAACGTTTACCCGCACAAACTTTAAAAGAAACTAGACTTTAAGCCTTAAGGACTTTGCGCTCACTAGGAAAAGTTAATTGTGTTTAGAACCTCGCTTAACGGTATATTGTTTACGGGGTGTCTAGGAAAGTGTTAACGGCGAAACCGCCTAAAGAGAAAGGGTTATTTAATTAAGGACCTTCGCGAAAGCGTCGGAAAACCTCCCCTTATCTCTGCACTTACCTGGCCTCGTGATCAGTGTATCTTGAGCCCGTTTCTCGACACAGTTTTACTTCGACAATCAAGTTCTGGAGCAGGTCTAGTTGACCTAGGTGAACCCTAGAACGATTAGGTGTGTGGTATTTTTGTGTCATGATTGTTTTTGGTTCAGATTCTTTTTGTGTGTATATTTCAATCTTTTGTTAATAGCTAACTAAAAAATTAATTAAAAAAAATCACATTCTTTTTCCCTCTCCTTTTCTCTGCCTTTCTTTCTTTCTCTCTTCATATCATGGGTACCCCACCTCGCAAAACTCTTGCCGAACTTTGGTACCCACAACCAGATATAACTTCCTACGGTTCTTGCTTTGGCCGAACGTCGAACAATCCCTCCATGCCCAAAATCTCTTTGAAAGATCGGATAGACGCGTCTAGGACAAACACTTGCCCTCCGCAATCCACTTTGTATCAACCTTTTCAACCTCCCCCACCCTCTTATGTTGATACCCCTTTTGCAAGTCGTCCTTTGTCCATCGCTGAACATATTGAACAATCCTGTAGCCGATCTTTCACTCCTTTCACCACTACAGATTCTTAGGATCAACACTTCCATTCACCTTCTTATCCAAATGTTGATCCTGTTCCTGTCCAGCCATTCAATTCCTACCAGTCCTACCCGACTTTTGCACCTTCCCTAGACATTTCTTCTGAACCGAAATTTGGGAATTTTCAGTATCCAAACAACTTTGGATCTTTTACTGAAACCCTTTCACAACCCATGTCTAATTTGGAACAGTCATTGGAAAACTTTAGGGTAGCGTCGTACCAACAGATGATGGATTTGAATGCGTCCATGGCCGCCCTCATACAACCTAGTGACCCGGTAGCTAGTTTTCAACTAGCTCCAAATTTTCCAATGTATGAAGAGGCGGTAGGACAGGTTGAGAATTTGAGTGGAGAGAGTGAGCTGTACACCCTTCCAAATCAAACCTACCCATACCAAATTGAATCCCACAATTCCTGTTTTGAAAGTCTATCAAGTGTCCCAAATGATTTATCAATTGAAAATAGAATGATTAATGAGTTGTGCGACTTTGTAGTGTTTGATTTACCCAATTGTGAAGGGTCCCTTTTGAGTAAAACCACACCCAATCCTTTTGATCTCTACACCTCCATCTTAGAACCAGAATCGATTGAAATCCATGCTCTTGATGAGGTGTCTGAGAATATTGATTTTCATTTGATTGAGGATATTGACGCCGGGAATATTTTGGATGATGAACCCATAGATCTGGCTGAGTTTCTCTCCCCAATTCATCATCCCAAGTCATTAACTATTTTTTCCGAACCCCATATACGTCTAGATTTTGAGGATAAATGCATGGATGTGCTTAACTTTGAGGAGAATTTTGAGGATATTTTTGAGGATGAAACAGTTCTTGTTGATGAGTCGGATTTTCCAATTCATCCTATCCTTTTCATTGACTGTGTATACCCTCCTGAACCTTTAACCGATAACCTTCCTCAGTCACCTACCTCCATCCTTTCCATCATTCCGACCATGCAAGTAACCGTATCACTTCCATTTCCATTGTCTGGTTTACCAAGCTCGGCGTACCCATGGTTTCTCACGAATCTTGAGGGATTTGACCCCATTTCTCGCTATATTGATAGATTAGTACAATCCATCTTTTCACATCGATCATTACAGATTGTACTAATTTATTCAATCCATTTCCATCCTCAAGTTCGTATTCCACTTCTTTCTCCCTTCCGCCATTCTTCTTCTCATATACCGAGACCGTATCCCGCTTCTATCTCCATACGGTCTCGCGTATTCTCCATTTCTTACCTCTCCGCATTCTTTCACCAACCAGCATATTATAGAAATAAAATCTTTGAATGGTTGGTGTTAACTTTTGGTTTATAGATTGATACTATTCTCTTTTCCCCCTAATCCTACACTTCAACGCTTAACAGTGGAAACACTGTTTTACTTAAGTTTGGGGGGGACTCCTTTTTTTTTGTATATATATATTTTTTGTTTTCCTTTTTTTTGTTATGTATATAATTTGTTTTTAGGAAGCGCCGACAATTTCGACCCTCTTGGTGTAGCCTGACAGTGAGGGCACTGTCAAGTTTAAGTTTGGGGGTGTGCTCGGTAAGCTTTCTTTCTTCACATTCATTTGTATATTTTGCATTTGCATACCTTATTAAAAACCCATAAAAATCAAAAAAAATTCCAAAAAATATAAAAACTTTGTCGTCAAGTTAACTAATAGGGTAACTTAGATTTTTATTCTGAAAGCTTAGTTGATATGTTAGAAATAACTAAATCCTAGGCTTAGGAATTGAAAACCCTAAAAATAACCCTCATTCTGTCTAACTTTGGTAAGTATACGTCCTTACAGTTTTTTTTTGAGAAATAGGTAATCTTGAGTTCAGTTCTTGAGTTAAGTCAAGATGAAGGGAAAGTATTGAAACTTTACTGAAGGATAAGTCTGAAAAATAGTTTCTTTTCTTGAGTTCAAATTTAGAAAGTATATACCCTACAAACTGCATTTACACGCACCTTGAAACTTGGGATAGTAGAGGATACCTAGAAATACTCTTGCCTGAAAACCTAGTATGAAAGAAAAAATGGTATTTAAAACTAAACACCAAAAGAGCATTATTGGAAAATATATCCGGTCTTGAAAAAGAAAAAGAAAAAGAAAAATAGAATAAAATCAAGACCTGGAAACTGCTATTTGCGCTTTAAGTTCACACGTTCAGTAATCGGCCGTTAGTGCCTCAAGAAGCATTAATAGTCGCATGAAAGGCGTGTGAGCAAATCCGTCCATCCTTAATAAAAAGAAGTAGTATTAGGTATTAGGGCAAGGGTATTATAGCTTGAATTGAATTCTTGAGTGTAGGGGTGCAAATATACACACACGTAGGGGTATACAATCGATGTTTGGATAAAAGATAGAAATGAAGAATATGACTTATGTTTTCTGTAAAGTTGATAAAAATCCCTGATTTGAGGCCGCACTTTAGAAGGAAAACTCAGGAGAACCAACATCTTTCTAAACTTTTTTGGAACGTATAGGACCTAAAGTTAAATAGATAGGAGGTGTGAAACATAAGGGTTGGATATTTCTAACTTAGGATGATAGAATTTCTAACGTAAATACTAAACTGTAGGAGTAGAATCGATGTTAACTTATGACACTAGCTTGACGGGATTTTGTGGGTGTAATCTACTGAAAACCCTCAGGAGACAACACTCCTCCTACTAAGGACACCTAGAGGTTTAACGGCTTGTTGCACATGCTCAGTGCAATCGCGTTCCCTGCGAAAGTGCGGTTAGGACTTTTTTTTGTGAATATTTGGTTTTGCTCGGGACGAGCAAAAGTTAAGTTTGGGGGGTATTTGTTCATACCAGAATATTGTATTTTATACCGTCCATTCTTACGCTCGTTTGTTTATCGGTAGGTACTTTTGAGCCGTGTTTGCTAGTTAAATGCAGGATACTGGTTCTCAGCTCTAAACAGTGAAATTCATGGAATAGTACGACAAATTCCAGATTACTGCCAACCACAGATAAAACACGGGTCTCCGCTTTCTATCCGTATGTTGCCGCACACCAGTTTAAGGGACAAAATGGCAAATCGATATCATTTTCATGCACAAAGCTCAATGTCAACACAAGATCCAACATATCTACGCGGAGCTCGAGAAAATCATGGCAAAAGATCCACATCACATCACCTTTTGATCTACTAAAATTCTGGAAGAATTGTGAAGAGATTATGAGAAACAACATATACCACACTAAAGAGTACAGACAACCAGGGCACACGACAAAAGATGAAGGCCCAAGCCCTCTTTATGGCCGCGGTTCCGCGGCATAAGCACACTTAGGCCGCGGAACCGCGGCCATACAGGCTTGTCAGTTGATCAATTTTTAGGGGCAGTTTGGTAATTTTATATAGTGCCAGAATATTGCCCTAAGTTCTCTGTTTCCTGCCTATAAATAACCCAGAACTTGCCAAGCCAATGGTGTTCTTTTCATGCCCTCTTTTTGTTAGTTTTTAGTTTACTTCTTCTTCTTCTTCTTCATCTTCCCTCCATTAAATTGTTGTGAGAGCTTTTGAGTGGATGTTAAATGAAGATGAGGGTTATTTTGTATCATTCTTTTTGCTTAGCTTCCCCCTTGAGCTCTCTACCTTAACTTGATCTTGCAAGCTCTTAAGTGAGCTTGCAAGTTTAAGCTTTGGTCATTGGTCTCAAGGGGTTGTATCATTTTGGAATCAATAAAGTCTTCTCTTTTGTGCTTCATTCACCATGAGTTCTTTGCCTCTTCTTGATCTTGCAACCTCTTAATTGAGCTTGCAAGTTTAAGATTGGGTTATTGAACCCATGTCTTGTATTTGGTTCTATGGTTCCTAGTTTTATTTCTTGCTCATTTACTTTCTTGCACTTTAATACTTGCTTTACTTTCATGCACTTAAATTCCATGCACTTTTAATTACTTACTTGTAAGCTTTTCTTTTCTTTGTTTATCTTTTCTTTTGCTCTTTTTGGTTCGTTTTGTGAATGGTTGTAATATGTTGTTGTTAAGAATAAATACAATATTGTAAGTTAAGGTTTCATTCCTCATTTCCTTTTCCCGTTATTTTCCTTTGAACTCTGCCCAAACGTTATGCAAGCGCTCCGTTAGGCACCCTACCCTACCAAGGTAACAGTGATTCCTAACCGCGACCGGTTGCGTTCGGTTTGGCCGGAGGCGAAAGCAAGAGACAAGAACGGACGGACAAGGGTCAATAAGCCGGATTCCACGAATACCCTGCTTAAGTACCCTAATCCACGTTGTTGCCGATTGCTCTAGCTTCAATTGGTCAAGACTCGGCTCAAAGGTTTTGAGTGCGGATTTCTTTAGCTTACACTTTCGTATCTTTTTCTTAACAAC
The DNA here is from genome assembly GCA_030015575.1 of Agapanthus africanus. Taxonomy (NCBI): domain Eukaryota; kingdom Viridiplantae; phylum Streptophyta; class Magnoliopsida; order Asparagales; family Amaryllidaceae; genus Agapanthus; species Agapanthus africanus. The sequence continues at coordinate 948,015,053 of CM057337.1, forward strand.
TTTATACTTGCATATAAAACATATAGGTTAGAATTGAACAAACATATACACATTCTTTATTGACTCGTCTAAAACTCGAACGGACATACAACCATCTTCGTATGGATCGACCCGTGCTCAACCGGCTAGCTGTATAGCGACACCGTCCTGATCGCGGTTATAACTTTAGAACTTTGAACATCCGACACGCTTTTGACGTGCGATCACCTCACGTGTCCATACGTGATGGCCATAAGACTTAAGTGTTTAACACTTGCATATATAGACGGGGATTGAACCTAAGGGCACATCACCAACTTTTAGGTATCTCACGTGCCACACGTGAGAGCCCCAAGTTTCAGTGTTTAACACTGCTTTAGAGACTCACGTGAGAGCACGTGAGCACCAAGCATATATTAGTGTTTAACACTATATGAAGCCAACTTCAGTCCCCAAGTTGGTTAAGTCTTCTTGAGATTAAAACGTCTTGGATCTCCAAATAGACTGAGCCTCTATGCTCGTGACTTCCCAAACTAATTGACTTGAAAGATGTCCATCACACATCTGCTAAGTTAATCTTAGTCTTCCAAAAATGACTAATGATTCTTAGATGGTCCACCATGATCTCTCCGCTCAATCTGGAATTTGGTTCAAGGGTACATCTCTCCACACCTCTGATACATGTCGTTGTAATTGTTCAACGTCTTCAGAGAGGTGGAGGGTCCCGACAACCAACAACCCTTGGTGCACTCCCAAACCGATGAGCACATCCCAACAATGAACCGCAATGTCCTTAAACTAGCTATGGACCGCAACGTCCTTAAACTAACAACGGACCGTAACGTCCTTAAACTAAAGCAATAGAACCCAAATGCTTTTTTGTTGGATCTGAATGATCCTAAATCCTGTTGAGTAGTTCTTAGTCTAAAATTAGATTAACGTATCCTCAACAAATATTTAAGTTGATCTTAATCTTAAACGAGATTACCGATCCTTAAATCAACCCAAACCCAAATCTGAGAATATACGGATTTGGACTAATCCACGCCTTTTGGACGACAACATAAATTAGTCTCCGTATACAATCCACGGGCAACAAAAAATAAAACAAACCACAAGACACGAAGTGAACCTCTGGAGCAGGAGAAAGTGGTTATCGCGATGTGGTAACGTAATTAACTGTAGGGGCTTGTGCCTGCAGAGAAGAGCGTCCCCATAATAAAAAAACCCCTCAGAAATGAGGGGGAATCTGATGAAGTCTGCAACAACGGCCGCATCCATCCAAACCTCCGATACACAGCGCCATAAATCAACTTGGCATCTTCGGAGAGGTGGACGGATAAATCCAAATAGCATCTGCCCCCAAATTCAGGCAAGATGACCTACGGGTTCCGTCTCCCGTTTTCGGCGGTAAACAGGTAGATAATGCCATTTTCTAAACATTTTATAATATCGTTTCTCACCACTTCTTTTATTACTGGATTCAGCCTACGCTGTGGATCTCTCACGGTCTTGACACTATCAACTAGATGAATCCTATGTTGTAAAATAGAAGGGCTAATTCCCTTTATATCAGCCATGGTCCAGCCATTGGCTTCACGATTAGCGCAAAGGATTCCCAGTAATTCTTCCTCTAGCTCCTTAGAAAGATCACTAGCGATTATAACCGGCAATGTTTCATTTTCTCCAAGATAAGCATATTTTAAATGAGATGGTAGAGTTTTAAGCTCTAATTTAAGTGGTTCTTCCACCGAGGGAAGTGGTTGCGGTCTTGGTTCCTTAATTAATTGTTCATGATTGCCCCAACGTGAGTATAACACTTGACCATCTGATGAGTGTCACGTCCCGCTTCCCAGTAGACGGAAGAGATGACGTGGTAAGCCCGCGGCATATTTATTCAGAGAAGGTCATTCCCTAAATAAATATACTAAGCGTATTGAAACAATAATACACAATGCAAGAATAAATGGAGACTGTAGAATTTTTAACAATATCTTTATTTACATTCAACTTGAAATATTTAAAGGTACATGAGTTTCAATTGGAAAGTAAATACAATAAAAGAAAATGCCTAAACATGTGGCATACATAAACTGAAGGAAAAAGGAAGTTAAGCTAATCCCGAGTAGCTATCTGGTCGTAATTTTCCTCTGTAGCCTCCACTTCCTCCGTCTCGACTGTTTCTGACGACCATTCTAAGAAAAACAAAGGTGGGTGGAATGCCCGTCAGCGAACCAGCGCTCGGCAAGTCTTAAAGGTAGGATAAGAGTGAAAAGTGAAAAGTAAATAATAACATAAATAATGTAAATGACCAGTAAAAATGTGTAGAACAGAAAATGGGTATATGTATCTATAAGTCTCTATATGGTCATTATGTTAATGTTAAGTTCCAAGTGTGAATGTCAACGTAGCCGTAGAAGTATTCACGAGCTCAAGAGTGGGGACCCAGGAGCAAGGAAACACGGGCCCATTTCATGTGTTAGCATTGGGACTCTAAGCTGTGGAGGTATCGACCCGACTAAGATTCGAGTAAACGAAAATATAGGTTAATACGAGACTCCTGAAGCTCCGTTGGATTCACACAAGAAACTATCCCAAACACCTTGAGTATAATATATTATAACTGTAAGATATCCTTATTTAATTTGGTTGTTTATAACATGTCTTGATCGAAACCATAGATTGCAAAAGTTGGTTCTTTCAGCTAAAACCAAAAGAATGCTGAAGGATCTACATGCATGTCCGGCAGTCAGGTGGAAAAGCCCACTTGAACCCGAAATTATCGAAGGGATGCTGAAACCGCACCCCGTACCGAAGATTGTTGACAAAGGAAAAAATCCCCAAGTCAAGCCTTCAAAGTCTTCGAAGAAAAAGAAGAAGACCAAGAAGCCTGTGCAACCTGCCGAGTATGACGACAAGTGCACAGACCTACAAAAGTATATTGATGCGCTGGAGGAGTACAACCAAAAGGTGCATAAACTGGTCACGCTCGAAGTGTTTCTCAAGCATATTCTTGAGAACAAAGATAGTGACAGTGATGAGGAAAATGACTCATCAGAAGAAACCGAAGACTATGTAACAAGTTGCCACATGGTCTCCCATTCGTTGCTAAATGACGAAGAAACTCGCTCAGCATCAGAAAATAACGTGGAGGGACGGGGGGCAGGATCGGCGCTAAAATCCCCAGAACTGCCAGAGGACCCGATCGATAGGCTGTTATACGAAGCCTTTCGACAAAGCAAAGCTGACCGAGAATGCGAAATAGTCATATACGAAAAGGCTAAGTATCGGCGTCAGGATGAAGAAGCTGCAGCATGGATGAGTCATAAAGTACTCCAACTAAACCAAAGCATACCTGCGACAAATAAGAGCAGGATCAAGGCAGAGAAGCGGTTCGCCAAAGCCCTGTCAATGGGAATGAAGCTGCCGCCTCTCGTAGGAAACACTCCTAGGGTCATATCTCTTGATGGAGAGGATTCACATCCAAACTACCGCCTATACCATTGGAGGGCTATCCACCCTACCGAGGAATGCAGTGCCTTCAAGAAGTGGTGGCAAGGATACGTTGCCCATAAAAAACACTTCAAGAGAGTAAAACGCGAAGCTCGTTGATGGCAAAATAGTGCGATAGATGCGCACGAAAAAACGACTGGCAACTGTCATATGGTTGATACCAGTTCGGAAGGGGAAAAGCCCTAAGTTCTTACTTTCGAGAGCGATTCTGAGAACGAAATACCCCTCAGCGCTCTCTTCAAAGACTGCACCTTCGAAAAAGAAGAGGAGGAGAAGAACTGTGAGAATATTCAGCTGCATAACCGCACGCTCCCTGAAAAGAACCTCGGACCTACAAACAAAGGTTCGAGCAAAAAGGACAAAGGGAAAGAAAAAATCCCTGAGGAAATTGCCCTCGATTGTGGAGTTGTCAAAGAGCTCGCAATAAGGGACCCGCCTAGGAAAAACAAAGTGAATTACAATATCCTAGCACATTTGAGGAAAATACCCGCACAACTGAGCGTACTGGATGCTCTCCTCATGTCCAAAGAGACACGAGATTCTCTGATCAAGGCATTACAAGAGCACGATTAGTTCCAAGCTTTCTTCGCGGAAGAGAAGATGAAAGATGAGCTGGAAGAGGTCCACACGGCTGACATTACATTCAGCGATGAAGATCTCCTCCTTGGTACGTGCGAACATAATCGTCCGTTATACGTCACCGGGTTCTGCCACGATATCAAGATAGGGAAAATCCTTGTCAACAACGGATCCTTTGTCAACCTTCTCAATGTGAGAGTGCTGAAGGAAATTTGCATAAACGTTCAGCAACTTGCCCGAGATAAAATTACCATCTCCGGGTTCGACTCACAGTCGTCACGGACACTTGGGTCCGTAATACTGACGTTACGCTTCGGGTTGCTCATTACTGACATCAAATTTCATATCATTGACGCCAAGACTTACTATAATGCATTGCTCGGCAAGCCTTGGTTACACGAGTACAATATCATCCCTTCTACACAACATCAATGTATGAAGTATTTCAAAGATGGATTGGAATACACCGTCACAGGGGAGCTAAATCCGTTCTCTATAAACGAGGTCCGAAAATATAAAGATGCAAAGTACTTCCCGCCAGACTTCGAGGATAAGGAAAGGGATCATAGGCCGGAGGATAAACAGAAGCCCATCACCACTATCCCGATCTTTGGGAGCGATTCCGAGGAAGATGAAGAAATAGTGTACTCGGGGCAACCCCAGAAAGAAAACAGCATGCCCGGACCATCTACTCCTATTCTAGTCTTTGGCAGCGACTCTGAGGACGAGGCCAACGCAGTGTTCTCCATCCGCCCGTTAGTGCAAACCCTCGCCGGAGCAGATCAGAGTCTGTAAATCACAATGGCTCCACCTCGGCATTACAAGAAACTTGATGCGCTTGATACATACAGCGTACAAGAACTACAGACTTTCTACGTACCTCCTAGGCGAAGAGGTGAAAAAGCGATCCTCTTCTACCAATCTACATAAAATAAAGTAGAAAAAGAAGCCTGGCATGGTGCCGATTTTGCACTCGACAGGCTTCAACCAATCCGTCCGCCAAGATACTATGCGGAGGGATTGAAAAGGCTGTTAAGACGCCAAGGTGTACCCCTCGAACAAACTATTCGGCAAGCCCAATTATACAAAAAAGATTTGGGATATTTTCGGGACTCAGCGAAAGATGCCCAACGGGAAGATGAAGAAAACTGGGCTCGGATACGTTCGGTCTAAGAAACAGGAGCAGTTCCACAACTGCCGTGTCATAAACAGCTCCAGCGAAGGGGAAAACGCTATTCCGAATGGCCGTGACATTGAAACAGAGCGAAATCCCGCTCTAAGAACGTTAAGTCCGTCACTCGAAAAACAAATAGACAGGCTAATAAAAGAAGCTTGTCAAAAGAGCCGAGAAAATCACAGCAGCGAAATGGCCATTTATGAAAAGGCCAGGACGCAGCGCCTCAATCATCAATCCGTGGAGAAGAAAGACTATAATGCTCTTCATCCCCGGCCCGCTGCATGTCCTCGCGAAAAGGGGAAATCCAGAAATAAAGGCAAAAATAGGGTAACGAACGCAAACAACGTTCGAAAACAACAAAGCGGATCTAAAAAGCCATGAAATTGAGAAGAGGTCGATTGGAACCCGTCATTTATAAAGAAAATAGGTCGGGAATACTCTTTCTCTCAAGATAAGACAAGGAAAATATTCAACCTTATCATGAAGTATCAAATGGTGACGCTCACGGAGTCTCGGCACCCCGAACAAATAAACGAGGTCTATCATCCGGATTATTGCTCCTACCACCGAGCAATAGGTCAACCCCACGAAGACTGCTTCACTTTCAAAGACCGGGTAGAAAACCAGTATCAATAAGGCAGGTTGCTTTATCCGACTGCTGCAGGGTAACCTCGCCGCAAAAGCAAGAGCCAAAGAGGACCTATACCGTGAGGATAGGACCAGCTCAACATTGTCACGCCCCGCTTCCTAGTGTACGGGGAAGGAGACGTGACGGGCACGCGGCATATTTACTCAGAAATAAATACGTTAAGCGTATATAAGCAATATATAAAATGCACAAGAAATGACAAGAGATATAATGTAAACAGTAATTTTTATTAATATTCATCTTTACGATACATTATTTTGAAAAGGAAAGTATAATGATATAAAGCAATGCCTAAACAATGTCATATGAAATGAAAAGTAAGTACAAAGAAAAGCTAGAAGTCCTGCTGCTCGGTGAACTGGTCCACGTCCTCCTGGTCAGGCTCGATCTCGAGAGACAGAGTCCGGTCCTCCTGACGAACATTACAAAGAAAAAAAGACAGGAATGTCGTCAGCGAACTAGTGCTCGGTAAGTCCCAAAAGAAAGACAGGAATATAGCAAGTATAGAGAATTGAACTGTTAAGGTGTACAGGTATAAGATTATTATTCTAACGTAATTGTTTGTAGCTTGGTACAGAAGATATCAGTGTATACGAGAGAAGTCCATCTTACCCCGTGAACTATGGTAACATGTAGTACAAGGCCCCGTCAAAACCCACGGGACAACGGCACGAGAGTTCATGTATGTGTCTTTTAGTGATCATCTCGTTCCATTTCTAATACATTCCGTACCAATCTACCCCGTTAACCCCGTGTAATGTATTATATAGATTATAATTATCAGACTTGTCGAGACCATGAATACAAGCTGTTCATGTAATCAGGTTCGGGATATAAACAAGTGGTCATGTAATCAAGTCAAGTTATAGCTATGGTTCGGTCAAGTCAAGTCATGTTTGCATGTTGATATTGTTCTGGTATTCAGGTTCAGGTTCAAGTATACATGTTAGAGTTTGGGATTCATATTTGAATTGGATTCTGGTTTGAGTTGAATTCATGCTTGATTTAGACTCAGACTTGAGTCAGACACTTAGAACCGATTTGGATCTTGAATTATGTTCGGGAGTTATCGGTAACTGCTGTACATGGATGACACGATTTGTGTCTTTTTCCAAGACAATTACCATTGATAACACCGTTAAGTTTTTCTACCTTAAATAGGCAAGCACTCACTTTCTTTGGCTCCCTGAGGCTCAAGAGAATTGATCCCGCTTAAACCCATATTTACTAAAGTACATAAATATAATTTTATATAACTCGAGGGGGTTTTATGATTTTTTTTAATATATAGTTTCAAAATAATCTCGAGAAATTATTTATATTATTTAGGGTTTCCATGGATGTGTATTTTATGGATTTGAGGTATTTTAATGATGATTACCTTAACTTGAATAGTTCATGGTATTTTACTATAATCTTGTCTTGTATTGATATCTTGATGGTATTTTGATGAAACTTGTAATTTTTTTATTTGAAAAAAATATAAGATTATTATATTTTGAAAATATATGGATTTGTAATATTTATATAATTATAAAAATTAATTTTATTATTAAGTAGAAAATTGCTTTTTTCATAAAAAAACGTATTAAAAACCTTTCGAGACCGAATGCTCCGCGAGGAGGTCTGCATCTTGCTCTAGTAGCCCAAGGATGTGCGATAATCCACACCATCCAATAGCGGGTCCCCTAAAAAAGGGTTATAGAGGTATATTTGCAGAGGGATTTTAAATACAATCTAAAAGAAAATCGTTTTTATATTACATGGTATTTTGATGTAATATGGTAATAAAAATATGTTCAAGAGATATCGTGTTATGGAAACATGTGTATATGTGAGGGGTAGGTCATTACCCCGTGAAGTTTTCTAAAGGTATGTTCAAACAAAGGAATAAAAGATGACGTATATAAAGTTCATGGTATTTTCAAGTAAAAGGTAGATTAAAGTTATTTAGCATGATGTTTTTGAGTGAAAGTTGGTTCTAAACATTAGTTTTATGGTTATAAATATAGGGCAAGAATTTGGATGAAAGATATGGAAGAAATAGTGAAATTTTTAGGGTTTAGAATAAGATGTCGGTATTAACTCCACTTATCGACATATTTTGAAAAAAGATTTTTCAAGAAGAAGAAAAGGGATTGAGAGAGACTTATAAGTGAATTAGATTAAGAGAAAGTAGAAGAAAAGAGATTGGTAGTCGTGGCATCGCGGGGTCGCCGGAATAACTTCTATTCCTCCCCGGAATAGTCTCGATTTCTCGCCGGAAGTTGGTCGTTGGCTAACTCCTTTTCTACTCCACTTGTACTTGAAAAAATTTGAGAGTTCTGGCTTGAATTTTCAGAATGAGGAAGGGCTAGGGCATGGGATAGTATTTATAGTATGGAATTAGAGTTTTGAGATTACAAGAGTGAATTAAAATGCATTAAAATGTGATAAATTGGGGAATTAAGGGTCTCTGTTTGATTGCAGAGTAATCAAACAGTGCATGGATGATGGGGGTAGGGGAAAAGACACTTGTGCAAAGTACGGGCCTCATTCCCTGCGGAGGGACTGTCGGCGTCGGCCCTACAAGGGATCTCGCTGGTTGAAAGTTGGGGTTAGGGCTCTGGATTCATGTCACGTGTTCAGGTATGTATTTAAACCCTTTTCCACATGTTTATTTTTCCAGACTTTTCATTTGTATGTGCATTGCACGTGTAAACTTTTGGGCTTCCAAAAAGTTTAAAAGAAAAATCAGAAAAATATAATGTGTCTGATGGGTTTCGAACAGAGGCTACGTCATAGCAGTGCAAGGGCTTTACCAGTGAGCTACAAGTTGCTTCTTGCTGTTCTTAACAAAAATTAACCTTTAAATTTTACTCAGGCATGTAAACTCCTTTATGTATATTAAATTGAAAATTTTCATACAATAAACTCAAAGTCGTTACATTCTACCCTTCTTATAAAAATTTCGTCCTCGAAATTTACAATTACATAATGACTAGTTTATAAATAAGTAAGGGTATCTTACACGCATGTCATCTTCTTGTTCCCACATTGATTCTCCTGGAGAATCTTTTTTCCACATCACTCGGACCAAGTTGACTTCCTTGTTCCTTAGTGTCTTTACCTTTCTGTCCAGAATTTCGACGGGTTGTTGCTCGCAAGTCAGGTCTGTCTGCACAGTGAGCTCAGAGTGATCAAGGATGTGGCTGGGGTTGCTCGCATATCTTCAGAGCTGGGATATGTGGAACACGTTGTGCACTCTTTCCAATGAGGGTGGAAGTGCCAAACGGTATGCCACTTCTCCGACTCGTTCGAGTATGTCGAATGATCCTATATATCTCGGACTGAGCTTACCCTTCTTGCCAAAGCGGATTACTTCTCGGTTTGGAGAGATCATTAAGAAAACATGATCTCCAGGTTGGAACTCCAGGTGTCGGCGCTTTGCATCAGCCTAATACTTCTGTCGGTCTTGGGCTATGCGCATTCTTTCCCTGATCGTGTGCACTACATCCACAGCTGCCCTGATCATCTCTGGTCCTAGGAGTGCACGATCTTCGATGTCGTCCCAACTTAGTGGTGAACGACACTTCCTTCCATAGAGAGCTGCAAATGGTGCCATTCCAATGCTCACCTGATAGCCGTTGCTCTATGAAAACACTATAAGGTGTAGGTGATCTTCCCACGAACCTCCGAAGTCTAACATACAAGCTCTTAGCATGTCCTCCAGAGTCTGAATTGTTCGTTCAGACCGTCCGTCCGTTTGTGGATGGTAAACCATGCTGAAGTTCAGACTCGTTCCCAGGCTAGCTTGCATACTCTGCCAAAACTGTGATCGGAATCTAGTGTCACGATCGGAGACAATGCAAACTGGTACTCCATATAATCTCACAATCTCCTCTATGTACTTCTTTGCTAACGTCTCGGTAGATTGGCCAACTCGAAATGTGATGAAATGTGCCGACTTGATGAGTCGATCCACAATAACCCATACTGCATCGTTATCTTTCATGCTGCGAGGAAGAGCAGTCACGAAATCCATGGTAATGTGCTGCCATTTCCATTCTGGGATAGGTAATGGCTGAAGCAGACCAGCAGTTCTGTAATGTTCAACCTTCACTTGCTGACACACTAAGCACTTGGCTGTGTGATTGATCTCATTTCTTGACGTGTTAAGTAAAATGTTTCACAACCAAAGAAATTTATACCGAAATCAATTAACGGTGTCGCTTATAGCGATCGTTAGTGAGCACGGATCGTCTACTGAGATGCGTGTACTTATTCGATCTTACTTTAGATGAGTCGAAATGAAAATATAAAAGAAAATTCAAGAAAGTAATTCGAGATTTGATTGAGTTGTCATTTCAAGAAAATCAAGAATATATTCAAGAATTAGAAATTAAGAAAGTGTCCAATATCAATTTGAATTATCAAGATTATGAAGAATAGCTTATAGGATTCGATCAAATTAGTAGCAATGATGAATCTAACAATGACTTATCTTATCTATTGATGAATTGTAGCTAAGACGATGGCGATGAATGAAGATTAGGGATCTATTGAAGAAACTAGGGTTTCTCCTTCTCTATCCCTTATCTTTTCATTGATCATCATTCGGATCTAGCCTTTAGCAAAGAGAGTCATCAATTATTTGATCCCTAATTTGCAACGAAATTAGCAAGAATGTGATCTCGATCCAAATTAGGTCATTGATGATTCTTTTTCCTAAAGTTCACAAATCTCATAAGACTTAAGATTAGTATTAGGATTTTATCATCACTGGATCTACCAATTCTCTCGAATCCTTTACAAGCGGAGATTTCACTCACGCATCATGAAAATTAAAGAATCAAGAATGAGAAATTTCATAATGTAAGAATGTAAAGAAAGCGAGAATTACAATTATCACCTTTATTAAATCTCCTTCAAATTACACCTCTCAAATTTGAGTTTACAAGACTAGTTCTCGATCGTTCCTTTGAAAGGGAATTTGTCGTCGATCTTTGCTCGGCTCGATTGCCGTGAGACGTGGATCATCGCAGATCTCTTTCTCTTGATGATGATCGGCGTTGCGATAAAAGATCTTCGATTGTCGCTTGATTTTTCTCTCAATAGATCTTGATTTGATTGGAATTGGATTTTGTTTTGGATCAAGTTGTGTCACTCAACTTGTGCAATGATTTGGCTCAATATTCAACAACTAATTGTGTAACCTCTCACCTTTAGATCTAGATCCCCTTTTATAAAATTCAAATGAATCTTCCCTCCAAATCTAGGTTGTTAGAGAGAGCCTTCTAGAATGAGGTAGGTTGTTAGGGAGAGCCTTCTAGAAGAAGGTTGTTATGCAGAGCCTTCCAGAATGAGCCATGTGGTAATTAAGTATCTTGAGGAGGCAAGGTTGTTGAGACGAAGCTTCTGGAGAACCGAAGTCACTTGATCCCCTAACTCGGCCGCGGATCCGCGGCAACTCGGCCGCGGATCCGCGGCCATATGAATGGATCTCTGCATCATTTCTCTAGGTTATCTTGGTGTTTGTATTTGGGTCTTCATGTGATATCTGGAATCTTATAATTCTTTCTTGGATGCTGCCAGATTTTAAGTCTTTAACTTGATGCGTTTTATCGGCATTTTTGTGATTCCGGTTCTTTGACCTGAAGAATTTTCTGCACACAATCTCAATAAAATGTGTTGAGATAGACAATATCATGCGAGTAGTAATAAACATAGAATTTCCCTCCAAAGTGTCAATTATATATATAACACGCGGTACTTGGTATTTTCCAGATGAATTTGTAATCCGTGTTATATTTACAATAAATACCCTTAGATGATTAGAAAGAGTAGGGAAATTAGTGTGTTAAGAATGCAATATTTTTGACTGAACACCGTGCTTCTGGCTATTTCACGCTTCATTCCATGCCACTAGTCGTGTTGCCATAAATCCTTATACATTTTGGTACCACCGGGATGTACTGAGTACGGAGAGCTGTGAGCTTCTTTCATCAACTCTTCTCGAACAGGACCTTGCGGTACACATAATCTACTTCTATATCTCAAGGATCCATCTTCGTGGATGATGAAGTCAGTTCGAAGTCCACTTTCTACATGTTCTCGGATCTTTTGCAGCTTGACATCATTTGCTTGAGCTGCCTTGATTTGATTGACAATAGTAGACTGAAATTATAAGTTCATCAAATACGAAGCGTTACCTGGCATAACTACTTTGATCGCCAATCTATGCAATTCCTGCTATAGCTTCCACTGTGTGGTGAGATTCATTGATAACGGCTGATGGCTAAGTGCATCAGGAACTACATTCACCTTTCCTGGATGATATTGTAGGTTGATGTCGAAATCCGCCATGAGTTTTAGCCATCTTCTCTGCCGCATGTTCAATTCCTTCTGAGTAAATACAGACTTCAGACTCTTGTGGTCAGTATATATATCCACTCGTTCACCCAAAAGATAGTGGCGCCAAATCTTAAGTGCAAAGATAATGGCTGCCAACTCCAAGTCATGTGTTAGATAGTTGCGCTCATGAACTTTCATCTGTCTTGATGTAAAAGCTCCAACATTTCCATGTTGGTGTAGAACACATCCTAATCTCTTACCGGACGCATCGCAATGTACGAGGAAACCTCCAGTTTGATCCAGTATTACGAGAATAGGAGCTGAAGTTAACCTTGACTTGAGTTCTACAAAAGCTTGTTCACATGCTTCTGATAACACAAATTCTTCATCTTTACATGTGATCTTGGTCAGGGGTGCTGCAATCTTCGAGAAACCTTCAATGAATCTTCGGTAGTATCCTGCTAGTCCCGAGAAACTTTGAATATCCTTCACCGTCTTTGGTGTTGGCCATTCACCGACAGCTGACACCTTAGCTGGATCTACTGAGATTCCTTCGCCTGAAACAATGTGTCCAAGAAATCCGACTGGATCTAGCCAAAATTCACACTTGCTGTACTTGGCATAGAGTTGATGCTGTCGCAATGTCTTTTGGACAATCCGTAAATGCTCAGCGTGCTCTTTTCGATTCTTTAAATACACCAGGATGTCGTCGATGAAGATAACAACAAACCTGTCTAAGTACTCTCGGAAAACTTGGTTCATCAAATTCATGAAAATAGCAGGTGCATTGGTCACTCCAAATAGCATCACGAGATATTCGTAATGACCATAGCGAGTCCTGAACGCCGTTTTCGGAATATCAACTCTTTGACCTTCATCTGATGATACCCGAACGAAGATCTAGCTTTGAAAATACGCAAGACCCACTTAGCTGATCAAATAGATCATCGATGCGCGGTAGTGGATACTTGTTCTTTATCGTCACTTCGTTCAGAGCTCGGTAATCTATACACATTTTGTCTGAACCTTCTTTCTTCTTCACAAGCAAAACTGGAGATCCCCAACTTGAAGTACTGGGACGAATCCAACCTTTCTTCAAAAGTTCATCCAACCGAGTACCGATCTCCTTCAATCCTTTAAAACTTAACCGATATGGAGCTTTGATCACTGGTTGCGCACCAGGTAGTAAATCAATACTGAATTCAAGAGCTCGATCGGAAGGCAAACCCGTTATATCTTCAAGAAACACATCCGACTCTCGAACTACCTCTGAATTTTCTTCTTCCTCCGGTAGAGTAAATACTTCTGCATTCTTCGTCTTGGCACGGAAGATTCCTGGCTCCAAAGTTCTGTCTCCACTCTTAAAGTAAAAGACTGGGTGATCTGGTATCTTAAATACTACCCTCCTTTGACGGCAGTCAGTCGCAGCATAGAAAACTCCCAGCTAGTCCATTCCCAACACATCATCGAAGTTTGGGATGTCCAGTACTTTGAAATTCGTGTAGAATTCTCGTCCGCAAACTACAACTGGACACTGATCCAATCCTATAGTTGCCTTCAATACTCCATTCCCGGAACTGACATTCCATCTTGAAATGAGTGACTGTAGGGTTCCTAGGCACTCTCAAGAGGTCTCACAAGGCATCAACCAAGCCAATTTCAAATTTTACGGTGCCGAGAAACCCTAGACTAGATCGTTAACTAGAATTTTAGGCGACAAAGTGAAACTAGTTAACTACTTAACTAAAAGAAAGAGGCTACAACCTTTGTAGATCCGGTTCTCCACTTCCTTATCTCCACGTAGACGTCCTCTCGCTGTCCGTCTCGAATCCCGGACTCAAGCATCAGCTTCATCGGAGAAATGGGCGGGCAAGGTCGTCGGCTTCGTGCCGAAGATGATCTATGTCGAGGTTACACAAGATCAAACTCCAACTTCACCAAGTTGTGAAACTTGTGAAGTAAACACCCTATACTACATGGCAAGAGGTAGAGGATGAAGAAATAGGAGGTGGGTTCACTTTAGAATTGGATTTCTCACTCATTTACTCAAGTTGCCATTGATGAAGGCAAGGTTTTTCTTGAAGAAGAAGAAGGAGAAGATGAAGAATATGATAAGTCTCTTATTTAAAAAAAGAAACAAATATGAATACTTATCATATCCTAACCATAGTCAAGTGTAGAGAGTAAACTAGGGTTAGTTGGAATGGTTAGGGTTAAGGATGAGATAAGAATGGTGGACTTGTTCAAAGCTTCAAGAAGCTTCAACATACAAACAAAATAAGCCACCATTCTCTTTTATTTTCCGAAATGAATAAATAAATAAATAAATAAACAAAGCCCTAACCATTCATATAACCATGGTTTAATCTTTACACAAACCCAAGCGAGCAAGTATCATCAAACATGATACAAACAAGTGCACAAAAATATATCACATATACAATGTGCATCAAGTGAGAAAATCCTTTTAAAGTGAACCAATACTAGTTAATGTAAAGTAATATATCAAATATATAATTATACATTAAATCATTAAATCAACACTTGATTCAATGATCCGGTCATGTCGTACATAACCGACTAGTATCCAATGTATCGACTTATCGAATCGACCTTCGATTCGATAACTAGGTTATATCGCATACAACCAATCGAAACATTAATCGCGAGAATGAAATACGGTATCACATACACGCATTATTCTCGGTCCCGCACACATCTCATATGCGCTCCTATTTCGTTTCGCTTGAGCCAGGAAACCTCTGTGCAGGACTCTAAAGACTCGTCAATACGCCGGTAGCAGATGATGATCATATCAAGCACCCACAAGCCGCAAGCGGTCTGCTAAACGTAACGACCATCCGGGTATTGAGCGATCAGAAGATCGACGAGCTAGCCCGCTCACACTCCTGTGAATCCAACCAGTAACACTTACCGTACAGTCCGGTCTGTTCGTCTGATATGTCGCATATCAAGTCTACGGGTGGTAAACGTCAGACCCCAATAACCGATAAGTCGTGCCGATGTGAGGCTCATAACGGGTCGAGAAACTACTGGTAACACATACCAGCAAATCTCTGATCAGCCCTGGCCAGGGACTTCCCTGTTACGGCCAATCGAGCACATCGCAACATCAACCCCCAAAACCGGGAGAGACGAAACCCCTCCTATCGCTCATTGCCTCCATGTGACTCGGGACTGTGCCTAAAAACCACCGTTTTGCACGCCCTCATGGACGTGGTAAGGTGGAGATCAAAGCACAGTGGGAATCACACAAGACTCTATGACGATCTCGGGTCTACAGACTAACCTGCACAAGTGTCACCTGAGAACTGCCATCTGACGTGAGGTATAATACCATCTGGGAGTTCTCGGCGAGTCCGTCCAGTGTACCCAGTCTCCACTGAGCACCCGTATATCATCTCTGATGTCAAACACCAATGGATATGGGATCATCCATCGCCCATCTCATGGGTCGAGAAGCGTATACGCTAGTCTACTCTGGTATATCGATGCCCCGTCTCGATACACCCACGACTAGGGACCTTGAAGGATGTACCTATGGACTACCATGTCCCCACTAGTATGATCTGCATCATAGTCCAGGTAGTCAAGTACACATCCTAAGGGCTTTATCAACATGTAACTATAAGACAGTTTAAAGAGACTAGTAAACATGTTAAGATAAAGAGCAACCAGATAGCATACTATCATATCGAGCAAGAAAGTCATCTCTATATATGTCCAAGCATCCAATATAATATACATCAACTGTACAATACTGGCCTCTAGGGCATACATACAACTAACAATCTCCCACTTGCACTAGGGCCAGCTGCTGTAGTATCGCATACCGAGCATCCCGAAGAGTCTCTCAAACTGTATCTGGGGAATGGCCTTCGTGAGTGGATCCGCCGTGTTGTTCTACGTGTCAACCCTCCTGACCTCGATCTCCCGGCGATCAACTATCTCCCGGATCAGGTGATACCGCCTCAGAATATGCCTGGATCACTGATGGGACCTGGGTTCCTTGGCCAAAGCTACCGCTCCATTGTTATCGCAATACAAAGGTATTGGATGCTCAATGGATGGAACCACTCCAAGTTCAGTAATGAACTTCTTGATCCAGACAGCCTCTTTGGCAGCATCGTTGGCAGCGATGTATTCAGCCTCCATTGTCGAGTCTGCCACGGTTTCCTGCTTGGAACTCTTCTAGCTAACCGCCCCTCTGTAAAGGGTAAAGACAAATCCTGACTGCGACTTAGAGTCGTCCTTATCACTCTGGAAGCTCGAATCGGTAAAGGACTCCACTTGGAGTTCTCCATTACCATACACCAAGAGCATCTCTTTAGTCCTTCGCAAGTACTTGAGAATGCTCTTCACAGCTGTCCAGTGACTCTCTCCAGGATCAGCTTGATACCTGCTCACTATACTTAGTGAGTATGCTACATCGGGTCTGGTACATAGCATCGCGTACATGATAGAGCCTACAGCCGAAGCATAGGGTATCCCTTGCATGCGAGCTCTCTCCAAATCAGTCTTGGGAGACATCTCTTTGGAGAGAGTGACTCCAGAGATCGTGGGCAAGTTCCCACGCTTGGATTCTTCCATACTAAATCTCTTTAGTATGGTGTCAATGTACCTGGATTGGGACAATCCCAATATCCGTTTGGATCTATCTCTATAGATCCTAATTCCCAATATGCAGGAGGCATCACCAAGATCTTTCATTGAGAATCTTTGTGATAAGAAGAGCTTGACCGATTGCAGCATAGGAATATCATTTCCTATCAAGAGTATGTCGTCCACGTACAATACGAGGAAGACAATCTTACTCTCTGCTACCTTCTTGTAGATACAAGGTTCATCTGGATTTTTGACGAAATCAAACTCTTTGATAACGACGTCAAAGCAGATGTTCTAACTCCGCGATGCTTGCTTTAATCCATAAATGGATTTAAGCAGCTTGCACACCTTCCCGCTGCTCCCACTATCTACGAAACCCTCTGGCTGAGTCATGTACACGCACTCTTCTAAATCACCATTTAGAAAGGCGGTCTTAACATCCATTTGCCAGATTTCGTAGTCATGATATGCAGCGATGGCAAGCATGATCCGGATGGATTTAAGCATAGCCACTAGAGAAAAGGTTTCGTCATAGTCCACACCTGGTCTTTGACGAAAACCCTTTGCAACAAGTCTAGCTTTGAAAGTCTCCACTTTCCCATCTACACCAAGTTTTTTCTTGAAGATCCACTTGCTCCCGATGGGTTTTACCCCTTCAGGAGCAACTTCCAAAGTCCATACTTTGTTGGTGTACATGGATTCCATCTCGGACCGCATAGCATCCAGCCATTTCACTGAGTCTCTACTCGTGATGGCCTGCTCGAAGCTAGTTGGGTCATCATCCTCCATGATGCAATCCTCGCTTCCACCGTCAATGAGAAAACCGTAGTATCTTTCAGGTGGACGAGATACCCTACTAGATCGGCGGAGAGGCTGGGGTTCGTCGAGTTCTACTGAATCCTCTGGTTCTACCAAGTCTTCTGTTACAGTTTGTGTTGCTGGAACCTCTTCCAGTTCTACCTCAATGCTACTTGTCTGTTTCATAAGAAAACTCTTTTCTAAGAAAGTGGCATGTCGAGAAACAAACACTTTTTGTTCTTCGGAGTGGTAGAAGATATACCCTCGCGAATGTTTGGGATATCCAACAAACTTACATAGAACAGACCTTGCCTCAAGCTTGTCCGGATTTTGTGTTTTAACATAGGCCGGACAACCCCATATCTGAATAAAATTAAGACATGGTCTCTTGCCATTCCATATCTCATATGGAGTGGTAGGCACCGATTTGGTTGGAACTCTATTCAATAGGTATGCAGCAGTCTCCAGTGCATATCCCTAGAAGGAAATAGGTAACTCAGCTGCACTCATCATAGAGCGCACCATATCTAATAAGGTGCGATTTCTCCGCTCCGATACACCGTTGTGCTGTGGTGTATAAGGAGGAGTAAGCTGAGAGAGAATCCCATTCTCTTTTAGATAATCTCTGAATTCGTTACTTAAGTATTCTCCTCCTCGATCAGATCGAAGGATCTTAATACTTTTGCCCGTTTGGTTCTCTACTTCTTGTTTATATTCTCTAAATTTCTCAAAAGCTTCTGATTTGTGTTTCATCAGGAACACATATCCGAATCTAGAGAGATCGTCAGTGAATGTAATGAAGTACGAAGAACCATCCCTGGCATGTGTAGACATGGGACCGCATACATCACTATGTATTAGTCCCAAGAGTTCGGTACCTCTTTCTCCGTGTCCAGTGAACGGAGTTTTGGTCATCTTGCCTTTGAGACATGACTGGCAAGTGTCATAAGATGAAAATTCAAACGAATTAAAATATCCATCCTTATGCAACTTAGCTAGTCGTGTCGCATTGATGTGACCCAGTCTACAATGCCACAAGAAAGATTCGTTCAGTTCAGAACTCTTCCTCTTGTGTGTGTTTTGTAAATTGAGGACTGTATTTTGATTGAGAATGAATATGCTATTATACAACGAGCCTGATGCAATCAACTTTTGATCTAGGAATATGTTCATAATATTATCCTTTACTACAAAATTATATCCTTCTTTACTTAAAAAAGAAACAGATATAATGTTGCACATCATGTTCGGTATATAATAGCATTCATTTAGAATCAGTGTATCACCACTTGGTAATACTAGGTGATATTCGCCAACTGCTTTGGCTGCAACATTTGCCCCATTCCCAACTTGAACGGAATGATCATCTTTTCCCAGTTCTCTACCTTTCCGCAGCCCATGTAACATCTTACATATGTGGGATCCTGATCCGGTATCTAATACCCAGGACGTAGGGTGAACTGAGAAACATTTCTCAATGACAAACACACCCGAAGATGATGCATCAACATGCATGTTCTCCGTTTGGGCGGTGTGAGAATCTAGATATTCTCCTATTTCCTGTTCATTCTTATAACACTTATAAGATAGAACGGGTTCAACGTTCCCCTGCACAGTATAACATGCGGGTTCGGTCAATACATCCATATTATTATCTTTATTAGGGCATGAAATGGTCGCTACCTGGAGAGAGAGAGAAGAAAACACTTTAGCGTATGCTCGTGCAAGATCAGATTGGTTATTATCTTATCTAATCAGGATGGCTCCCACTGGTTTTTATCAAATCTTCCTTCAAACCCTAAAAGGAGAGACTAGCCGGGATTAATTACATACTACAAGTTCGCCAATCTTTCAGCCAGGCTAGTGTCGGTACTTTGAGGGAGGTCCCCCGTGCTTTCGCACGAACCTAATTAATGTAAACCTCGTTTTCCCAGAGGCGTAACCCCGTTGACACCTTTCTAGACACCTACTTGATCAGCTAATTGTAATGTGTAAAACTCTCCCAGGAGTAACTCTTACTCGCAGTGGGTATCGGGATCCAACTATCTCATAGAAGGTATGCAATCTCATTGCAAATTTCAACACTTGAAATTCCTGATAATACTTTTTGCCCCTAGCGTTCTGTGACCTTGACGGAGGCCAAACTACCCACAGGGCGCTAGTCAAGTTCAACCCGTCATTTCTTGATCGAATTAAACCCACCCGTACGACCCTTGACGGAGGCCAAACTACGCCGTACGAATACCCTAATCCAATCGCATCATATGCTGGTAGATAAGCACTAGTTAGCTACCATACACTACGCCTTGACGGAGGCCAAACTACCGCAGCATGAATACTAAGAAGTACTTATCTGAAATGACGGAGGGCTACGCAGGTTTTTCTGAAAACCATGAGTGTAACGAACTTGATATCGTTGTAGAATCAAAATGAAGTTTTGAAATGGAGTGATTTTGAGGCTTTTCTAGTTTTGCTAAAGGGGTCACTCCCGGTGAAGGGATCGTCGGCCCTTTCCTCGTCGAATGAGGTGCGGGATATATCATATATATCACTGTGCAAAGCAGAAACTATAGAAGCAATCAAAAGTCAAACCGAGTGTGTAGCATCTGCCAGTTATTGCTAAAGGAGTCACTCCCGGTGAAGGGATCTCGGTCCTTTCCTCATCGAATAAGGTGCAGGGTATATCATATATACCGTTATGCAAAGCAAGAACTGTAGCTACCTGTTTTGTTTAAAATTTGATTCTACAACATCTTTGGTTTCTTTTCATTCATTAATCACATTAATGAAGTCCCATCATTTAAGTCACCTAAACATCACAGATAAATACGACGTACACTTATGCCATCCGCATTTGCCTCGATGTCCCCTCGTGCACCGTTAGGTTAGGTAACTAACGACAGAGCAGGGCAGGGCTAGCGCGGGTGTAAAACATAAGTAACGTCTATATAATATATCATATATACTATATACTGTATCTATCACAGAACATCACATGATCACATCACAGATATCGCAGCAGAAGAAACATATGAAACATTGGATATACTAGGACGTCCGTGTTTTCAATATGAGCCAGTATAAAACATGGATTCCACGGTCGTGATGAATAGCCAATCCCACACCCTTAGACCCCTATGAGAGCGGCAAGCAACCCTACCAATTCTAGGGTTAGGAGACCCGGACTCGACTCCTCGAGATGGTCTCCCACTGGACCCTAGAACCCGGTTACTTGTGCTCCCCTCCTTGGGTCTATTCTAGTGCAGAAAAGTAAATAATATACAGAGGGTGACAACTTCCGCAACCTGGAAGTACCCCCAATAAAAGAATATTACATACAAGTTTTTACATGAATGAAAATGAAAAACACTCATCTCACATAAAAACCCCTGGCTATTCAAACACGACGATCCAATATAACACATCCAGCAACACATAACATCATATGTCATCAACGTAAGTAAATATGCGCATCCCAATTGTCGTTGACATATAGCAACGAAACCGGCGATATCACATATTACACTTACGGTCACAGAAAAGAAAGTGTAAAACTACAACAGTTGGAATCCGCAACCTCTTTAGACATCGCATGCCTAATCAAATGAAATACTTAGACATCACATGCCTAACAATTATAAACCCCGCATTTTAGTCCCATTATCGAAAACTCTTTTCAATATCAAATGAGACTAAACCGTTAGATTTATAACATTCATTCAGTTATCTCATAACTGTTTGTGAATTCCAATTATTGTATCCCATTCCGGATAAATAGAAAATATTAAACTTTCCGATCGAACATTCGAACACCCAAGTTTTCCCGAAACCGTTCAACACATGAATTAGGTTCAAAGATATTCACTTCATGCCTCACCAACAACGGTCCAGCCGTAGAAGGGTCAAGCCAACGCCTCACATGTGGCACGCCGTACTGCCCCAAACCCGAAGGTTCAAAGGGCAGTTCAAGACGGTCACATAATCGAGTTAAGGTTTGTTGTCTTCTAGAGGGACCATCGCGTTACTTGCACTACTTAGAACGTCTTTAAACCACAGAAAAATCCAACACTTGGAAATTTTCGGCAGGGGAAAAGTTGGGTATTTATATCCGGTCGAACTTTTTAACATATTCGAAAATTATCCGGAAAACCACACAAGACAAAATTTGAAAATCCGATCGAATCGTTGATTCCCAATACAAACCCAGAAACTCAACTCTTGAGTAAAATTAAAAATTCCCAAAAAACTCAGCATAATAAAATAGGAGTTACTGTGCAAACAGGGAAGGATGACGTCATCATACCGCCGCGGAACCGCCGCAGAAGCCAGGCTTCTGCCGCGGTTCCGCCGCTCTTTGAACTCATCACTGGTCAAATTTTGCACCGTAATTCTTATAATTCCCTGCTGAATTTTTTAAGCATTTTTAATCTGGAAAAAACCCAGTTTTTAGAAAAAGTCCAGAGAGCATTTTGGTTTTTAGGGTTTCGGTTCGATCGGGTTTCAAACGTCGTCTACACTTCGCCTAAGGCTCTAGCTAGGCTCTGATACCACTGTAGGGTTCCTAGGCACTCTCAAGAGGTCTCACAAGGCATCAACCATGCCAATTTCAAATTTTACGGTGCCGAGAAACCCTAGACTAGATCGTTAACTAGAATTTTAGGCGACAAAGTGAAACTAGTTAACTACTTAACTAAAGAAAGAGGCTACAACCTTTGTAGATCCGGTTCTCCACTTCCTTAGCTCCACGTAGACGTCCTCTCGCTGTCCGTCTCGAATCCTGGACTCAAGCATCGGCTTCATCGGAGAAATGGGCGGGCAAGGTCGTCGGCTTCGTGCCGAAGATGATCTACGTCGAGGTTACACAAGATCAAACTCCAACTTCACCAAGTTGTGAAACTTGTGAAGTAAACACCCTATACTACTTGGCAAGAGGTAGAGGATGAAGAAATAGGAGGTGGGTTCACTTTAGAATTGGATTTCTCACTCATTTGCTCAAGTTGCCATTGATGAAGGCAAGGTTTTTCTTGAAGAAGAAGAAGGAGAAGATGAAGAATATGATAAGTCTCTTATTTAAAAAAAGAAACAAATATGAATACTTATCATATCCTAACCATAGTCAAGTGTAGAGAGTAAACTAGGGTTAGTTGGAATGGTTAGGGTTAAGGATGAGATAAGAATGGTGGACTTGTTCAAAGCTTCAAGAAG
Organism: Agapanthus africanus; assembly: GCA_030015575.1. Taxonomy (NCBI): domain Eukaryota; kingdom Viridiplantae; phylum Streptophyta; class Magnoliopsida; order Asparagales; family Amaryllidaceae; genus Agapanthus; species Agapanthus africanus. The sequence goes on from CM057337.1 coordinate 948,037,912, forward strand.
CTTCAACATACAAACAAAATAAGCCACCATTCTCTTTTATTTTCCGAAATGAATAAATAAATAAATAAATAAATAAACAAAGCCCTAACCATTCATATAACCATGGTTTAATCTTTACACAAACCCAAGTGAGCAAGTATCATCAAACATGATACAAACAAGTGCACAAAAATATATCACATATACAATGTGCATCAAGTGAGAAAATACTTTTAAAGTGAACCAATACTAGTTAATGTAAAGTAATATATCAAATATATAATTATACATTAAATCATTAAATCAACACTTGATTCAATGATCCGGTCATGTCGTACATAACCGACTAGTATCCAATGTATCGACTTATCGAATCGACCTTCGATTCGATAACTAGGTTATATCGCATACAACCAATCGAAACATTAATCGCGAGAATGAAATACGGTATCACATACACGCATTATTCTCGGTCCCGCACACATCTCATATGCGCTCCTATTTCGTTTCGCTTGAGCCAGGAAACCTCTGTGTAGGACTCTAAAGACTCGTCAATACGCCGGTAGCAGATGATGATCATATCAAGCACCCACAAGCCGCAAGCGGTCTGCTAAACGTAACGGCCATCCGGGTATTGAGCGATCAGAAGATCGACGAGCTAGCCCGCTCACACTCCTGTGAATCCAACCAGTAACACTTACCGTACAGTCCGGTCTGTTCGTCTGATATGTCGCATATCAAGTCTAGGGGTGGTAAACGTCAGACCCCAATAACCGATAAGTCGTGCCGATGTGAGGCTTATAACGGGTCGAGAAACTACTGGTAACACGTACCAGCAAATCTCTGATCAGCCCTGGCCAGGGACTTCCCTGTTACGGCCAATCGAGCACATCGCAACATCAACCCCCAATACCGAGAGAGACGAAACCCCTCCTATCGCTCATTGCCTCCATGTGACTCGGGACTGTGCCCAAAAACCACCGTTTTGCACACCCTCATGGACGTGGTAAGGTGGAGATCAAAGCACAGTGGGAATCACACAAGACTCTATGACGATCTCGGGTCTACAGACTAACCTGCACAAGTGTCACCTGAGAACTACCATCTGACGTGAGGTATAATACCATCTGGGAGTTCTCGGCGAGTCCGTCCAGTGTACCCAGTCTCCACTGAGCACCCGTATATCATCTCTGATGTCAAACACCAATGGATATGGGATCATCCATCGCCCATCTCATGGGTCGAGAAGCGTATACGCTAGTCTACTCTGGTATATCGATGCCCCGTCTCGATACACCCATGACTAGGGACCTTGAAGGATGTACCTATGGACTACCATGTCCCCACTAGTATGATCTGCATCATAGTCCAGGTAGTCAAGTACACATCCTAAGGGCTTTATCAACATGTAACTATAAGACAGTTTAAAGAGACTAGTAAACATGTTAAGATAAAGAGCAACCAGATAGCATACTATCATATCGAGCAAGAAAGTCATCTCTATATATGTCCAAGCATCCAATATAATATACATCAACTGTACAATACTGACCTCTAGGGCATACATACAACTAACAGTGACTTCACGGGAATCGCATGGGTTCTCACAAAACGCTGGGACATGAAGCAGTGTGACGCTCCAGTATCGAACAGTGCTAGTGCAGGAAGAGTGGCTACAAGTATGGTACCTAAGTTGTGTGAGGTTGGTTTTAGATACAGGAAAAATATAGAGGTATACAAGGATTTGAAAAGATGAAAGGATTGGGAATTACCAGTGATAACTTAGCCAGTGGCTTCGGCTTCCTCAACTGTCATGGTGAAAGCCTGACACCGGGGTACATTCCTCCTTGCTGGAGGCACATTCCTATGCCCTTGAGACATGTTCCTCTTGGCCTGATGGAATTGACGAGGAAGTTGTGCAGGAGGTCCACGTGGAGGTGGAGTAGGTAGAGCAAGATGAGGTGCAGGAGCCTGAATAGTTGGCCGCTATGGAACGGCGATTGCGGGTCTAGGTGCGGGAGCTGGGTTGAGACGATATGTATAAGCTCCGATGGCGTGAGTGGATGCGCCACAAACCAAATACAGGCTATTTGCATGCCTGCAGTCTTTTTCCAGGTGTCCATTCCTTTTGCAATAGGAACAAAAGTCTGGACTGGGCCGGTTAAAAGTTACTCCCGGTCTCCTGGGTGCAAAAGTTGGCTTGGAAGAGGCTCCTCCTGTCATCTGAGTGGCAGGGCATTTCACCCTGGCAGTCTGAGGTCTGCCCTTCTTCTTTACCACCGCCTCATAACGTCGGGCAGCCTTCAGAGCGAGATCATAGGTTTGGAAATCCCCTGTAGCGAGTGCAGCTTGGATTTCCGGGTCCAACCCTTGCTGAAATCTTCGTGCCCGGATCTCAGCAGTCAGGATGAGGTGTGCTGCGAACCTGTTATGACCTTGTGTTAGCAGTGTAGTATGTGATATCAGGAAATTGAATATTGAGACATATCTTACCTGCTAAGCATGGTAAACTCAGCATCGTTTTCATCCACAAATTTGTTCCACATTGAACCTTACTGTAAGTGGATGAACTGCTGTTCCATATCGAAACGGGCAGTCTCAGGGAAGTATTTTGCATCGAACCTATTGCGAAATGTCCTCTATTCAATAGGTTGGGCGAGTCGGCTTTCTTCAGCTTTCCACCAGACTCTGGCGTTATCTGTTAGTTGCATCTTCGCAACTCTCACCCAAGTAACCTCTGGCACGTGTGCTGCTGCCAGATCATCCTCGATAGACTGAGCCCATTCCTCTACCTCTAGGGGCTCTCTTTCCCAGAGAAATGTTTCGGGTGCAATGCCCGGAATTGTTTGGCTCCGGGTCCCTCGACCTCTGGACGGTACATGATGATAGCAATCTGCTACTGCTGACCCTCCAAGAGGATCTTGATCGCCTCAAGCAATACCGTTTGCTCATTGATGGGAGCCGTAATGGTAAGTGGTGGTGGTAGAGTAGGTGGTAGAGTGTTTGCATTGACGTTGGTACTCGTGTTGTTGGGAGAATCCATGACCTTAATAGAAAAAGAAAGGTTAGGATAAATTCAAGGAATTTAAAATGTAAATAATGTATAGTTTCTGATTCTTATTATTCTTGTGATATATTGCTTAGGATTCCATGCAGAACTGACCTGCATGGGCCGCCAACAAAACCTGTCACGCCCCGCTTCCTAGTGTACGGGGAAAGAGACGTGACGGGCACGCGACGTATTTACTCAGAAATAAATACGTTAAGCATAAATAAGCAATATATAAAATGAACAAGAAATGACAAGAAATATAATGTAAACATCAAATTTTATTAACATTCATCTTTACAATACATTGTTTTGAAAAGGAAAGTACAATGATATAAAGTAATGCCTAAACAGTGGCATAGGTACAAGGAAAATATAGAAGTCCTGCTGCTCGGTGAACTTGTTCACGTCCTCCTGGCTAGGCTCGATCTCGAGAGAGAGTCCGGTCCTCCTGACGAACATTCCAAAGAAAGAAAAGACATGAATGTCATCAGCGAACTAGCATGTTAACGATTGAAATCGCGGTCAAGACTATCAATAAATTGATAGCGCACCCGATTAGGATGTTCACGATTCTTTTGCTAAAGTTTATAAACTTCATAAGACTTAAAAGAAGTTAATATATTTTCTCATCTATTGTTCTACCCTAATCCTACAAACCCTATCAAGCGGAGAATTACTCGCGCATGATGGAGATAGAAGAAGAACGGATAGAGAATGAGATCATAATGTAAATAAATGCAAACTAATTAATCTAATGATCTACCTTTATTAATCAATTTCACAAGTACAATGCCTTCAAGTTTAGATTACAAGAGGAAGAAGAAGTTGCTCTCGATCTCTGCCTTGGAGGAAGTAGATATTCCGTCGAATCTCACGTCGTCTTATTACGTCGAATCGTAGACCTATCGTGGATCACTTGTTCTTTGACGGTGATTTGCTTCGTGTAAAAGATTGATAATTTCTAAGTTTAGCCCTCTGTCCTTCATATAGCCCCAAAGCCAGATACTCTAGATCCCAGAAATTAGGGTTTGTTGTTGCAAATCTAACCTAAAAATCCCAAACCCTAATTCCCTAAATCAACCGTGGATCCGCCGCAATATAGAGCTTTTTGCCGCGGAAGGGTGGTTCTTTGGTGGGATCTTGACTTCAAAATTCTGGGACTGCTTCATTGTGACACATGGAGATTTATTTGATGTCTGGAACTTGAAAATATTTCCCGAGTCTCTGCCAGTATTGATTCTTCGATTTTATTTAACTTCATCGGCAGATTTTTGATTCCCGACATCTCAATATCTCGATCTCCTGACCTGAGCCAACTCATGCACAATATCTCAATGAATAATGTTAGTAATATTTGGTATTTTTGAGATATTATCCTAACCATTTGATATGATATTATATTTTAAGAATATTGATTAAGGATATTTGATATGATATGCATATTTAAATTACTAAAATATTGTATAAATATTATATCCATACATTTTCCTTCATAATGTTAATTATAATATATAAACATATAGTAAATAGTATTTTTACAGATAAACCCAAATATGTTTTATGCTTATAATAAACGCCTTTAGATATTTAAGAAAAGTGAGGAAAATGTCATATCAAAAGTACGATTTTTTCGACTGAACAAATACCCCCAAACTTAACTTTGATCGTCCCGAGCAAACTTATTTATTCAAGAGAGGGAGAAAAAAAAAAGAAAAACCTAAGTATCACACTTTCGTAGCAACACGATTGCACTGAACACGTGCAACAAGCCGTTAAACCTCTAGGTGTCCCTAGTAAGAGGAGTGTTGTCTCCTGAGGGTTTTCAGCGGATTACACCCACAAAATCCTATAATAAAAGAAAGACGGTGAAAGTTAAGTACAAAGATAATAACTATAAAAGAAAGAACTTGAAAACAAGAGTTTCCAACCACACTAGTTTTTCAGTTGCTATGAGTCCTATCTTAATGGTCGTGAAAAAATGTTAGAAATCACATCGCCCCTCAATAAAACATCGTCTTTATTCTCCTCCCTATCTTTCTTCCAAACATCGATCATATACCCCTACGTGTGTGTAAAAGACATTCCTACACTTAGAGAATTCAATTTAAGCTATCATACTCTTGTCCATCTTCCAAAATACTTTATAGTCGGTGAAAATTTTCGATGAAATTGCTAACACATCCTTCATGTGACCGTTAATACTTCTTGAGGTACTAACCGACCGATTATAAAATGTGCTCACGCGTTTAGGCGTAATTCTTCGTCTTGCAACACCTAAGGCTTAGCAGTGGCTCCCAAACCAGTTGGTCTAAGACACTAGGTGATAAAGCAACCTCGCTATATTTTTTTTATGTTGCCTTGGTAATTACAAAACCAGTGTTCAATTTTTTCTTCTTCACCACTTATACTTTTTTTTATTCATACTAAGGCTTTTAGACAAGAGCATTTCAAGATATTCTCTACTACCCTAAGTTTCAAGATGTGTGACAGTGCATATAGTAGGGTATCAACGTTTAAATGTTTGGCCTCAAGAATAGGGACTATTTTTCAGACTTATTTTTATCCTCAGATTAGTAATTTCCTTTATCTTACCAACTCTTAGGACAACAGCTCATAACTACTTATTACTAGTTTCGTTTAAGAAAATATCTAACTTTCTTGCTTTTCTTAAACTACTCCTATCTTTCATATGTAAATTTTCACTTTCAAACTTCGATTATCAAATTTTTTGTGTGCTTATATATAGTATAATGCAAGATAATGTGTGAATGAGCGCAAACCTCCCCTAAACCTGTTGTAACAACTCCATTTTTAATGTACAAAGAATTGATTTAAATTCAATGTATACTTGGAGTATTTATTTTAGCTGATATCTCTTTAAGTATTTATTTCACTCCATAATTACAAGAAAGAGTTTGTGCTTATTGGTAATACTTTGCACTGCTGAACCAAGCCACCGGAGTTCAAATCCCGTGCCCCACAATATTTTTGTATTTATTTTATTTTAATTTCTTTTGGAAGTCAACGGTAAAAAGGCCATAACTCTCAAAATATGTACTGGACAGCAAAAAGTAAATATACCACATTGTACCCCCGAAGAATCCCCGGCCATTGGATCCTTGACTCGGCTCGACTCGGCGCCGCCGGCCGGCGACTCGGCGGAGTCGGTCCGGCGCCGCCGGCCGGACTTGGCCGGACGGCCGAGTCACCAACAGAGAAAAGTTGGGTCTTGACCTGGTCCACCCTCCTGTATACTCTAAATGCTTGGATCGGTTATCATTTGGCCAATAAATCCCTTTTAATCCTAGGTTTAATGAGTTTTAATGAATTTTTATATATTTTTAATATTTTTTTTAATTAAAACCCTAACCCTAGCCTAACCCTATATAAACCCCCATACCCTCTACCCTCTCACCCTACATTCCTAAGTCCACTCTCTAAAAATTTCAAGAGAACTCGGTACGTTAGAAAACGAGCGAAAGGCGAAGCGCTGCCGAAATCGACGGCGAATCCCGGCGATCGTACTAGGACTCTTCACGACGTTTCGACGCACCGACAAAACCACTACCTTCCTAGCACTCTCTAGCTTGTCCAAACCCGTAAGTCCCCTTTTCTACCTTTCTTTTCCTTCATAATAATACGACTTTTTAAAATCCGACGGAAATCGGAACAAACCGATTTCCGATTCGGTTTTCTATCAAAACTCACTTGTCACAAATTCCATAATGCTTAAACATATTCATGTTGACTACTAATCACTTAAGAATCAATTTGGATAAAGTTTCTCACATGAAATGATAACTTTTGCAAAATATCGTATTCTTTCACTTAAATACCACCATGTTTAGTTTATCTCATTTAACCCTTTAACATTGCTATAGCTTAAAATAGATCACGAGGTAATGACCTACCTCCACACACACTCATATGTAAGCATAACACGCTAACTTGAAAACTTAGAATACGATAAAACAAGATTTTACATTAAAACACCATTTTCTTTATAAACCTTTCTAAAAGTTCTAAGTTTTAAACAATTTTAAAACAATATCTTTTAAAAGGAAAATACGATATGTCATGGACATCGATCGTTTATCTAAACCCGACTTTGTGGTGTCTAGGCAAGTGTGTCTAAGGCAAGTGGTTACTTAATTAGGGCCACTACTTGTAGTGGAGAGCCTCCCACTTATCTGGCACTTAGCTGGCCGCAATTGGCGGTGAAGAGGCGATTTGAGGCTTCTAATGACTTGTCGTTTAGACCCTTTAGAAATAGGCTAGTTGGCTTAGGAAACCCTAGAATCTAAAATACGGAAATTTACACCCTTTTACAAATAAATACCTTATCTTTATAAAACCGTTTTCTAAATGATTAGTATTTATAAAATCTTTGCAAAGCGCCACTACAACCCACATTTGGGGAACCCGTTAGGGATTGTACGGTTTATCGTGCACCCTCGAGCGTAGTAGTGCAAGATTCAGACCTCCGCAAGGAACATTCGGTCTCGAAAGGTTTAAAATACGACATTTATGAAAAATGAGATTTCGGGAAAATAAAATATTTATTAAAATATATTTTTGTAAAAACATATGTATATTTAACATTTAAAGACCTATTTTATTATAAGATAAAGTTTTCACGTTTTCCTAAAAATTACAAGATTAAAAGTTACATTAAAATACCATGAATTTCAAATAAATCAATATTATAAATTAATACCTTTATTTATGTAATTAGGATATTTTCACTAGAAATAAGACAAAATAAAATCACACTTATTATAACCATAGAGACGAATAATAAATACTTGAGGTGTATCTTGAAAACTATACAAAAGTATTTTTACATAAAACCCCCTCAAGTTTTATAAATTATAATAAGTACCCTAACAATTATAGAACATCGACTTACATTTCTTTTAGTCTGACTCGGGTTTGAGTCTGATTATTTCTGACTTGAATATGATTCAAGTCAATCTATATTCTTTAATCTTCCAACTCAATATGAATATATGAATCCCAGAATCCAGTTAACAACCTATACAACTTGACTGAATCAAACCATAGATATACATCCATTATCCCGTTATACCATTTACCTGATTATGCAGTTACAATCCGTTTGCTGATATCATGGTTTTGGTCAGTCATCCAACTTACACAATACAATACAACAATACTATCAAAACACTACGGGGTTTAAGGGGTAGATTGGTACGGAAGGTGTTAAAAGTGGCACGAGATGGTCAGATTAAGACACCTAAGCTATATTCCGTTGCTGTTGTACCGTGGCTTAACGGTTTCTTGTACATTCCGTTTGCCCTGGTCTCTAGCATATAGAGACCCCTCTCGTATACACTGGCATTCTTCTGTACCAAGCTACAAACAACAGCGTTAACACAATATTCTACAATATTTTACAATCTCTTTAGAAAATATCTCTTATTCTGCCTTTTCTAATTCTTCTTTATCTTTGGGACTTACCGAGCGATCTGTTCGCTGACGACATTCTATTTCTTTCTTCTTTGAATGTTGTCAGGTACTTTGGACCCAGCAGAGATCGAGCCCACCGGTGAAGGCTTGGAGCAGTTTCACGAAGACCATGACCTCTAGACATTGTACCTTGTTCTACTCAGTATTTTCATTTCCTGTTATGCCATTGTTTAGGCATCGCTTTTCATTTCAGTTGTATTTACTTTTCATGCGTTGTACAAAAGAATGTTATTAATAAAGTTGCTGTTATTTCTATATCTCTTGTCTCTTGTGATTTACTTTTATACTGCTTAGATACGCTTAGCGTACGTACTTCTGAGTACATACGTAGCGGACCTCATCGCGTCTCCTTCGCAGTACACCGGGAAGCGGGGCATGACAGGTTTTGTTGGTGGCCCATGCAGGTCAGAGCTGTATGAATCCTTATCATGCAGTTCTGGTCTGCGTGAACAACCTAAGCAATATAACACAAGAACCAGCAAATAAAACATTCTTTACAATTCATGTTTCTTGAATCTTACAAATTTCTATTCCTTGAATCTTATCATTTCATGTATTTGAATCTGTCCTAACCCAAATTTTTCTTCAAGGTTATGGATTCCCCGAACAACATCAGCACCAACGTCAACAACACACCTCCAACACTACCTCTCGTACCAGCTGTTCCTGCACCAACCACCGAGCAAACAGTGCTACTGGAAGCGATCCGCAGCCTTCTCGAGGGACAACAACAACTTCTGAACCGAACTGAGACCGACGCACCGGGAGTAAAGCAATTCAGGGCTTTACATCCCAAACAGTTCTCTGGAAAAGGAAGCACTCTTGAAGCGGAAGAATGGGCACAAAGCATCGAAGACGATCTGGCAGCAGCTCAAGTGCCAGACATCGCTTGGGTCCGTGTAGCAAAACTACAGCTCACGGATAATGCTCGCAGCTGGTGGAAGGCGAAAGAAAGCCGTCTGGTACAGCCGATTGAATGGAAGACTTTTCGCGAGATGTTCGACGCGAAATACTTCCCTATGACTGTCAGGTTTGCAATGGAGCAGCAGTTCATTCATCTACAACAGGGTTCAATGTGGGATAAATCAGTAGATGAATACGACGCTGAATTCACCATGTTAAGCCGGTAAGATATGTCACAATAGTTCAATTTTTAAATATCACATACTACACTGCTAACACAATCTTTAAACAGATTCGCGGCACACTTGATACCGACGGACGAGATCAGAGCCCGTCGCTTTCAACAAGGACTGGACACGGAGATTCAGGCTGCTCTAGCCACGGGAAATTTTTTGACTCATGAGGATGCTCTAGAAGCTGCCCGCAGCTATGAGGCAGTGATAAAAATAAGGGGCATACCTCAGTCTGCAGGAGTCAAACGCCCTGCCAACCAAATGGCAGGTGGAGCCTCGTCCAGGCCACCTTTCGTGCCAAGGCGACCCGGAGTACCAACCCATCGTCCCAGCCCAGCCTTTTGCACCTACTGCAAGAGAACTGGGCATATGATGAAGGACTGCCGTCGATCCAACCGCCTTTTCTTAGTCTGCGGCTCAGCTACTCACGATATTGGGTCTTGTCCCCAAAGACAGAACCCAGTTGCTGCACCCAGGCCAGCAATTACTTATCCGCAGCGACCAGCTCTTCAGGCACCTGCTCCCAGACCTGCACTACCTGCACCACCCAGAGGACCACAAGCTGCACCACCTCCTTGTCAGTTCCATCAAGCTCAAAGGAACGTTCCGAGGAATGCTCCTCAGGCCAGGAGGAATGTACCAAGGCGCTAGGCTTTCACGATGTCCGTGGAAGAAGCTGAGGCCACTGGCCAAGTCATCACTGGTAAACTTTTCTTTTCAAATTTTGCTTTTCTATCTTACTACTTAGTTACATATTTCCTATACCTAAAGCAAATCACACATACCTTAGGTACAATCTTAGTATCCTCAATCCCTGCACTTGCACTGTTCGATACTGGAGCATCACACTGTTTTATGTCGCAACGGTTTGTCCGAACCCATGCGATTCCAGTCTCACCGCTTGTATCCAGCTGGAATGTCAGTTCCGGAAATGGCGTTCTAAAGGCAACTATGGGATACAGCTTGTGTCCAGTCGTCGTCTGCAGTCGAGAGTTTTATGCTGACTTCAAAGTGCTGGACATACCGAATTTCGATGTGGTTCTATGAATGGATTGGCTTGGAACTTTTTATGCTACCATCGACTGTCGTAAAAGGAGGGTAGTATTCGAGATCCCAGACCATCCGGTCTTCTATTTCAAAAGCGGAGACCGTACACTGGAGCCAAGTACCTACAAAGCGAAGCCAAGAGAAGCAGTAGTTGCAGCAGCTCAAGCGGAGGAAGAATCAAGACCAGATGTGGTTCGAGAGTTCGACAATGTATTTCCTGACGATATATCAGGTTTGCCTCCCGATTGAGCTCTTGAATTCAGTATTGATTTAGTACCAGGAGCACAACTGGTGATCAAAGCACCCTATCGTTTAAGTTCGGAAGGTTTGAAGGAAGTCCGAACACAGTTGGACGAATTACTGGCGAAAGGATGGATTCGTCCTAGCACTTCAAGTTGGGGATCACCTGTACTACTTGTGAAGAAGAAGGAAGGTTCATACAGAATGTGCATCGATTACAGAGCCTTGAACGAAGTCACTATAAAGAACAAGTATCCACTCCCGCGCATAGATGATTTATTCGATCAGCTAAGTGGATCTTGTGTTTTCTCTAAATTAGATTTTCGTTCAGGTTATCATCAAGTGAAGGTCAAGGAAGCTGATATTCACAAAACAGCTTTCAGAACTCGCTATGGACATTACGAATTTCTAGTGATGCCATTTGGAGTGACCAACGCACCCGCAATATTCATGAACCTTATGAATCAAGTTTCTTGGGAGTACTTAGACAGGTTTGTTGTCATCTTCATCGACGACATCCTGGTGTATTCTAAGAGTCGGAAAGAACATGCAGAACATCTACGAATTGTCCTGGAAACTCTTCGACAACATCAGCTTTATGCCAAGTACAGCAAGTGCGAGTTTTGGCTAAATTAAGTTGGTTTTCTTGGACATATCGTATCAGGAGAAGGAATCTCTGTGGATCCAGCGAAAGTTTCGGCAGTTAGTGAATGGCCTACACCAAAGTCAGTGAAGGATATTCGAAGTTTCTTGGGTTTAGCTGGATATTACAGAAGGTTTATTGAAGGCTTTTCGAAGATAGAAACGCCCCTGACCAAGCTCACACGTAAAGATAAAGAATTTGTGTGGTCAGAAGCATGCGAACAAGCTTTCGTAGAACTCAAGTCAAGGTTGACATCAGCACCTATTCTCGTCATACCGGATCAATCTGGAGGATTCGAAGTGCATTGCGATGCATCCGGTAAGGGATTAGGATGTGTTCTACATCAGCACGGTAAGGTTGTGGCTTATGCTTCAAGACAGCTGAAGATCCATGAGCGCAATTATCCGACGCATGATTTGGAGTTGGCAGTCATCATCTTTGCTCTCAAGATTGGCGTCATTATCTACTTGGTGAACGAGTGAACATCTACACAGATCATAAGAGCCTGAAGTACGTGTTTACTCAGAAGGAGTTGAATATGCGGCAGAGAAGATGGTTAGAACACATGGTGGACTTTGACATCAACTTACAATATCACCCAGGGAAGGTGAATGTAGTACCTGATGCTCTTAGTCGCCAACCATTAGCAATGAATCTCACCGCTCAGTGGAAGCTTCAACAAGACTTGCATCAGATGGAGATTGAAGTAGTCATGCCAGGTAATGCTTCAAGTTTGATGAATTTACAAGTTCAATCAACCATTGTCAATCAGATCAAAGCAGCTCAAGCAAGTGATGCTAAGTTGCAAAAGATCAGAGAACAAGTGGAGAATGGACTTAGAACAGACTTCATCATCCATGAAGACGGATCTTTGAGATACGGCAGCAGATTGTGTGTACCAAAAGGTCCTGTTCGGGAAGAGTTAATGAAAGAAGCTCACAGCTCTCCCTATTCAGTACACCCTGGAGGTACCAAAATGTATAAAGATCTATGTCAGAATTATTGGTGGCATGGAATGAAGCGTGAAGTAGCCAGAAGCGTCGCAAAATGCTTGGTGTGTCAGCAAGTAAAGGCTGAACATCACAGGACTGCTGGATTACTTCAACCGTTACCAATCCCAGAATGGAAGTGACAACACATCATGATGGACTTTGTGACTGCTCTTGCTCGCAGCACAAAGGGTAACGATGCCATATGGGTCATTGTGGATCGACTCACAAAGTCGGCTCACTTCATCCCATTTCGAGTTGGCCAATCAACTGAGACACTAACAAAGAAGTACATGGAGGTAATAATCTAATTTAGATTTAAAACTCTTCATAATGTACTATCTCTGATACCCATGAACTCATACAGGAAATTGTGAGACTCCATGGAGTACCGGTCTGCATTGTCTCCGATCGTGACACCAGGTTCCGATCGCAATTTTGGCAGAGTCTACAAGCAAGCTTGGGAACAAGTCTGAACTTCAGCACGGCTTATCATCCACAAACAGATGGTCAGTCGGAACGAACTATTCAGATCTTGGAGGATATGCTCAGAGCATGTATGTTAGACTTCAAAGGATCATGGGAAGATCACCTACATCTTGTGGAGTTTTCGTACAACAACAGCTACCAAGCAAGCATAGGAATGACACCTTTTGCAGCATTGTATGGAAGGAAGTGTCGATCGCCATTAAGTTGGGACGACATCGGAGATAGGGAACTTCTTGGACCGCAGATGATAGTAGAGACTGTTGATGTGGTCCGTACTACCAGGAAAAGGATGCGCATAGCCCAAGATCGACAGAAGCACTGGGCTGATGCAAAGAGACGACACTTGGAGTTCCAGCCAGGAGATCACGTATTCCTGAAGATATCTCCGAACCGCGGAGTGATCCAATTTGGAAGACGGGGTAAGTTGAGTCCGAGATACATTGGACCGTTTGATATACTCGAACGAGTCGGTGAAGTGGCACACCGCTTAGCGCTTCCACCTTCATTGGAAGGAGTGTATAATGCGTTCCATATATCCCAACTCAGAAAGTATGTAAGTGACCCCAGCCATGTTCTCGATCATTCCGAGCTCACTATACAGCCCGACTTGTCTTGTGAGCAACAGCCTGTGGAAATCCTGGACAGGAAAGTGAAGACACTTCGGAACAAGGAAGTTAACTTGGTTCGAGTGATGTGGAGGAAAGATACTCAAGGAGAGTCCACTTGGGAAAGAGAGGATGAAATGCGTACTAGATATCCACACCTCTTTGTAAACTAGTCCTCAAATAAAAGTTGTAAATATCGAGGACGAAATTTTTGTAAGGAGGGTAGACTGTAACAACTCTATTTTTTATGTACAAAGAATTGATTTAAATTCAATGTATACTTGGAGTATTTATTGCAGCTGATATCTCTTTAAGTATTTATTTCACTCCATAATTACAAGAAAGAGCTTGTGGCTCATTGGTAATACCTTGCACTACTGAACCAAGCCACCAGAGTTCAAATCCCGTGCCCCACATTATTTTTGTATTTATTTTATTTTAATGTCTTTTGGAAGTCAACAGTAAAAAGGCCATAACTCTCAAAATATGTACTGGACAGCAAAAAGTAAATATACCACATTGTACCCCCGAAGAATCCCCGGCCATTGGACCCTTGACTCGGCACGACTCGGCGCCGCCGGCCGGTGACTCGGCCGACTCGGTCCGGCGCCGCCGGCCGGACTTGGCCGGACGGCCGAGTCACCAACAGAGAAAAGTTGGGTCTTGATCTGGTCCACCCTCCTGCATACTCTAAATGCTTGGATCGGTTATCATTTAGCCAATAAATCCCTTTTAATCCTAGGTTTAATGAGTTTTAATGAATTTTTATATATTTTTATATATTTTTTTTAATTAAAACCCTAACCCTATATAAACCCCCATACCCTCTACCCTCTCACCCTACATTCCTAAGTCCACTCTCTAAAAATTTCAAGAGAACTCGGTACGTTAGAAAACGAGCGAAAGGCGAAGCGCTGCCGAAATCGACGGCGAATCCCGGTGATCGTACTAGGACTCTTCACGACGTTTCGACGCACCGACAAACCCACTACCTTCCTAGCACTCTCTAGCTTGTCCAAACCCGTAAGTCCCCTTTTCTACCTTTCTTTTCCTTCATAATAATACGACTTTTTAAAACCCGACGGAAATCGGAACAAACCAATTTCCGATTCGGTTTTCTATCAAAACTCACTTTTCACAAATTCCATAATGCTTAAACATATTCATGTTGACTACTAATCACTTAAGAATCAATTTGGATAAAGTTTCTCACATGAAATGATAACTTTTGCAAAATATCGTATTCTTTCACTTAAATACCACCATGTTTAGTTTATCTCATTTAACCCTTTAACATTGCTATAGCTTAAAATAGATCACGAGGTAATGACCTACCTCCACACACACTCATATGTAAGCATAACACGCTAACTTGAAAACTTAGAATACGATAAAACAAGATTTTACATTAAAACACCATTTTCTTTATAAACCTTTCTAAAAGTTCTAAGTTTTAAACAATTTTAAAACAATATCTTTTAAAAGGAAAATACGATATGTCATGGACATCGATCGTTTATCTAAACCCGACTTTGTGGTGTCTAGGCAAGTGTGTCTAAGGCAAGTGGTTACTTAATTAGGGCCACTACTTGTAGTGGAGAGCCTCCCACTTATCTGGCACTTAGCTGGCCGCAATTGGCGGTGAAGAGGCGATTTGAGGCTTCTAATGACTTATCGTTTAGACCCTTTAGAAATAGGCTAGTTGGCTTAGGAAACCCTAGAATCTAAAATACGGAAATTTACACCCTTTTACAAATAAATACCTTATCTTTATAAAACCGTTTTCTAAATGATTAGTATTTATAAAATCTTTGCAAAGCGCCACTACAACCCACATTTGGGGAACCCGTTAGGGATTGTACGGTTTATCGTGCACCCTCGGGCTTAGTAGTGCGAGATTCAGACCTCCGCAAGGAACATTCGGTCTCGAAAGGTTTAAAATACGACATTTATGAAAAATGAGATTTCGGGAAAATAAAATATTTATTAAAATATATTTTTGTAAAAACATATGTATATTTAACATTTAAAGACCTATTTTATTATAAGATAAAGTTTTCACCTTTTCCTAAAAATTACAAGATTAAAAGTTACATTAAAATACCATGAATTTCAAATAAATCAATATTATAAATTAATACCTTTATTTATGTAATTAGGATATTTTCACTAGAAATAAGACAAAATAAAATCACACTTATTATAACCATAGAGACGAATAATAAATACTTGAGGTGTATCTTGAAAACTATACAAAAGTATTTTTACATAAAACCCCCTCAAGTTTTATAAATTACAATAAGGACCCTAACAATTATAGAACTTCGACTTACATTTCTTGTAGTCTGACTCGGGTTTGAGTCTGATTATTTCTGACTTGAATATGATTCAAGTCAATCTATATTCTTTAATCTTCCAACTCAATATGAATACATGAATCCCAGAATCCAGTTAACAACCTATACAACTTGACTGAATCAAACCATGGATATACATCCATTATCCCGTTATACCATTTACCTGATTATGCAGTTACAATCCATTTACTGATATCATGGTTTTGGTCAGTCATCCAACTTACACAATACAATACAACAATACTATCAAAACACTACGGGGTTTAAGGGGTAGATTGGTACGGAAGGTGTTAAAGATGGTACGAGATGGTCAGATTAAGACACCTAACCTATATTCCGTTGCTGTTGTACCGTGGCTTAACGGTTTCTTGTACATTCCGTTTGCCCTGGTCTCTAGCATATATAGACCCCTCGCGTATACACTGGCATTCTTCTGTACCAAGCTACAAACAACAGCGTTAACACAATATTCTACAATATTTTACAATCTCTTTAGAAAATATCTCTTATTCTGTCTTTTCTAATTCTTCTTTATCTTTGGGACTTACCGAGCGATCTGTTCGCTGACGACATTCTATTTCTTTCTTCTTTGAATGTCGTCAGGTACTTTGGACCCAGCAGAGATCGAGCCCACCGGTGAAGACTTGGAGCAGTTTCACGAAGACCCTGAGCTCTAGACATTATACCTTGTTCTATTCAGTATTTTCATTTCCTGTTATGCCATTGTTTAGACATCGCTTTTCATTTCAGTTGTATTTACTTTTCATCCGTTGTACAAAAGAATGTTATTAATAAAGTTGCTGTTATTTCTATATCTCTTGTCTCTTGTGATTTACTTTTATATTGCTTAGATACGCTTAGCGTATGTACTTCTGAGTACATACGTAGCGGACCTCGTCGCGTCTCCTTCTCCGTACACCGGGAAGCGGGGCGCGACACCTGTTTGCAGCAGTGTCCTCACTGATATCATCTGTTAAGCATCACAAAAAAAAACTGTAGACTTGGGAGGAAAAGTTTAGTAACGGGGATAAGAAATAATGATAGTGAAATACTCCCCCAAACTTATTTTTGGCTCATAATTATGTAAAAAAAAATCTTTTCGTTCAAGAGCCAAAATATATCCCCCCAAACTTGAGTAAAATCGTATTAAACATTTAAAATTATGAGGGGGGTTAAAGTTATTGGTCAAAGTAAAGACTTACAAAGACCAAACGTCAACACCAACCATTCAAATATTTTATCGATGTAATGCACTGGTTGATGGAAAATCAGAGATTTGAGGAAGTGGGGAGATATGAGGCGGTATGGTTTACGTCTCGGTTGATAGAGACGAAACAGTGATGGAGATTGGAGACGAGAATGTGAATGATTAGGAATGAGAAGAATAGGCACATTCTCGTATGGAATAAGAAGAAATGGTGGTGGTTCAACTTCTTCAGGTGGAGGTTGATTAATCACAAAACCGTGTCATTTAGAAATGCGAGTTCGTCGGCGAAAATATCTTCGAAACTTTCATCGATGTTCCGATTGAATGTTTCAATGTCAATATGTGTTGCGCCAGAATTCAACACACTTGATTTGTCAAAAATTATGGAGGTAGGGGACTCGAAAATCTCATCTACCTCATTCTCAAAAGAGTCTAAATCAAGTTGTCTTTTTAGAATTATCGAACTCGAAATATCGGATTGTGATTCATCAACACTCGCTAAAATTAAAGGAAGAATAGAAGAACCAGAGAAAGTGGGAGATGAAATGGGTAAACAAATTGGTGTGTCGAGTATTGCTGAACCGGATGTGGGAAATGAAGGTTGAATTTCGTTCTGCTTTTCGGTCATACATTTATCATCAATTTCAAGATGCATATGGGGTTCGGAAAGAACAGTTAAAGGTTCGAGATGATGACCACACGGGAGTGAAATGACATGATGAGTTAGTGGAACAAACTCATCCAAAATTTCGGATTCATCATCTAATATATCCTGAACGTCAATCTCCTCAATCAAGTGAAGGTTAAAATTCTCGGACACCTCATCAAAAGCAGGGTTTTCAATCAATTTAGGTTCTAGAGTGGAGGTGTAGAGATCACAAGGATTTGGTGTGGCTTCACTTGAAATGGACTTCTCAAATCGGGTAAATCAAACACTACAAAGTCACGCAACTCATCAGACATTCTATCTTCAATTGGTGAATTATTTGGTGTACTCGATAGATCTGTGAAACTGAAGTTGTGGATTTCAATTTGGGATGGGGAGGTTTGATTTGTAAGGGCGTACCGCTTTCTCTCACTACCTAAATTCTCAATTTGTCCTATGGTTGTATCATACGTTGAAATTTTTTGAGCCGGTTTGAAACTAGTTACTCGTTCGTTTTGTTTATTGAGGACGGCCATGGACGCATTCAATTCCTCTATGGCGCGGCGCGACACTACCAGATATTCTTCCACAGTCCGTTCAAGACTAGATATAGGTCGGTAAGGGGTTTCAGCATAAGATTGAAATTCTTGTGGATAAGTAAAACTCCCAAATGACTGATTAGAATGAATGTCTAGAGAAGGTGTAAAAGTCGGGTAGGATTGATAGCAATCGAATGGTTGTGAAAATTGGGCAGGAATAGGATCAACATTGTGATAAGAAGAACATTGATATTGGTTGGTTGGTTAGCGACTGTCAACAGATGTCATATACGCCACAAACCGAGCAATAAAATCTTCTTTAGAAAGTGGTGGTGTTTGTTGTCCTAACGGTTTGACCGGATTGAAACTTTGGCCGTTAGTCGTTGCTATATACTCAGTGATGGACATGCGTTTAGGAGTTCCCTCACACGTGTTAGATAGAGTATCAACATAAGAAGATGTAGAATTTTGATGCGGCTGATAGGACCTGAAGTGAGGGGGCCAACTGTTTCTTTCCGCTTACTCTATCCGATCTCTTAAAGACATGGTAGAGTCAGATGGTATACCAAAGCGATTACGATAACAAGAAATATCTGGTTCTGGATAGCAAAGCTCGGCAGGAGTTCTTTTATTTGGGTTACCCATTATAAGAAGATGAAAAGAAAAGAGGGTGAAAAGATTTAAGCTTTAGTTGGATTGCTTTACTTTGAAAGTGGGACTTGAAGGTTGACTCGACAAATCACAAAATGCATAAGCAAACCCTAGAAATAAGATTACCTAGGTCAAGCACTAGACCGCTCCTAAACTTCCAAAGGACAAGCCGCAGGATCAATCCTCTACCACATCTTTATCACTCTTGTGGCTAGGTAAGTGCCAGGTAAGTGGGAGGTATCCGCTATACGAATCACCGAAAATAGCGGGCATAATTAAGTAACCACTTACCTTAGACACACTTGCCTTAGACACCACGCAAGAAATGCGGATAAGCGATAGATTACCTACGACCTTTCTCTATCCTAATTGAGCGCGACGGTCCTTAGAGTCTTGGTATATATATTTTTAAATTAAAATAGGGTGATGCGGATGCTCGTTTAGTGATTTGTGGGGCCTAGGAAGGGTGATGAATTCCCCACCTAATCTGAATTTTGGTTTTGCCCCTTAAAGTCCGTTTTAAAATATGCAAAAACAACCCGCAAAACAAAACACCCAAAAAGATTTTTAAGCGGCGATATTTTGCAAAGAATCCTGTAGAAAATATATTATTGGATTTTTCAGAGGAGAGAGAAAGATGTAAAGAAGATACCGGAGGAATTTTGGAGCACAACTCCCAAAGTCCGCCGCGGTTCCGCCGCAAAAAGCCCCTTAGTGCCGCGGTTCCGCCGCATTTGGGTGTGTTCTTTTGCTGAAATTTCTTCTGTGCACCTCTATGCTCCTCTGGTCTTTGATACCATTCTCCGAAACTTTATCTCCTCGCTACAGTGACTCCAGATATCCTCACAAAAATCACACACTAATTGTTAAATATGCAAGATGCGGTTTTGTTTTGTTTTATGATATAGATCGAATAAGAATTCAACATGAATAGTAAGAATAAAAAATTACGCACGTATCCCCGGCAATGGCGCCATTTGATTGATTTCTATTTTGGAGTGTGTAGTATAACCGCAATCAATAATGGTGTCGTGTGTAGCTAGCTGAGATGAGTACTGGTTGTTTTCAGAGATATATGGAATCTTTTAATCTTGCTTTAGACGTGTTGATTGAAAAGAGGAAGAATAGAAGAATAAAGATTAGTGAAGAATAGTTTCTAGATCTATGTTAAATACGGATGTAGAAAATAGATCTAGTTAAAGACGGATGTAGATTTTATATCGGAAGAAGGCTTGTAGGGTTCGTTCGGATTTAGTAGTCATGGATGACTAATAAAGATTATTCCTTTTATCTATTTATAGATTTAAAACTAAATTGATTGTGATGAATGAGGATTAGGGTTCTTGGAAGAAACTGTAAGTCTACGGTAGTGCCCCGGCCGTCTACAGACGCCAAATGCGGAACAAAAAACTTTTAACAGGCGCTATCGTGTACTTTAACCCGGATCTGCCATTATTGCTAAACTAACAAATTGTAAAGAGTGTAGAAAGGTTATACCGAACGATCCAAGTCTTTCGTTCTTTAACCATCATCCCACGCTCTGTTGCGGCTGCTCCGATCTCGTCGATCTCCGATCTGCTCGTCCAGGTGGCACCACGTCAACGATTCTTTAAATGGGCTCCCGCCTCTGACTCGAGGCAACTCGGTCGTCAAGTTTGCTAAAAGAGACGACCAAGAATTGATGTAGAGAATGAGTGGAAGACTTTGTCTCGTTCCGTCCAAAGTTATGGACGAACGGTTAATGAAGTTGCCGTGTGAATCGGGTGATGGAATGAAATGAGCTGTGAAATTCCATACACCGAAAACTATCATAATCTTTTTCTACCAAATGAAAACTCAAGTGTGAGAGTGAGAGGAGGGGCCGGCCATATATATGGAGAGGGGGTGAGTGTAGGAGCAAAGTGAGGGTAACCATAAGCAAAAGATCAAGAGAAAATATCCTTAAGAAAACAAGAAACAATAAAGCTTAAAGCATGAGTCATTATACACCTCATCAAGTCATTAATGACTCCATTAATGCAGTAATGACTCACCAAGCCAAGTCACCCTCTCTAGAACCTTCTAGAAGCATGACTCACTCTCATCCAAGAAAAGATAAATTCGTTTTTAACCGAATGTTAAAAGACGGCTGATAGAAAACTGGAAACTGGCAACTTCCAAAAGTGATCCCGAAACGAATTTCAGGATAACCCCGTAACTGTATAAATATACCCGCATTTGTATTACGACCGAATACAAATGCAACTGAGACAAAGATATTATATCTACTCAATACAATACTCGGATCCGGCTTAAACCAAAGCCGACCAGTATCATCTGCCCGAAATCTGACACGTGCGTAAACGCACGTGCATTTTCCGAACCCTGCCATAAAACCATACGGCCTCTACAACATTTCGCCCAAACTTGGGAAACTGTCTGTGGGGGACTCTAATGACTCGTCAGTACCCTAACAGTGGGTTTAACCACAAACCGTCAGCGGCACTAGCTATGCATAACGGCTGCCCATGGACTGACCTCAAGGGATGCTGATGAGCGAACTCATCCGGAAACCCTACTGAGCCTAACAGCGACAATGTATATACAGTCCGGTCCGTTCGTCTATGAGTATCGTATATCTGCCTAGGGGGCTAGTAACGTCAGACCCCCAATAGCAGTATAAGTCGTGTCGGAGTGTAGCCCAATAACACCCTGAGATACTACTGGAGTACCTACCAGTAAATCTCCTGCCACGGCCGTGGGCTTTGTGTAATGGGTCTCCTAGACACAGCACGATCTCGCCCCCAATACCGGGAGAGACGAATCCCCTGCCGATCCGCTCACGTGCCTCCATATGGCTCGGGACTGTACCCAAAAGCTACCTGTTTGCACGACTCCTTTGAGCCGTGGTAGGGTAGAAATCAAAGCACAGTGGGAACTCACACGAGACAAATGACGACCTCAGGTCGATGAACTAACCTGTACACATGTCACCAGGGAACTGCTATCTGACGATATGTATAATACCAACTAGCAGATTCCCGGCGAGTCCTGTCCGGTGTACTCATAACCCAATGAGCACCTGTATACATCTTAGGTGATCCAACTGACACCAGTGGCTTGTGAGACCGGCCACCGCCCCTCGTCGAGGTCTCGACTGTATACACTAGTCTACTCCGGAGTATCGACGCCCTGTCTCGAAACTCCCACGACTAGGGACCACAATTAAGGATATGCATATAAACTACCCAACTCTCACGTATATGATCGCCGTCATACAGTTGGTAGTAAAGCAAGATCCTAAGGGCTCTATCAAAGTGTAACATGTAATCAGTCACCTGAACATGTACACGACTGATAAAGTCAAACCAGATAGCATACTATCATCTCGAGTAAGACTGTCCTACCGGTATAAGTCCTCCGCAATCATTGCTATCACGTACCTGCGATCCAATAATTGACTATGAGGGCACTATCTCCAACAATCTCCCACTTGCACTCAAGGCTAATTATTGCGATGTCGACTACTCACAGCCTATGTGAAACCGAACATCCAACTCCTCTACTAATCAGTTTCACAAAGCTCGTTTGTAAAACTATTGTGTTCGAGAAATAGCCTCAGTGAGTGGATCCGCCTAGATGTTTCTCTCTATATCTCTCTAAATCTCAAGTTCGCGGAGAAAACCATCTCCCGAATCGAGTAATACCTGTCTTAGAATATGTCTGGATATCTGATGGGACCTAGTTCATAAATGAACTCCAAATCCAAACTTCTTAGACTGTATCGATCACTGAACCTAATCAGTATCCGGCACCATGCCACCCATAGTATCCTATTGGACCACCTGTCCATAATACTGTCCCTCGTCAGAGGGAAAACTAAAACTCTGACAATCACTCTGTCATCCACGTCACCTTTGAAGCCTGGAATGATAATCGTTTCCCGAAGGAGGCTGCCGTCATCAAATCCGTAGAACATCCACTTATGTTCTAAAACTGCTTCCTTATGTCTCTCCAGGATTGGATTAATACAAACTTATCGCATCTAGTGCGAAAACAACATCTGGTGTGGTACTTGACACCTCACGATTGACTCAATTGCCTAAGCAAGTGATCTGCCAATCATGCACAGCCCTCTCCTCTTTAGTCTATACGACACCTTTAGAGAGGGTGACTCCATCACCTGCAGGTACACCACCATGCTAGGACTCAACAATTCTAAAAACCATTAGAATATCTGTCAAAGTACCCACATTGGGAAACTACCCAAATCTAGATCTAAAACCATAGATCCAGAAACCAGAATGTCAAATATTATATCCATATCCTGTCTGGAGAAACAACTGTGTGACGACCACAGTACAACCGATCGTAGTATAGGAATTTTACTTCCTACTCTGTGTATGTCATCCAGATACCATGACATCACACCCTACTACCTTCTTAACAGATCCATCCCCAATTCTGATGAAGTCAAACCCATGACTGTCACATCAAAATTAGATGATCTATCTCCGCTATAACTGCTCTAGTCTATAAATAGACATAAGCTACTTGCCCACTATGCTTCCGCTGCTCCCACTGACTACGACAACCCTCTGGCAAAATAATATACACGTGCACTTCTAAAGCTAGTTTAGAACGATGCTATACTTATCCTCCTGCCTGGTCTCATAGTCTGGAACAACAGTAGTGTCAAGTCTGGGTAGATAAGAACCTCCCTGTCACCGTCCTTGAGGCTACCGAAGTACCTCTCGGGTGTCTGAGGTTACCCACCATATCTGCGGAGTGGCTAATGGAATGTCAAACCTGATTGAATATATAGGTCCTATTAAATTTTCCGTAATCGTTCGCGGTTCTGGAATCACTTCCAGTTCTACCATACTCCCACTACTGTTTTCTGAAAAAATCTATTTTACTAAAACTGTGGCGAGTCAAGAACAATATCACTATTGATCTTCTAAATGGTAGAATATCAACCCTCGTCATAGCCAGGGTCAACCCACAAACAGCCATTACAGAAACGTGCCCTGAGTTATCCAGTGTCTGGTTTTAAGCATAAGTTGGACAACTCCCCGTACCTTAACATCTTTTAAGGTACGAGCTATTCTATATCTAATATAGAAACTTTGGCACTTATTTAATTGGAACCATATTCAATCATGCAACTGTCTCCAGTGCATATCATCTTAATGGAAAGAGACTAATCAGCATTACTCAACTTAGGAATCCTTCCAATTATGAGTAACCTGAAAGAGAAACTAGTTTCTCAAAATTATTACTATTATCTGAATACCAAACACAAGAATCTACATCTTCGATCTCTTTGAAGAATCCCGATACTTGTGACACCTGGTTCTCTACTTTATTCTTATACCCACAACTTCTCAAAACTTAGACCTTGTATTTCTACGAAACACTTGTCTAAAAACTAGAGAAGTTATAAGTAAACAGAACATAGTACGAGGACCTACCCCTTTGTCCTGATGGACACTGGACAACATACAATACTCTGTATAAGTCCGCTGAGTTGAATAACTCAAAACCTGTGCTTCGTAGGTTGAAAACTGTACCCTGGCGATTTCCTCAAATATCACCAATTACAACGAATTCCGATATAATGAGGATAATCACCTTATTCCCAATAACTTACTCCCACTCATCATCTGTAAAACCATACAGATATGAGAATGAAACCTGGTAAATACATACCCTTGGAGTAAGTATCTAATCGGGAAAACAGTTTTTCTTTAACAATGCACTGAAACATGAAAATGTTTCGTAGGGGTATCCTGGTATTCCTAGTAATGCCTCTTCCATAATCCAATTCATGACTTTAACCGTATATTTCTTTGCCTTCTCTCTAAATCCCTTTATTTGTCTTTAGTCGTTACCTTCTATACACCATCGTTAGGCTAAATGGTTTTCTTCCTTCCCTACCGTTCGGCACCAGCCTATGGTTTGGAAGAAGACTATCCAGTAAGCATAATAGGTGTACCCTCCTAAACCAAGGAGTACTCATATCTTGAGAGAAGGTGATGATAAAAGACAACTGAATAATACCTTATTCCTTTAAAGGTGAAATAGGAGTGGCGATGAAGTACGCGGTTTTGGTCGTGAATGATTTCAGTCGGAATTTACTTTGCCCTCTTTCTAATCCCTTTATTTTGTCTTTAGTTATTGCCTTCTGCACACCCTACTTAGGCTAATTGGTTTTCTTCATTCCCTACCTTTCGGCACCTGCCTATCGTTTGGAATAAGACTATCCAATAAGCGTAATAGGTGTACTCTCCTAAACCAAGGAGCCCTCGCAACCTGAGAGAAGGTGATAATAAAAGACAACTGAATAAACCAATTCTATTTCTCCTGAACCTTGATCCATCCTCGAAGAAGTCCCTCCGAGTTCGTATATAACCATACGATGGATCTATCCAATGGAAGTGGATGTCCGTAGTAATACGGGGTGTTCTGAGAAATCCAAAGGGTAAAAGAAGGAGTGGCAATGACTTATGCAACTCGGACAATCCAAAAGCCAGTATTTTAAGAAGGTTCGGTCAACTTGGTCACTGAGTCATAGTCTAGGGTTGGTCAAACGTCGCTGCCAAAGAGAGAGAGAAAAGAAACACTCTGCGTGCACTCTAACCAAGATCAGAATGGTTATCACTTTATCTAATCCGGAAACCTCCCACTGTCCTGTCAAATTCTCCTCCAAACCTGAAAGAAGAATCAATCGGGATCACCCGAAGAGTAAACCAACTCATCAGTGGGAATCGGGATCCAACTCTCATCGCATGATAACGTGATGGAATGCATCCACGTTACTCATACTCCAGAAGGTATGCGCATACTTGGCAAGTTTCAGTTTCTTTAGAAACTCCCGATAAGATTTTTGCCCCATGCTCTTATAACCTTGGCGTTAGGTCAAAATGTCATAAGTCACATGCCAAGTTCTACCCGTCACTATCTTGTTAATTTGAACCCACCCGCACATGCCCTTGGCTTTAGGTCAAAATGGCAGAACAGCTGTCCCAAACCAACTCATCTATCTATGCAACAATTAAATATCCAGCAGCTACCAAACACTATGCCTTGGCGTTAGGTCAAAATACATAGCTTGAATACTACTGAATACCCAAAAGAAGTGACGGAGGGCTACGGCTGGTTTTTGGCGAAAAACCTTTAACGTAGTGAACTTGATATCGCTGAAGGAACCTGATAGCTTTTTAAAATATAGTGGCGAAAACCTTTTGCTAAAGAGGTCATTCCCGATGAAGGGATCTCGGCTCTTTCCTCGTGGAATGAGGTGCAGGATATTCCACTGAATACCGCGGTGCAAAACAACTTGTAATCGACTATAGTGAAGTTATTACCCTGACGCAAACTTCTGCCCAAGGGGTCAGTCCCGGTGAAGGGATGTCGGCCCTTGCCCTGTCGAATGAGGTGCAGGATATTCCACTGAATACCGCTATGCAAAATAAAAGGAAACATCTTTGTAATAACACTTTTTAAATTGTTCCAACAACTGCCAAAAAGGTTTGTTTTACTTTGCATTGATCAGAATCAACGCAGTCCCATCAATCAATCACACCAGAAAAGAACGAAAATAAAATGTACGTATATGCCATCCGCATTCGTCACTGGGTCCCGTCATCACCCGTTAGGTTACTTAACTAACGACAGAGCGGGGACTGGACTAGCGCGGGTGTAAAACATATACAACATCTAATAGTATATAAACCAATATACAATAATCGCTCCAGGCGTGATAATATGCAACATTACAGAAAAGTAATAAGCATCACAGAACAATACAGATAAACTGGGATCCCCGGGTTTCACAGAGCCGCTGCTGAAACCCGACGTTCCCCTGTCGTGTGGATAGCCTGTGCAATGAAACCTAGACCCCTACGGGTGCGGCAAGTTACCCGCCAAAACCTGAAGCGAGGTATTCCCCACCAGCATAGTGAATGGAACACCCGGCACTTCACGGAATCCGGTAAATTGAGCACCCCTCCTTGGGTCAACCTGAACCCCCTACGAGTGCGGCGAATAGTCTGCCAATTCTAGAGTGAGGCCCCTCTGCCTCTCAATGCCATGAGATGCGGACCCGTTGCCCTCCCGAACCCGGCTATCCGTGCACTCCGTCGCGGGGTAAACCTATTACAGAAATGAATAATAGTACAACAGGTACATCGACCGCAACCTGGTCGTGCCCCAAAAGAATATTATACAACAGGCAGTGACGGCAGTCCACAAGTTGGACGCTCGCCCCGCAATATCAAATGTACAAATAAATCCAAACTGCACTATCATTGCACACTGCTATCCACCACGACAAATCCGCAACAACACAGCACAACACAAAACATCAACGCAAATGTCACGTTCGTAAACCCGTCTAAAAGAACTATAGCAATCAGACGCGGTTTACCGATCAAATGACATTCCCGGTCGGAGATATAATGTAAGCACTGTAAACTAACATGTTTAAATTTCGATCGACTAAATATCACGAAGTGGGCCCCATCAACAACTGGTGAACAGTAACAAAATCTGGGCCCAAAAGTTATATACCAAAAACCCTAAATTCCAACAGAGAAGACACTGCGCAAATTTGGTGCACTGATTCAACAGAACGGCCGCGGATGCGCGGCCAAACCATAGGTTTGGCCGCGATTCCGCTGCGGTTTGGTGGAATCACTTGCTCAAATTTGGTCGGTGTGCTTCTAAAACCCTGCACAACTTTCTGTGATATGTAGAATAATTTTAGGACATCATTTAAAATCGACAGAAACTGTGAAGCTTGAAAATTGTGTTTTTCGATATCCGGTTCGATCGATATTTTAAACGTGTTAGCACAAGTTAGTAAAGCAAAATGGTGAGGCTCTGATACCACTGTAAGTCTACGGTAGCGCCCCGGCCGTCTACAGACGCCAAATGCGGAACAAAAAACTTTTAACTGGCGCTATCGTGTACTTTAACCCGAATCTGCCATTATTGCTAAACTAACAAATTGTAAAGAGTGTAGAAAGGTTATACCGAACGATCCGAGTCCTTCGTTCTTTAACCATCATCCCACGCTCCGTTGCGGCTGCTCCGATCTCGTCGATCTCCGATCTGCTCGTCCAGGTGGCACCACGTCAACGATTCTTTAAACG
This sequence comes from Agapanthus africanus, assembly GCA_030015575.1. NCBI lineage: Eukaryota > Viridiplantae > Streptophyta > Magnoliopsida > Asparagales > Amaryllidaceae > Agapanthus > Agapanthus africanus. The sequence goes on from CM057337.1 coordinate 948,066,119, forward strand.
GGCTCCCGCCTCTGACTCGAGGCAACTCGGTCGTCAAGTTTGCTAAAAGAGACGACCAAGAATTGATGTAGAGAATGAGTGGAAGACTTTGTCTCGTTCCTTCCAAAGCTATGGACGAACGGTTAATGAAGTTGTCGTGGGAATCGGGTGATGGAATGAAATGAGCTGTGAAATTCCATACACCGAAAACTATCATAATCTTTTTCTACCAAATGAAAACTCAAGTGTGAGAGTGAGAGGAGGGGCCGGCCATATATATGGAGAGGGGGTGAGTGTAGGAGCAAAGTGAGGGTAACCATAAGCAAAAGATCAAGAGAAAATATCCTTAAGAAAACAAGAAACAATAAAGCTTAAAGCATGAGTCATTATACACCTCATCAAGTCATTAATGACTCCATTAATGCACTAATGACTCACCAAGCCAAGTCACCCTCTCTAGAACCTTCTAGAAGCATGACTCACTCTCATCCAAGAAAAGATAAATCCGTTTTTAACCGAATGTTAAAAGACGGCTGATAGAAAACTGGAAACTGGCAACTTCCAAAAGTGATCCCGAAACGAATTTCAGGATAACCCCGTAACTGTATAAATATATCCGCATTTGTATTACGACCGAATACAAATGCAACTGAGACAAAGATATTATATCTACTCAATACAATACTCGGATCCGGCTTAAACCAAAGCCGACCAGTATCATCTGCCCGAAATCTGACACGTGCGTAAACGCACGTGCATTTTCCGAACCCTGCCATAAAACCATACGGCCTCTACAACGTTTTGCCCGAACTTGGGAAACTGTCTGTGGGGGACTCTAATGACTCGTCAGTACCCTGGCAGTGGGTTTAACCACAAACCGTCAGCGGCACTAGCTATGCATAACGGCTGCCCATGGATTGACCTCAAGGGATGCTGATGAGCGAACTCATCCGGAAACCCTACTGAGCCTAACAGTGACAATGTATATACAGTCCGGTCCGTTCGTCTATGAGTATCGCATATCTGCCTAGGGGGCTAGTAACGTCAGACCCCCAATAGCAGTATAAGTCGTGTCGGAGTGTAGCCCAATAACACCCTGAGATACTACTGGAGTACCTACCAGTAAATCTCCTGCCACGGCCGTGGGCTTTGTGTAATGGGTCTCCTAGACACAGCACGATCTCGCCCCCAATACCGGGAGAGACGAATCCCCTGCCGATCCACTCACGTGCCTCCATATGGCTCGGGACTGTACCCAAAAGCTACCTGTTTGCACGACTCCTTTGAGCCGTGGTAGGGTAGAAATCAAAGCACAGTGGGAACTCACACGAGACAAATGACGACCTCAGGTCGATGAACTAACCTGTACACATGTCACCAGGGAACTGCTATCTGACGATATGTATTATACCAACTAGCAGATTCCCGGCGAGTCCTGTCCGGTGTACTCATAACCCAATGAGCACCTGTATACATCTTAGGTGATCCAACTGACACCAGTGGCTTGTGAGACCGGCCACCGCCCCTCGTCGGGGTCTCGACTGTATACACTAGTCTACTCCGGAGTATCGACGCCCTGTCTCGAAACTCCCACGACTAGGGACCACAATTAAGGATATGCATATAAACTACCCAACTCTCACGTATATGATCGCCGTCATACAGTTGGTAGTAAAGCAAGATCCTAAGGGCTCTATCAAAGTGTAACATGTAATCAGTCACCTGAACATGTACATGACTGATAAAGGCAAACCAGATAGCATACTATCATCTCGAGTAAGACTGTCCTACCGGTATAGGTCCTCCGCGATCATTGCAATCACGTACCTGCGATCCAATAATTGACTATGAGGGCACTATCTCCAACAGAAACTAGGGTTTCCATACTATTGACCCTTGTCCTTTCATTGATCTCTATTCATGTCTAGTCCTTAACAAAACAATTGTTAATCTGATCTCAAATAGCGGTCGAGACTAGCAATAAATTGGTAGCGCGCCCGATTAGGATGTTAACGATTCTTTTGCTAAAGTTTATAAACTTCATAAGATTTAAAAGAAGTTAAAGTATTTTCTCATCCATTGTGCTACCCTAATCCTACGAACCCTATCAAGCGGAGAATTACTCGCGCATGATAGAGATAGAAGAAGAACGGATAGAGAATGAGATCATAATGTAAATAAATGCAGACTAATTAATCTAAGGATCTATCTTTATTAATCAACTTCACAAGTACAATTCTTCGAGTTTAGATTACAAGAGAAAGAAGAAGTTGCTCTCGATCTCTGCCTCGTAAGAAATAGATGTTCCGTCGATTTTCACGTCGCTTTATCACGTCGAATCGCGGACTTGTCGTGGATCACTTGTTCTTTTGACGTTGATTTGCTTCGTGTAAAAGGTTGATTATTTCTAAGTTTAGCTATCGGTCCTTTATATAGTCCCAAAGCCAGAAATTATAGATCCCCAGAATTAGGGTTTGTTGTCGAAAATCTAACCTGAAAATCTCAAACCCTAATTCCCTAATCACACCACGGATCCACCGCAATAATGGATATTTGGCCGCGCAACCGCAGCTGTTTGGTGGCATATTGGCTTCAAAACTCTGGGGCTTCTTCCTTGTGACACATGGAGATTTATTTGATGTCTGGAACTTGAAAATATTTTCTGACTCTCTGCCAGTATTGATTCTTCGATTTTATTTAACTTCATCGGCAGATTTTTGATTCCCGACATCTCAATATCTCGATCTCCTGATCTGAGCCAACTCATGCACAATATCTCAATGAATAATTTTAGTAATATTTGGTATTTTTGAGATATTATCCTAACTATTTGATATGATATTATATTTTAAGAATATTGATTAAGGATATTTGATATGATAAGCATATTTAAATTATCAAAATATTATATAAATATTATATGCATACATTTTCCTTCATAATGTTAATTATAATATATAAAAATATGAAAATAGTATTTTTACAGATAAACCCTCATATGTGTCATATTTATAATAAACACCTTTACATATTTAAGAAAAGTAAGCAAAATGTCATATCAAAAGTGCGATATTTTTGACTGAACAATGGCGTATAGCACCCACGCAACCGTAGAATAGATTATATATATTTATATGTGTGTGTGTGTGTGTGTATGTGTATGTGTGTATGTTCATACACACACACACATATACACGTAAGATGAGAATAGTATATGTTAATGGATATGAGTCGATATGAATCGATATGATCGGACATGATGTCGTGAGGTAATGATATTTGATCGAGTGAGACCTCATAGATGATATGATATATTAAGGATCGTTGGGCGTTATATACTTTCATGCGATAACATGTGACTTGATAAATAATAAATTGTACGAGACCTTAGATCCGTACCCCTAATTATGATATTGTATGACGATTGATACCGTACGAACTATATAATACATATATGATATTTGACCCGTACCCTCGGTTTTAAGGATGTCGTACGATGGATTTTATCGTTCGAGATATATATGATGATTGATCCGCAATCTTGACTTGAGCATGCCGTACGATGGATATTACCGTACGTGATGCTATGAGGCTGGATCGCCGACTACTTGATATATCGACTCGGATATGCTTTCGATTTCCTATTTACTTTCGACTCGGTTCTTAGTTTAGTCTTTAGTTGCTTAGATAGATGTTAGCTTAGGCTCGAGTCATACCTATTTTTAAAACTAACGAATCGTAGGCATTTTCAAAGGATAAACCGATGGACGCTACGGATTTTCAAAAGACATCTCTTTTCTCAAAAACACCGTAGCCCCATACTTTTATAAAAACGACGATTCATGCTATTTAAACACAATAAATTGTATGGCTCGTACATAGACTTATATACCTTATGGTTGTTTTTATCGTTTACTTTCTGTCATGATTTCGTCTGCTAGGACACCTGCACCATTACCGATGATGCGTATGTTGCACGTACACTTGCTTGCCGGCTCACACACAACAGCATCGGTAATTGCCATGTCACGTAAACTGTAGTAACCGTTATTCCATTGTATACACTGATAATTGTAGCTAAGCAGCATTGTTTAGCATTCCTGATATCATATGCTAATTTAGACTTTGTATTTCTTACTTAGATGATGCTTGCATTCGCATACATACATTCTATTTATGCACTAATCATTTGGCTTTATGCCGTTATTCATTATCTCGTTGTATACTCATGATTATGAGATTTCAGTTTTTCATGAGATTTCTGGATTTGGGAAACCGCATGTTAATTTGAAAACATATGCTCAATTTTAAAAGAAAAATGCGGTTTCTCGTGATATGATGTGTGGCGTCCACCATGAGATTTCTCGGTTGTGAGCATATGTGTTTACTCGATTCGAGGAGCGAGGAGACACCGTCTGTGGGTACATGATAGACCCAGTGCGGTACCCCGGGGCAAGAAGGCCGTATAGATGAAACGTTGAGCTCGGTAGGGGAACACTACCGACCGGTGATATTTGGCTCGACGAATATCCGGAGGATACCGATCGGAGTCGTGAGATCAGATGATACGGGGCCGATCCGGACAGACGGAACCCGAGATATGAGTATTATGTGTCGCTGACAGACACGGTTTTCATGATGTTTTCGAGTGTCGATACTGGGCACTCAGGTTTTTATCATGATTTTAGTGTGTCGTTGCTGGGCACACATTGATTGATGCATTTACACTCATGCATATATTTACATATGTCTTGTTACCACTTTATGACCCTGACATGAGTACCTTAGTTTACACTTATGCTTATGCTGTTACCCTTGTTATTACTCGATGTCATTATATTACTATTATAGTTATTGTATGACCTAAGAGATAGTCATACATTCGGTTTCTACTCGGTGATATTTTCTACTCATGAGTTGGCAACTCACCCCCATTGTGCCACAGTTTTCTTGGAGGTTGACGACACAGGTTCCGTTGCGGCTTTCTGGCACACCACTTCCTTCAGGGTGATTGTATTGATAAGTGGGACACATTGCATCGTGACCACCATTATGTACTTGTATATTTCATTTCAGCTGTATCTAGTTGAAAGCTCCATCAACCAGACTATATATATTTGTAGACTTAGAAACCATTATTGTATTTTCTTTCGGCTTAGAGTCATGCTCATGTATTATTCTTATTTCTGGTTCTTGAGTTTTTCTTTGGTTTCTTTGCTTTATTCTGTGTTTTGATTCTCGCCTTCGGCGTTGTATATTTATATCATTGTGTGGTTGTTTCAGCCATTTGGCGAAGAGCTAGCTCCCGCTTGGGGATGCCTTTATTTATTATTGCTTGTATTCGTTTTCGGTTTAAAAATTACAAAGGAGGTGCTATCAAAATTTCAAATGACGAAAAGGTTTTCAAGCTAGATACAAACATTGTGTTTTCATATATACTATTACTTATGTACATAAAGAATAAACTTGGTTTCAATGTACCTTTATTTCAAAACTGCACCTCCACTATTTTCCCTAAAAAGTTTTAGCTTTCTGGGCTTTTGACTGACTTGGATTAGGTGGAGTCCTATAGACTTCACATGATTCAAGTGCCAGTCACGTGTATTTTCCGGGTCATGACAGTTCGGTCAAGTCATGTCATGTTTGCATGTTGATATTGTTCTGGTATTCAGGTTCAGGTTCAAGTATACATGTTAGAGTTTGGGATTCATATTTGAATTGGATTCTGGTTTAAGTTGAATTCAAGCTTGATTTAGACTCAGACTTTATTCAGACACTTAGAACTGATTTGGATCCTGAATTATGTTTGGGAGTTATCGGTAACTGCTGCACATGGATGGCAGGATTTGTGTCTTTTTCCAAGACAATTACCATTGATAACACCTTTAAGTTTTTCTACCTTAAATAGGTAAGCACTCACTTTCTCTGGCTCCCCGAGACTCAAGAGAATTGATCCCGTTTAAACCCATATTTACTAAAGTCCTTAAATATAATTTTATATAACTCGAGGGGGTTTTATGAAAAATATTTTTTTAATATATAGTTTCAAAATAACCTCGATAAATTATTTATATTATTTAGGGTTTCCATGGATGTGTATTTTATGGATTTGAGGTATTTTAGTGATAATTATCTTAACTTGAATAGTTCATGGTATTTTACTATAATCCTGTCTTGTATTGATATCTTGATGGTATTTTGATGAAACCTGTAATTCTTTTATTTGAAAAAAAATATAAGATTATTATATTTTGAAAATATATGGATTTGTAATATTTATATAATTATAAAAAATAATTTTATTATTAAGTTGAAAATTGCGTTTTTCTTAAAAAAAATCGTATTAAAAACCTTTCAAGACCGAATGCTCCGTGAGGAAGTCTGCATCTCGCTCTACTAGCCCAAGGATGTGCGATAATCCGCACCATCCAATAGCGGGTCCCCTAAAAAAGGGTTGTACAGGCATATTTGCAAAGGGATTTTAAGTACAATCTAAAAGAAAACCGTTTTTTTATAGTAAATGGTATTTTGATATAATACGGTAACAAAAATATGTTCAAGGGACATCGTGCTATGGAAACATGTGTGTATATGAGGGGTAGTTTATTACCCCGTGAAGTTTTCTAAAGGTATGTTCAAACAAAGGAATAAAAGATGACGTATATAAAGTTCATGGTATTTTCATGTAAAAGGTAGATTAAAGTTATTTAGCATGATATTTTTGAGTGAAAGTTGGTTTTAAACATTAGTTTTATGGTTATAAACATAGGGTAAGAATTTGGATGAAAGATATGGAAGAAATAGTGAAATTTTTAGGGTTTAGAATAAGATGTCGGTATCAACTCCACTTACCGACATGTTGTGAAAAAAGATTTTTCAAGAAGAAGAAAAGGGATTGAGAGGGACTTACAAGTGAATTAGGTTAAGGGAAAGTAGAAGAAAATAGATTGGTAGTCGTAGCGTCGCGGGGTCGCCGGAATAGCCTCGATTCCTCACCGGAAGTTGGTCGTTGGCTAACTCCTCTTCTACTCCACTTGTACTTGAGAGTTTTGGCTAGAATTTTCAGAATGAGGAAGTGCTAGGGCATGGGATAGTATTTATTGTGTAGAATTAAGGTTTTGAGATTAAAAGAGTGAATTAAAATGCATTAAAATGTAATAAATTGGAAAACTGAGGGGTCTTTGTTTGATTGCAGAGTAATCAAACAGTGCAGAGGTGATGGGGGTAGGGGAAGAGACACTTGTGCAAAGGATGGGCCTCATTCCCTACGGAGGGACCGTCGGCGCCAGCCCTACAAAGGATCTCGCAAGTCGAAAGTTAGGGTTAGGGCTCTGGATTCATGCCACGTGTTCAGGTTTGTGCTTAAACCCTTTTCCACATGTTTATTTTTCCAGACTTTTCATTTTTATGTGCATTGCACGTGTAAAATTTTGGGCTTCCAAAAAGTTTAAAAGAGAAATCAGAAAAATATAATGTGTCTGATGAGATTCGAACACAGGGGCTACGTCACAACAGTGCAACGGTTTTACCAGTGATCTACAAGTTGCTTCTTGTTGTTCTTAACAAAAATTAACTTTTAAATTGTAGTCAGGCTTGTAAACTCCTTTCTGTACATTAAATTGAAAAATTTCGTACAGTAAATTCAGAGTCGTTACAAACATCAAGAATGGAAGCGAACTCGTACCTACTGTAAGTCTACGGTAGCGCCCCGGCCGTCAATCCGAGGCCAAACGCGGAACAAAAACTTTTTACGAAACTGGCGCTATCGCAGTCTTTCACCCGGATCGAACCATTAACACTAAACTAGCTAACTATAAAGAAGATAGAATGGCTATACCGATCGATCCGTTTCCTTCGGTCTTTGGCCACCATCTCAAGCTCCTCGCGGCATCTCCGATCTCCGGTCTCGTCGTCGGAAGGGCACCATGTCAAGAAGTCTTTTTACGGGCTCCCGCTTCAAACCGAAGCAACTCGGACATGAAGTTTGCTAGCCGACATGTCTAAGGTGATGTAGAGAATGTGTGTGATAACTTTGTCTCATGCATCCATTGGATCTCAACACATGAGAGTATATGGATGGAGGTTAAAGATGAAGCCATGGTGGAAATGGTGAGCTAGAGGAAGAAGAAGAAGAAGAGCCTTTTTTTTCTTGTGTTGGAATGATAATGAGAGTGAGCTAGAAAATCAACACAAGAGCAAACCTCAAGCCATATGGCTGCCCTCTCTCTCTCTCTTCTTATCATTTCAACACATAAATCAATCCAAAATGTGACATATGCACAAATAAAGAGACTATGAGTCACTACCCTTGCACATGCCACATTTAATGCACTCCATCATTACTTTGAGCTCACAATTTCCATTTGCAAACATTAATCCAAATGTTTGCAACAATAAAAAGAGAATGGTATCTACTAAAGTAAACTTGTGATGGATCACAAGAGTACCCCTCACCTGTATATACATACCTGCATCCACATTCCGACTGAATGCGAATGCAATGAGACTAAAGTAATCCAACAAATCTAATACTAGGATCCAGCTTAAACCAAAGCCCACTGGTATGATCCGTCCGATCATGATCCGTGCACGACTGCACGTATATGATCGAACCCTGCCATATATCATACGGCCTCTACAACGTTTCGCCCGAAACTTGAGAAACTGTCTGTGGGGGACTCTAAAGACTCGTCAATACTTTGGCTGTGGATTTAACCACTAGTACGTCAGTGGTACTAGTTGTACGTAACGGGCTACCAGGTATTGACCAAAAAGAAGGTCGATGAGCGAACTCATCCTGACACCCTACTGAGCCTGTCAGTGAAAATATCCGTACAGTCCGGTCCGTTCTTCTATGAGTATCGCATGTCGGGCCTAGGGGGCTGATAAATGTCAGACCCTTAAAAGCGGTACAAGTCGTGTCGGAGTGTAGCCCAGAACACCCTGAGATACTACTGGAATACCTACCAGTAAATCTCACTTGCCTTGGCCAAGGATTTCGTGTAATGGCTCTCCTAGACACAGCGCGATCTCACCCCAATACCGGGAGAGATGAAACCCCTGCCGATCCGCTCACTGCCTCCATGTGGCTCGGGACTGTACTCAACTAAAACCTGTTTGCACGACTCGTTTGAGCCATGATAGGGTAGTAATCAAAGCACAGTGGGAACTCACACGAGACAAATGACGATCTCAGGTCGATGAACTAACCTGTACACATGTCACCAGGGAACTGCTATCTGACGCTAGGTATAAAACCAACTAGCATGTTCCCGGCGAGTCCTATCCGGTGTACTCATAACCCAATGAGCACCTGTATACATCTTAGGTGAACTAACTGACACCAATGGCTAGTGAGACTAGCCACCGCCCCTCGTCGTGGTCTCGATCCATATACACTAGTCTACTCTGGAGTATCGATGCCCTTTCTCGAAACTCCCTTGACTAGGGACCTTTTAAGGACGTGCTTATAGATCCCAGCTCCCACGTATATGATTGCCATCATACTGCTGGCCGTCAAGCAAGAATCCTAAGGGTTCTATCAACGTGTAATAGTAATCTGTAATATCACCTAAAGCATGTACACGATGATAAAGATAAACCAGATAGCATACTATCATCTTGAGTAAGACTGTCCTACTGGCATAGGTCCTCCCTCAATCATTGCAATCGCGTGCCTGCGATCCAATAATTGACTTTGAGGGCATTATATCCAACAATCTCCCACTTGCACTCAAGGCTAATTATTGCGATGTCGCATACTCACAGCCCGTGTGATGCCGAACACCCAACTCCTCTACTGATAGTCTCACAAAGCCCGTTTGTGAAACTATTGCGTTCGAGGAATAGCCTCAGTGAATGGATCCGCCCTGATGTTTCTTTCTATGTCTCTCTTTATTTCAAGTTCGCGGAGAAAGCCATCTCCCGAAATGAGCAATACCTGTCTTAGAATATGTCTGGTTATCTGATGGGACCTAGTTCATAAATGAACTCCAAATCCAAACTTCTTAGACTGTATAGTCAACTGAACTTAATCAGTATCCTGCGCCATACCTCCCTCAGTATCCACTTGGACCTCCTGTCCAAACTACTGCCCCTCGTCAGAGGAAAAACTATAACTCTGACAGTCACTCTGTCATCCAGGTCACCTTGGAAGCCTGAAATGATAACCGTCTCCCGAAGGAGGCTGTTGTTATCATATCCCTAGAACATCTACTTATGTTCTAAAACTTCTTCCGAACGTTTCTCCAGGATTTGATCAATATCAACTTATTGCATCTAGTGCAAAAACAATATCTGGTGTGGTACTTGACATCTCATGATTGACTAAGCGAGTGATATGTCAATCGCCTAAGCGAGTGATATGTCAATCATGCACATCCCTCTCCCCTTTAGTCTGTAAGACACCTTTAGAGAGGGTGACTCCATCATCTGCAGGTATACTACCGTGCCAGGAATCGTCAATTCTAAATACCTTTAGAACACTGTTTAAGTACCTAGATTGGGAAACTACCCAAATCTAGATCTAAAACCATAGATCTAGTAACCAGAATGTCTGATATTATATCTATATCCTATGTGGAGAAACCACTGTGTGACAACCAAAGTATAACCGATCGTAGTATAGGAATTTCACTTCCTACTCTGTCTATGCCATCCAAACACCAGGACATCACACCCTATTACCTTCTTAACAGATCCATCCCCTATTCTGATGAAGTCAAACCTATGACTATTACATCAAAAATAGATGATCTATCTCCGCTATATCTACTTTAGTCTATAAATAGACATAAACTACCTGTCCACTATGCTTCCGCTACTCCCACTGACTACGACAACCCTCTGGCAGAGTCATATACACGTGCACTTCTAAAGCTAGTTTAGAACGACGCTATACTCATCCTCCTGCCGGGTCTCATAGCCTGGAACAACAGTAGTGTCAAGTCTGGGTAAACAAGAACCTTCCTGTCACCGTCCTTGAGGATACCGGAGTACCTCTCGGGTGCTTGAGGTTACCCTACATATCTGCGGAGTGGCTAATGGAATGTCAAACCTGATTGAATTTTTAGGTTTTTATCAAATTTCAAGTAATCGTTTGTGGTTCTGGAATCACTTCCAGTTCTACCATACTCCCACTACTGTTTTCTGAAAAAAAATCTATTTTACTAAAACTGTGGCGAGTCAAGAACAATATCACTATTGATCTTCCAGATGGTAGAAATTCAACCCTCGTCATAGCCCGGGTCAACCCACAAACAGCCATTACAGAAATGTGCCTTGAGTTATCCAAAGTCTGGTTTTAAGCATAAGCCGGACAACTCCATATACCTTAACATCGTTAAGATATGAGCCATTCTATATCTAATATAGAAACAGAGGCACTGATTTAATTGGAACCAGATTCAAATCATGCAGCTGTCTTCAGTGCATGTCAACTAAATGGAGAGAGGCTGATCAGCATTACTCAACTTAGGAGTGTATCCAATTATGAGTAACCTGAAAGAGAAACAAGTTTCTTAAAACCATTATTATCAACTGAATACCATACACAAGTATCTACATCTTCGATTACCTTGAAGAATCCCGATACTTGCGACACCTGGTTCTCTACTTTATTCTTATACCTATAACTTCTCAAAACTTAGACCTTGTATTTCTACGAAACACTTGTCTAAAAACCAGAGAAGTCACAAGTAAACAGAATATAGTACGAGGACCAACCCCTCTGTCCTAATGGACACTGGACAATATACAATGCTTTGTATAAGTCTCCTGAGTTGAATAACTCAAACCCTATGCGTCGTAGGTTGAAAACTGTACTATGGTTCTGAAGAATTACACCGCTGTTGAATGCTCCTTACCTAACCATCAACTGATATAGGTAAATGTCATGGACATAATTTCAAAAGGTTATATCTCACTTTATAAAAATAAACGTACCGATATATCAATTTGAAATTGGTGCATAACAACGGATATTCAAAACCAAATATTTGTCGTCCGGCAAACAACCCAGGCGATTTCCTCAAATATCACCAATTATAACGAATCCTGATATAATGAAGATGATCACCTAATTCCCAATAACTTACTCCCACTCATCATCTGTAAAACTATACAGATATGAGAATCAAACCTGGTAAATACATACCCTGGAGTAAGGACTAATTGGGAAATCAGTTTTCTGTTAACAACGCGCAATGAGACTGAAACATGTAAATGTTTCGAAGGGGTATCCTGGTAATCCTAGTAATGCCTCTTCCATTATTCAGATTCATGACTGTAACCGTATATTTCTTTGCCATCTCTCCAAATCCCTTTATATGTCTTTAGTCATTACTTTCTATACACCATCTTTAGGCCAAATGGTTTTCTTCCTTCCCTACCGTTCGGCACCAGCCTATGGTTTGGAAGAAAACTATCCAATAAGCGTAATAGGTGTACTGTCCTAATCCTAGGAGCACTCGCAACCCGAGAGAAGGTAAAGATAAAAGACAACTGAGTAAACCTCATTCCTATTTCTCCTGAACCAGAATCCATCCCCGAACTGGAACAAGTCCCTTCGAGTTCGTATATAACCATACGATGGAGTATCCAATAAACTGTGGATCTTCGTAGTGATATAGGATGTTCCGGAGAAATACAAAGGTGAAGTAGGAGTGGCGATGAAATATGTGGTTTGGTCATGAATGATAGCAGTTGCAATTTACTTTGCCCTCTTTCTGATCCCTTTATTTGTCTTTACTTAATACTTTCTGTACACCACACTTAGGCTAATTGGTTTTCTTCATTCCTCACCTTTCGGCACCTGCCTATGGTTTGGAAGAAGACTATCCAATAAGCGTAATAGGTGTACCCTCTCCTAATCCTAGGAGCCCTCACAACCTGAGAGAAGGTAAATGGAAAAGACAACTGAATAGTCCTATTCAATCTCTCCAGAACCAGAATCCATCATCGAATCTGGAACAAGTTCCTTCGAGTTCGTATATAACCATACGATGGATTTATCCAATGGAAGTGGATGTTCGTAATAATACAGAGTGTTTGGAGAAATGCAAAGGGTAAAAGAAGGAGTGGCAATGATGTATACAACTCAGACAATCCAAAAGCCAGTGTTTTAAGAAAGTTCGGTCAACTTGGTCACTTAGTTATAGTCTACGGTCGGGCCATGGTCGCTGCCAAAGAGAGAGAGAAAAGAAACACTCTGCGTGCACTCTAACCTAGATCAGAATGGTTATCACTTTATCTAATCAGGAAACCTCCCACTGTAATCTCAAATTCTCCTCCAAACCTGAAAGAAGAATTAGTCGGGATCAACCGAGGAGTAAACCAACTCATCAGTGGGAATCGGGATCCAACTATCATCGCATGATAACGTGATGGAATCCATTCGCATTATCACACTCCAGAAGGTATGCGCATGTCTGGCAAGTTTCAGTTTCTTTAGAAACTCCCGATCTGATTTTTACCCCATGCTCTTATGACCTTGATGAAGGCCAACATATCATAAGTCACATGTCAAGTTCTACCCGTCATTATCCAGGTTAATTTGAACCCGCCCGTACATACCCTTGACGAATGCCAAAATAGTAGTACGACTGTCCCAAACTAACACATCTATCTATGCAACAGAAAAGTAACAAATAGCTACCATACACTATGCCTTGACGAAGGCCAACATACATAGCATGAATACTAAGTGCTACCTTTCTGAAATGACGGAGGGCTACGAATGGTTTTTGGCGAAAAACCTTTAACGTAATGAGCTTGATATCGTTGAAGGAACCGGAGAGCTTTTTACAAAAATATAGTGGCGAAAACTTTTGCTAAAGAGGTCACTCCCGGTGAAGGGATCTCGGCTCTTTCCCCGTAGAATGAGGTGCAGGATATTCCAAATGAATACCGCGATGCAAAGCAAAAAGTAATCGACTATAGTGAAGTTATTACCCTGACGCAAACTTCTGTCCAAGGGGTCACTCCCGATGAAGGGATCTCGGCCCTTGCCTCGTCGAATGAGGTGCAGGATATTCATAACCGAATACCACTATGCAAAACAAAAGAGAACGTCCTTGGAATAACAGCTTTTTGAAAATTGTTCCAACAACATCGAATAGGTTTATTTTTCTGGCATTGATCAAAATCAATGCAGTCCCATCAATTAATCACAGCACAAAAGAACGAAAATATGATGTACGTATATGCCATCCGCATTCGCCACTGGGTCCCGTCATCACCCGTTAGGTTACTTAACTAACGACAGAGCGGGGACTGGATTAGCGCGGGTGTAAAACATATACAACATCTACTAGTATATATATAGCAATATATAATAATCGCTCCAGGCGTGATAAATGCAACTTCACAGAAAAGTAATAAGCATTACAGAACAATACAGATAATCTGGGATCCCCGGGTTTTATTGAGCCACAACTGAAACCCGACGTTCCCCTGGTCAATGAAATCCTAGACCCCTACGGGCACGACAAGTTACCCGCCAAAACCAGAAGAGAGGCAACCCCCTTCAACAAAGTGAATAGGCTACCCAGCACTTCACGGAGTCCGGTAACTTGAGCACCCCTCCTTGGGTCAACCTATACCCCCTACGAGTGCGGCGAATAGCCCGCCAATTCTAGAGTGAAGCCCCCTCCGTCTCAAAGCCATGAGATGCAGGCCCGTTGCCCTCTAGAACCCGTCTATCCGTGCACTCCACCGCGGAGTAATCCTAGTACAGAAAATAAAATACGTACAACGGGTACATCGACCTCAACCCGGTCGTGCCCCAAAAGAATAATATACAAACAGGCAGTGACGGCAGTCCACATGTCGGACGCTCGCCCCGTGATATCAAATGTACAAATATAACCAAACTGTACTACCATTGCATCCAGGCTATCCACCACGTCAAATCCGCAACATCACAACACAACACAGAACATCAACGTGAATGTCACGTTCGCAAATCCGTCTAAAAGGGCTATAGCGATTAGACAAGATTTACCAATCAAATGACATTCACGGTCACAGATAGTAATGTAAATACTGTGAACTAACGTATTTAAAATTTCGATCGACAAAATTTCCCGAAGTGGGCCCCAAGTACAATTCCAGCACTTAAAATAATCTGGGCCAAAACTATATATCACAAAAATCATATTTCCATGAACTAAACCCTCAGAAAAAATTTGGGGCATTTTAGCCCAAAAAGGGCCGCGGAAGGGCCGCCAAATGCGACATTTCGCGGCGGTTCCGCGGTGGAATTTTGGACTTAGGTCTCCAAACTTTTTCTGTAGCTTTAGTTATTCCTGCATGTATTTTTAAGATGTCTAAAATAATTTTTTGAACAACTTTGAAATTCGACAACAAGCACACTGAAATGAAAATACGATTCGGAAATTTCGATCGATCGATATTTTAAATACGTTAGAACAAGCTTGTAAATGTTAATGGCATGGCTCTGATACCATGTAAGTCTACGGTAGCGCCCCGGCCGTCAATCCGAGACCAAACGCGGAACAAAAACTTTTTACGAAACCGGTGCTATCGCAGTCTTTCACCCGGATCGAACCATTAACACTAAACTAGCTAACTATAAAGAAGATAGAATGGCTATACCGATCGATCCGTTTCCTTCGGTCTTTGGCCACCATCCCAAGCTCCTCGCGGCATCTCTGAGCTCCGGTCTCGTCGTCGGAAGGGCACCACGTCAAGAATTCTTTTTACGGGCTCCCGCTTCAAACCGAAGCAACTCGGACATGAAGTTTGCTAGCCGACATGTCCAAGGTGATGTAGAGAATGTGTGTGATAACTTTGTCTCAAGTATCCATTGATTCTCAACACATGAGAGTGTATGGATGGAGGTTGAAGATGAAGCCATGGTGGAAATGGTGAGCTAGAGGAAGAAGAAGAAGAAGAGCCTTTTTTTGCTTGTGTTGGAATAATAATGAGAGTGAGCTAGAAAATCAACACAAGAGCAAACCTCAAGCCATATGGCTGCCCTCTCTCTCTCCTCTTATCATTTCAACACATAAATCAATCCAAAATGTGACATATGCACAAATAAAGAGACTATGAGTCACTACCCTTGCACATGCTACATTTAATGCACTCCATCATTACTTTGAGCTCACAATTTCCATTTGCAAATATTAATCCAAATGTTTGCAACAATAAAAAGAGAATGGCATCTACTAAAGTAAACTCGTGACGGATCACAAGAGTACCCCTCACCTGTATATGCATACCTGCATCCGCATTCCGACTGAATGCGAATGCAATGAGACTAAAGTAATCCAACAAATCTAATACTAGGATCCGGCTTAAACCAAAGCCCACTGGTATGATCCGTCCGATCATGATCCGTGCACGACTGCACGTATATGATCTAACCCTGCCATATATCATACGTCCTCTACAACGTTTCGCCCGAAACTTGAGAAACTGTATGTGGGGGACTCTAAAGACTCGTCAATACTTTGGCTGTGGATTTAACCACTAGCACGTCAGTGGTACTAGCTGTACGTAACGGGCTACCAGGTATTGACCAAAAGGGAGGTCGATGAGCGAACTCATCCTGACACCCTACTGAGCCTGTCAGTGACAATATCCATATAGTACGGTCCGTTCGTCTATGAGTATCGCATGTCGGGCCTAGGGGGCTGGTAAACGTCAGACCCCCAAAAGCGGTACAAGTCATGTCGGAGTGTAGCCCAGAACACCCTGAGATACTACTGGAATACCTACCAGTAAATCTCACTTGCCTTGGCCAAGAACTTCGTGTAATGGCTCTCCTAGACACAGCGCGATCTCACCTCCAATACCGGGAAAGACGAAACCCCTGCCGATCCGCTCAGTGCCTCCAGGACTGTACTCAACTAAAACCTGTTTGCACGACTCGTTTGAGCCATGGTAGGGTAGTAATCAAAGCACAGTGGGAAATCACACGAGACAAATGACGATCTCAGGTCAATGAACTAACCTGTACACATGTCACCAGGGAACTGCTATCTGACGCTAGGTATAAAACCAACTAGCATGTTCCCGGCGAGTCCTGTCCGGTGTACTCATAACCCAATGAGCACCTGTATACGTCTTAGGTGAACTAACTGACACCAATGGCTAGTGAGACCAGCCACCGTCTCTCGTCGTGGTCTCGATCCATATACACTAGTCTACTCTGGAGTATCGATGCCCTGTCTCGAAACTCCCTTGACTAGGGACCTTTTAAGGACGTGCTTATAGACCCCAGCTCCCACGTATATGATCGCCATCATACTGCTGGCCGTCAAGCAAGAATCCTAAAGGTTCTATCAACGTGTAATAGTAATCTATAATATCACCTAAAGCATGTACACGATGATAAAGATAAACCAGATAGCATACTATCATCTTGAGTAAGACTGTCCTACCGGCATAGGTCCTCCCTCAATCATTGCAATCGCGTGCCTGCGATCCAATAATTGACTTTGATGGCACTATATCCAACACCTGCCATATGATAACGCTCTCAGAAGAAGGAGGGCACGAGACTATGGATGACCTCCGCATGTGCTTCGCAAATGAAGACGAGGATGAGGTAATCTCCGAGTTTCCACCAGCACCAAAGGAGCTGGAAGATGGGATACACACTACGGCGGGCAATCTAAGAAAAATTGTCTTAGGGACGGAAGATGATCCGAGGCCAGCGTTTGTCAGTGAGCTACTATCTGAAAAACAGGTAGCCATATTAAAGGACGTGCTCATGCAATATAAAAACTGCTTCGCATGGAACTATTTCGAGATGCCGAGTCTAGATCCAAAGACAGCAGTACATAAACTGGCCATATCTTCGGACATAAAGCCAGTCAAACAGGCGCCAAGAAGAATGCGAATCGAGCTCGAGATGAGCATCAACGCTGAAGTCAAGAAATTAATCGACTACGGCGTCATTCAAGAGGTTCAATACCCTGACTGGATCGCTAACATCGTCCCGGTGATGAAGAAAAATGGGACGGAGCGCATCTGCATGGACTTTCGGGACCTCAACAAAACTTGCCCGAAGGATGACTTTCCAGTACCTGTTACCAAGCTGATGATCGATAATACATCTACCCATGAGGTCTTCTCCTTCATGGATGTGTCTTCGGGATACAATCAAATAAAAATGCATCCGGAAGATCAAACGCATACCGCCTTCGATGTTCCGCTGGACATATTCTGCTATAAGATAATGCCCTTCGGTCTGAAGAACACTGGCGCTACCTACTAAAAGGCCATGACAAAGATCTTCGATGACCTCATCCATGAGATCGTCGAATGCTACATCGACGACCTTGTGGTTATAAGAAGATCTCATAAGGAATATTGGGAACACCTAAAAATAGTGTTCCGTCGTCTTCAGAAGTATAATCTGAAGTCGAATCCTCTAAAATGTGCGTTTGGAGTCTCCTCAAGCAAATTCCTAGGATTCATCATACGACATCGGGGTATCGAAATCGATCTCTCAAAGATCAAGACGATTATGGAAATGCCCATACCAAAAACTCTCAAACAATTGCGATCTCTTCAAGGAAAGCTCGCATATATCCGGCGGTTCATAGCCAACCTCTCCGAAAAATGCCGTCCCTACAGTCATTTAATGAAGAAGGGACCCCGTTCATTTGGGATCAAAAGTGCTAAAATGCACTAGACGAAATTAAGCAATACCTGCAAAATCCGCCGGTATTGACCGCTCCGGTTAAGGGAAAACCCCTTATCCTATATACGAAAACCCTTGAGGGTTCTCTAGGCGCGCTATGGGCACAGGAGAACGATCAGGGAAAGGAGAGAGCTCTGTACTATTTGAGTCGAGTTCTCCTGGGGGAAGAAAACAACTACTCCCCCATCGAAAAGCATTGCCTGGCACTGATCTTCACGATAACTAAGCTCAGACATTATGCCTTGGCACATGAGGTCCATCTCATATCAAAGGTGGATCCTCTCAAATATCTTATGTCAAGGGCTATACTAATAGGAAGGCTTACCAAATGGGCCCTCCTCCTGATGGAGTTCTCGATAACGTATCGATCCCTCAAAGCAGTGAAAGGCCAGGCCATTGCCAACTTTCTTGCCGAGCATCTGATACCAGCCGACTTCCCTTTAAATTGTGAGTTGCCGGATGAACATGTGTTCGACACAATCGAAGAAGAGAAGAAAGAAAATGATTCCCAATGGGAACTATGCGTCGATGGAGCATCTTCCATGAAGAGGCGAAAGTAAAACACCCCCATAATCAAAGCTGGGGTAGGACTTATCTTCGTGACTCCGCAAGGAGAGATATTGCGTTGCGCCCTCTCCTTAATAGAGCTAAGGACTAATGACGAAGCTGAATATGAGGCTTTGATAGAAGATCTCGAGATCGCTGTCGACATGGGAATCAAAGACCTCCTCATATATGGAGACTCCCAGCTGATCGTTAGCCAAGTAAATGGCGACTATCAGACGTGCAAGCCAGAGCTGATAAAGTAGGGTGAAAGAGTGCAGCAACTGCTGACATAAATCCTGTCCTACATCCTGGAGAGTATACCGCATGCAGAAAACAACAAGGCAGATGCATTGGCCAAATTGGCTAAGGAATTGGCCGACGAAGACCTCGACGATGTAAGGATCATTTTGCAAAGCCGTAGGGTTCTCGCGCCAACAGAAATATCTTCGGAAGGCATAACAGAGCTATCCGAAAGAAAAGGAACGATCGAACAAGTAGCCCTTCAATTAGAGGACGAAGAAAAGGTCAAGAATTGGAGGGAAGTCTTCATAGACTACTTCAAATCCCAACGAACGCCCAAAAATGCGTCGTCTAGATATAAGCTCATGAAACGAGCTCTGTCTTTTGCCTTCATCAATGACACTCTATATAAAATATTGTTTGACTGTCTGTAGCTAAGATGCCTAGGACCAGAAGAAGCGAAGAGAGTCGTCCAAGAAACTCAAGATGGACTCTACGGTTCTCATCAAGCTAGGCCAAAGATGAAGTTGAAGATCAAAAGAATGAGTTACTATTGGCCCACAATGATTCAAGACTGCCTCGAATATGCGAAGCAGTGTCACTCGTGCCAAATTCATGAGGACTTCATTCACCAACATCCAAATCCGCTATACCCAACAATGGCTAGTTGGCCATTCGAAATGTGGGGAACCGATATAATTGGCCCTATTGAACCAGTATCGTCCAAAGGACATCAATTTATACTGGCAATTATTGATTACTTTTCTAACTGGGCAGAAGCAGTACCACTAAGGGAGGTGAAGACGGATAATATTCTCCATTTCTTCAAGACACATGTCATCTATCGGTTCGGCACTCCGTGACGAATTATCTCGAATAATGGGCCAGCTTATAGAAGCCATAAAATCAGCCGCTTCACACAACAGCATAAGATAGATTGGAGATACTCTTTAGTCTATAATTCTCGTGCCAACGGTCTAGCTAAAGCTTTCAACACGACCTTGACAAAGATTATAAAGAAAACAGTGTCCAGAAACAAAAGAGACTGGCACGAAAGGCTGCATGAAGCTCTCTGGGCATACCGAACAACGTTCAAAACGACCACGAATACAACACCATTCGTGTTGGTATTCGGAACGGAAGCAGTGCTTCCCCTGGAAATATGACTCCTTTCTCTATGAGTAGCGGTTCGATACGAGCTGACAGATGAAGAAAACACTCATCTTCGGCTTAAGGAGCTCGATGCCCTCGACGAAACTCGCCTTATAGCACAGCAAAATCTGGAGGCTTATAAGGCAAGGATGACGAGGTCATACAAAAAACTGACCAGGCTGAGAACATTCCGCCAAGGCGAGCTCGTGCTAGTCGTCAAATGACCTATGATCCCCAATCGTGCAAAACGAGGGGAATTCGAGCCGAACTATGAAGGCCCGTACATCATAAACAAAGTTTACCAAGGTGGAGCCTACCTGCTCATGGATATGCCTGGTGAAAGACCCTTCCGGCCAATAAACGACCGATTCCTCAAAAAATACTACGCTTAACGAGTCACGACTTAGGTCAATGATAGATGACGATGCTCGTGTCCGCTCACTATCTTCCTGAGTCAGAACTCTGAGAGCAGTATGCAAAGAAGCTCAGTCGCCTCAAACATGACGATGAAAGACCGAAAAGTCCTTAAACTAGAAATTCGCCTCAAACATGGCGATAACAGACCGAGATGTCTCTAAACTAACAACGGACCGAGATATCCCTAACTAGAACCTTGCCTCAAACATGGCGATAACGGATCGAGATGTCCCTAAACTAGAACTCCGCCTCAACATGGCGATATCGTACCGAGATGTTTTTAAACTAACTATCCGCCTCAAACATGGCGATACTGGACCGAAAAGTCCCTAAACTAAAATGTCGCCTCAAACACGGCGATAATGGACCGGAACATCCCTAAACTAGCACATCTATCCAAATACGGAGATATTCTCTCTTGAGATCTATATTGCAATCAAAGTCTTAGTGGCAAAGATTGCAACTCAAATCCCACTGGTTACACAGCTACTCCAGCAATGAAGTCACCCCAAATTCCCACTGACAAATTGATGGGCACCTGCGGTGAAACTACTCTCGGGTGTTCCATCGTTTAAAAAAAGGTATGTCTATAAGCGAAATGGGCACGGATGAAAACCCAAAAGGGCGCCGTGGGTAAAAACAGCAGGACTACCGGTGAGCTTGTGAAAACCCGGAAGGGCGCAATGTCGTTAAAAAAACACTTATGAGATCCTCACGGCTCGTAAGGAGAATTCCCCCAATGAGACCCACACGGCTCATAAGATTCAGACGCCTTAAGCTGCAGGATTCTAAACCTGTTCTTAAGCCGTCATATCCCCCAAGTTGCCCTATAAGCGGTCCATATTGACCCTTGTATACAATCCACGGGCACGAATAAATATTCTCTTACTAAGTTCTACCAATGGCGAGAAATGTCCCCATATGGTGAACGACACTTGTCAGTCCTCTCGACTTATGAGGAGAAAACACTCTTGGAAGATCTTTATGACGTACAAGAGAGAATATCACTTAGGAATCCCCACGATTCCTAAGGAGAAAATACACCGACGGGATCCTCACGATTCGTAGGGAGAAACACCTTTATGAGATCCTTATGGCTTATAAAGTCAAAATCCTTAGTCAACGGGATCCTAACCATGTTCGCTAAGCCACCTTTGTTCAAATCAACAAAGGCAAATGATAATTCGCTCCTGGCAATATCCCAGTTGAAGCGATGCTGATGCCTAAACTGGTGTCAAACTTCAAGTCCCCTCATGGCAAATGATGATTCGCTTCTGACAATATTCCAGTTGCAGCGATGCGGATGCCACAATGGGTATCAAGACCAAGTCCCCAACTTATGACAAAAATTAGCGAGCAAAAAAAAGAAGAGCTGAAATGAAAGGGCAAGTCGCAATAAAAAGCAGCGAGTAAAAACAAAAACAACCGAAATGATAGGGCAACTCGCAATAAAAAGCAGCGAATAAAAACAAAAACAGCCGAAATGATTGGGCACCGCAATAAATAGCCGAAATGATTGGGCAATCGCGACTTTCGCGATATGAAAAGCCGAAAAGATAGAGCATCACGGAAAGAAGTAATAATAAAAAAAATGATGAATGAAACTTTTCTGCCCTGCAGGTGAGTCCACACTGACCCCTGTATACAATCCATGGGCATAAATGAAAAGGGAACCATATTTTCCCACCAAGCTCCATCAAAGGGAGATCCAGATCTTGACAGCAACATCTAAAGCCTAGAGATCAGCTCGACGTTCTTCTCATTCCAACAGGGTGTAGACGTGACATCAACAAAGCTCCAAGGAGCCAAATCAAAACGGAGTAATGGCAAAATCCTAGCTCCAACTCAGCGTTCCTTCTCATTCCAGCAGGATGCAGACGCATTGTCAACAAAAGACCCAAGGGTCAAAGAAAAAATTGAGTAATGGCAAAATCCTAACTCCAAGTCTTGACGGTGCATATACAACTTAAAGATAATCCTGACGTTCCTTCTTATGCCAGCAGGGTGCAGACACGACGTCAGTAAAGTCCCAAGGGTCAAATAGAAATGGAGTCATGGCAAAATCCTAGCTCCAAGTCTTAACGGTACATATAAAACCTAGAGACTATCCCGGCGTTTCCCCCTCATTTCAGCAGTTTGAGGACGCGACTATCAAATAGAATTAGAGCAATCACATATTCCTAGCTCCGGGCTTCGATTGCAATACATATAGCATAGAGGTCCTACGGATATCTACCCTACTTCAGCAAAGAAACAGCATGACATCGTCAAAACAAAAATGAAGTGATGGCATATTCCCAGCTTCGGGTCTCGATGACAACTCATATAAAGCCTAAAAGACTATCGGAGATCATCCCACACCAGAGCGGAGTGGTTATGACTCATCGGGGCTCCAAATTGAGTCTAACCTCAAGTAAAAAGCGTCATGGCAAATTCCTAACGTTTGCTCTTCCGATGGTAATATGACCTAAGAAGATTACTTAAAGACGTTTTTTCCAGCCCCCGAAGGGATCAGAGACACGACAGTCGCGGGGTTACTCGAACAGTGTCTTAAAGACCTCATATCGAAGAATACATCAGCCCACACGACGGTACCACGGACTAAAACCCTAGTACCACAAACCTAACGGACCTCTGTCTTAAAGAATAGGGGTTATCTACATATAACGTTAGGACAAGTTTTCCTGTAAACCCAAGGAAGGTAAACTAAAAATACTCTGAAATGAGTACATAAACTAGAGACTCTGAAACGAGTGAATAAACTACAAACTCCGAAATGAGTACATAAACTAGAAACTCCGAAATGAGTGAATAAACTACAAACTCCGAAACGAGTAAATAAACTAATAAGCGCTAAATTAAGACATCAAGAAACAGAAAGGCGCAACTCATAGGTCTCGGGGTTTAGAACTACATTTTTAAGGATCGAGATCTGAGTTAACGATAGATGATTACGCTTGTGTCCGCTAGCTATCTTTTCAGATCAAAATTCTAATAAAAATTGTGTATGCCAGCTCGAAACTGGCCATATGCTATGCATTACTTCACTCACGACCATGAGCAATGTGGTGGGGGCAGCATTTGTTCATATCAGTCCAGTGTTCACTTATAGCTAGATGCATGCATCAGAAACTTCTAAGATTAAAGTGCAAAGTATATGTGCAGAGGCAAGATACCCACATGGATATGTGCTGGGGATAAAACATTCAACAGTCAACAATAAAGAAACACATTTAAATAAGTACTTTATTCTGCAGGAAACAAATCACCGAACACGGGATCAAAAGTACAAGAGTTTACAAAAGTAAGAATAAAATTGTCTAAAGCCCTCTCTGCCTTCTTCACCATGTCGAAGCGGCGATCTTCACGAGGAGTTGCTCCCAATCGGTCAGCGCCGTGCCCATCAGCGAAGGCAGACATGATGGCCCGCTGAGCCCATACCTGGCTTAGCAATTGAACAGAACGATCTCTCAGAGGTTGGGTAATCAAATGTGCCTCATGAAAGCACTCGATCTTGTCCTCCGCCGCATCGAGCATCGCTGGAGTCATCTCCGCTGGATGAGTGGGTGTCAGCAAGCACAGACGAGAAGATCATCCAGAGACAAATGGAGCCGATAGGAAGAGGAGAGCCCCTACGAGTCAGGAGCTCAAACATCACCGTGTCACATTGTCATCTGTGAGAATGGGATCCATTGATCGCGCAGCAAAACGAGAAACAATTCCCTCAATAGGTACCTCCCATGGTTGCCGACGAGCGTGAGGACGATTGCAAGCCATGACTCTTGGTTTGTTAAAAATAGTTCTTTCCTTGTGAAGAAAAAGAAGATCATTGCTTTAGAATATAAAGAGAAGCAGTTAAATTTAGGCACAGAAAATGTTGTGCATAGTGGAACTATTTCCAAGGCCTGACAAAAAGGGCAAGGGAAAAGAAAGAGTTGACTCATGAAAATCAGAGCCAGAAGGTGAAGTGATTCCTTCAGCAGTGCCGTACGTGCATGACACGTGGGCGTCGGTGCTGATTCTTTTTAGGATCAAATCCATCGGCAATGCCCTACGTGCATGACACGCGAAGCACCGGCGCTGATTCTTTTTAGGATTAAATCCATCAGCAGTGCCCCAAGTGCATGACACGCGAAGCGGCGGCACTGATTCTTTTCAGGATTCGAACCAACGCCTCACGTGCATGACACATGAGCACCGGCGATATATATATATATATATATATATATATATATATATATATATATATATATATATATATATATAACAACACCTCACGGAGGCACATATGAACATTGGCGTAAAGAAAAGAGGGAGCTGTGTCATTCATACTTCGAAGAAATTTATACATTGATGATAAAGAGGATAAAAAAAAAGGGAAACAAATACCATCAAAATATTTACAAGGGCAAGACGCTGAATTCCGGATACGGATTCATGAACTTAGAGGTAATTTTGAGTAAACTGCTTCTAGCTTCTTTGACCATCTTCTTATGCATTTTCTCACAAATGTAAGCGTCGGGATCCCCGCTGATGTCGTCCATCCTCTGGTACGCGGATATTATCGCCTTTTGTTGGAAGACGCGTTGCAAAACAGCAACAAGATCATCTCTCCGCTTCTTTGAGATCAGGCCCATCAGATATACTGAATACACCTTGTCTTCAGCATCATCAAGTGTCTCGAGTGGCATAGCCTCATCAAGCTCAGGAAATGCTTCCCAAATCGACCCAATGACAATCTTCAAAAGAGCAGAACGGCGGAGGAGCAATCGACCGTTGTAATCGTCGAAGCGACGTATCACCTCAGCGCACTGGGCGTCAGCAAACTCCTGGCCTTGACAGCGGCCTTGGATGCGAATCTCCTCATAAGAGATAATCTCTTCAAGATCATACAGATGAGAAGCTATAGTGTCTGAAAAGAAAAACCAGTAAAGGGTTAGCAATCAAAATACCAGAATCATTACAATCTAGAAGAAAAACAGTGACCCCCACAAAATCAAGGTGATGCCTCATCAGTGATGAGACATACACCCATTATGAGAATCCAAAAGGATTCTCATGTAGTGAAAGATTTCATTGAACAATGGAGTTCAAGACTTCCAATGGTCTCGAAGAACGTGTTCTACAACAGATTCAAATCTGCAAGAAGAACCCTAAAAAGAAAATAAGAAAAGAGAATAAAATTCCCAAAAGAAATTTCAAAAGAAATTTTCTCAGTGCTAAACTCTGTAGAACAAACCGGAATTGAATTCTTCTGATAGTGGGATTAAATCCCAGAAATCCCCATAGGAAATATATTGGAAATAAATTCCAGAGAAACCTTCAGAGATCAAAGTCACTAACAGGGTAAAGCCCTAAGATCTCTAAGGCCCATGGTCTACCCAAATAAAGTTTTTTTAATATCTCTAAGAGATCATTCTAAGAAAAGAGCAAAGCTCTCTTAATGGGTAAAAATCCAAAACAAAAAGGAAGTTTTTTTTATGGGTTGAAATTTGGTCATGATTCTTACCAAGTTTTTTTGACAGAGTTCAACTCTAAGAGTTTCTTTGGGGCAGAGATCTAAGCTCTGAAAAGAGAATTAAATTCTCAAGGAAGAGGAAAGAAGATGATAGAACGGCAGTCATCTCAAGAGCCAAAGGCCCTATTTATAAATGTGAACGGACAATTCAACTCCCTAGAAGATCCAACGGTGGAAAAAATGACACCGTTCCACCCACGTGTGAGCCATGTGAGAACAACGGTGGAGGGCATTTTTTCCCCAATATTTAAACCTAATAAAAGAGCAAAGCTCTGTTGGATTTAATGAGGCAGCGTCTCACGTGCTCTCCACGAGGGCGCCAGCGCCAGAGCCAATCTTATAGGATTAAATTCTATGGTGGCCCCTCACGTGCTCCTCACACGGGCGCCAATGTGCAAAGCACAGAAGAATTTGTTACATAAGAGTTAAACTCTTAGACGGCGCCGCACGTGCTTCTCCCACAGGCGCCAATGTGCAAAGCACATAAGTACCTATTATAAGAATTAAATTCTTAAGTGGTACCCATGTGCATAACACGTGAGCGCCAGCGCCCAAGTTCATATTAGTAGAATTAAATTCTATAATTCCCTAACAAAAATTATGATATTCTCTGTTAAACAGAGTCGTTGGATCAAAAATCCAACGGAGATGATAAATCATCAAAATATAGAATCAAATTCTATTATGATAAAATATCTCCCATATCTTTCTAAATAAGAAAGATACTCTTGGTTGGATCAATGATCCAATAATAAAATAAAATTCTATTTTGGAAATATATTCCATCAATCTTTCTAACCAAAAAAGATTGCTCTCTGTAAAAACAGATAACTCTTGGATTAAAAATCCAGTAGTGCTTAAAAATCACCACTTGACAGAATAAATTCTGTATATGGGAGAATATCTTCCCAATCTTGTTAAAAACAAGAAAACATATTCTTTAAAACAGAAGTCCTTGGATCAGAGATCTAATGGTGGATAAAATTCCCCAAATCAATTTTGAGACCAATTAAATCAATTGGAATCTCTTAATGAGAGATTTTTTCAAAACTAGTTAACAATATGCCTCCGTAATATAAAGGACCCAAGACTTAAAGTCTCCCAATACGAAGGGATAGAGGAAAAAAAGGAGGACACTCACACAGAAAAAAAAAACCCATATAAGCTTCTGTAAAAATACAGTGAGTTCTCGAGAGAACAGAGAATTCAATTCTCAAAGAAGAAAACCTTCCTTCTCGAAATCCTAGGTAAAGAAAAGTGCCCAAAATATCTCTATCACATCTAAGTGTTTAACCCTTTTAAAAGAATTTAGTTCTTTCTCTGGATCTGAGATCCACAAGACAAGTCTCCTATAAGTTGAAAATTTAATTCTCATCGGGAAGATCTTGTTCTTGAGAATCTAACATTCAGGGAAGAATAAATTCAAAAAAAAATGGAGTCCATAATACTCCAATAACTTAGTTCCTTCAAATTAAGAACTTAGTTCTCTAAAAACTTAACCCGAAATCCTCAAAAATAGTGATTTTGGTGAGCGTTAATGGTCAAAATGCCATTAACAACAGAGATTAAACCTCCATATAAAAAAAACTAGCGCCTCACGTGCTTCCCACTTGGGCGCCTTTCTTTAACAGCGCCTAACACCTCATGTGAAAAACACGCGGGCGTCCAAAACAGAAGGCCAGCGCCTCACGTGCTCCTCACGTGGGCGCCATATAAAAAGTGCTTAGCACTTCATATACAGCCAAAACGGCTGATTGGGCAGCGCCCAGCGCCGCACGTGCATTTCACGTGGGCTCCATATAAAAAGTGCTTAGCACTTCATATATAGCCAAAATGGCTAAGTGCTCTGCACTAATTGGGCAGCGCCCAGCGCCGCACGTGCACCTCACGTGGACGTCATACAAAAAGTTCTTAGCACTTCACATACAGCCAAAACGGCTGAGTGCTCAGTACAAATTGGGCAGCACCTAGCGCCGCACGTGCACCTCACGTGGACGCCATAAGAAGTGCTTCACATTTACTCAAAATGACTAAAGTTTTCAACATTTATTGGGCAGCGCCCATGACTGAATGCTTCACATTATATACATGTGGGCATCAGAGTTCAAATAAGTGCTTAGCACTTTTGCATAAAAAGAAAAGGGCTGAACAAATAAAGCCCAAATAAGTGCTTAGCACTTTTGAATAAAAGAAAAGACTAAGCAGACTACGCCCAAATTGGCTAGGTCTCTGAAGTTTTTCTGCAGCTGAGCCCAAATGCTCTTTTGCTGGATCTTAAGTAAAAATGATCCTAAAATGTTACTAAGTGGATCTTAGTCTCAAATTAGACTAACGTATGCTTAACAAAAACAAATTGAGCCCTAAATGCTCATATATATTTAAGTTGATCTTAATCTCAAACTAGATTAACGGTCCTTAAATAAAACAAATCCAAATCTAAGATATATGGATTATGACTAATCCGCACTCTACGGGCGACGACAGAATCTTGTCTCTGTATGCAATCCATGGGCAACCAAAACAAACAAAAATACACACGACACAAAGTGAACCGCCGGAGCAGGAGAAAGTGGTTATCACAATGCGATAACATAATTAACCGTAGGGACTTGCGCCTGCAGGGAAGAGCGTCCCTACAATAAAAAAATCCCTCATAAAATGAGGGGGAATCTGATAAAGTCTGCTACAACGGTCACGTCTGTCCAAACCTCCAATATATGGTGCCATAAATCAACTTGGTATCTTCGGAGAGGTGGATGGATAAGTCCAAATAGTATCTGCCCCCAGATTCAGGCAAGACGACCCATCCCGGTTCGTCCTCATCTCCGGTGGTGAACAACTTCGTTCAGAGCTCGATAATCCACACACATCCTGTAGGAACCTTCTTTCTTCTTCACCGGTAGTACCGAAGATCCCCAGCTTGAAGTACTGGGACGAATCCAACCATACTTCAGGAGTTCGTCCAACTGAATGCGGATCTTCTTCAATCCTTCTGAACTTAATCGGTACGGAGCTTTTATTACAGGTTGTAAATCAATACTAAACTCAAGAGCTCGATCGGGAGGCAAACCTGATATGTCTTCAAGGAACACATCCTCGAACTCTCAAACTACTTCGGGCTTTTCTTATTCCGCCGGTAGAGAGAACACTTCTACATTCTTCGGTTTAGCACGGTAACTTCCTGGCTCCAAAGTTCTATCTTCACTTTTGAAATAGAAGACTCGGTGATCTGGTATCTCAAATACTACCCTCCTTTGACGGCAGTCAATAGTAGCATAGAATACTCCTAGCCAATCCATTTCCAACACAACATCGAAATTTGGTATATCCAGTACTTTGAAATTTGGGTAAAATTCTCGACCGCAAACTACAACTGGGCACTGATCATACCCCAAAGTTGACTTCAAGACTCCATTCCCGGAACTGA
Organism: Agapanthus africanus; assembly: GCA_030015575.1. Taxonomy (NCBI): domain Eukaryota; kingdom Viridiplantae; phylum Streptophyta; class Magnoliopsida; order Asparagales; family Amaryllidaceae; genus Agapanthus; species Agapanthus africanus. The sequence goes on from CM057337.1 coordinate 948,096,074, forward strand.
CATTCCATCTTGAAATGAGTGGTTTCACGGGAATCACATGCGTTCTCACGAATCGTTGTGACATGAAGCAGTATGATGCTCCAGTGTCGAAAAGTGCGAGTGCAGGAAGGGTGGCTACTAATATAGTACCTAAGTTGTGCGAGTTTGGGTTTAGATATAGAAAAAATATAGTGATACACAAGAATTGAAAGGTTGAAAGAATGGGGGATTTACCAATGATGACTTGTCCTGTGGCTCCAGCCTCCTCGACCGTCATTGAAAAAGCTTGACGTCTCGGTACATTTCTCCTTGCCGAAGGCACATTCCTTCGTCCTTGGGGCACGCTTCTCTGCCTTTGAAGCACGTTTCTCTGTGCCTGATAGAATTGACGATGAGGCTGTGCAGGTGGTCTACGTGGAGCTGGTGCAGGAAGAGCTAGGCAGGGTGCAGGAGCCTGAATGGCTGGCCTCTGTGGGGCTGTGATTGCGGGTCTATGTAATGACTCCAATTTCTTTGTACAAAATTTTTTAAGTTAATGTACAGAATAGAGTTTCAAGCCTGAGCATAAATTATAAATTAAAATTGCTTAAGAACAGCGAGAAAGCACTTGTAGCTCATTGGTAAATCCTTGCACTGCTGTGACGTAGCCCCTGTGTTCGAATCCCATCAGCCACATATTATTTTTAATAATTTTTCTTTAAAACTTTTAGAAGCCCAAAAATTTACACATGCAATACACGTAAAAATGAAAAGTCAGAAAATCAAACATGTGCAAAATGCTATTAACTATGACATAGACACGTGGCACCAATCCAGAGCCCATCCCCCACCAACGACCGGCGAAGATTGCAAATTGGCCGGCGCCGCCGGGCCAAACCGTTGGTATTGCCCCCAAACTTTGCCCAAGTGACTCTTCTCCTACCCCCACTACTCCAGTACTGTTTGAATTTCCTGAAAATTAACAGAGAATTAAAATCACACATTAATCCAATGTTTAAATGCATTTTAATTCTCAAAAACACTAAATTCTCCTATAAATACCGCATCACATCCTAGCCCTCTCCATTCTGAAATCCATATTCTTAAATTTTTCCAAGTCAAAGAAGTGTAAAAGTGGAGTTAGCCCAAGGTCACTTTCCGACGACGATTCAAGAAGATTTCGGCGACCCCGCGACTCCACGAAGCTCTCAAATCCTTCCTATACCTCCCCTCTCTCATTTCAACTCGTAAGTTCCCTCTTTTCTTCTCTCTTCCGAACTTAAAAAGTTCTTTTTTCAAAACTCGTCGGAAGTGGAGTTATTCCAACATTCGATTTTATATTTATTAAAAACACCATCTTTCTTAATAACTAATCGTACAAATCATTATAGCTTGTTTAATAATCTTAAAACAAACTTTGAGAACAAGTTTCATATTCAAATACCATGCTATGTAACTTTTATTGCACTTTTATATTTAAATACCATAAACTTTACATATAACATCTTTTATCATATTTGCTTATACTATCTTTAGGAAAATCTCATGAGGTAATGACCTACCTCTCACCACACGCATCATGACATAGCACGATTTCCTTTTAACAATATTTTTGGGACAATACGACTTTTACATTAAAATACCATAAACTATTAAAAACCGTATTCTTTAAATTTGTATTATTTACATTCTTTACAATTAAATCTCTACAACCCATTTTGGGGAATCCGATCAGGATGGTGCAGGTTATCGCACATCCTCGGGACTAGTAGAGCGAGATGCAGACCTCCTCACGGAGCATCCGATCTCGATGGAATTTTTAATACAATTTTTAAGAATAATGTGATTTTCTATTTAATAAATAAATTTTATTTTTAACAATTATATATAAATATTATCAAATCATCTATTTTAAATATATAATAAATTCCACGTTTTTCCAAATAAAAGAAAAGAATCTCAAGTTTCATGAAAATGCCATCAAGAATCCATGCATGTCAAATTTATACAAATATACCATATATTATTCAAGTTAGGTATTTATTCACTAGAATACCTCACTTTTAAAAGTTACATTCATGAAAACCCTAAATACGATAAATAAATACTCGAGATTTATTTTGAAAGTATACTAAAACTATTTTTCATAAACCCCCTCAAGTTATATTAATTTACATTAAGGATCCTAGTAAATATAGGTTTAAGCGGGACCAATTCTCTTGAGTCTCAGAGAGCCGGAGAAAGTGGGTGCTTGCCTATTTAAGGTAGAAAACTAAAACGGGGTTATCAACGGTAATTGGCTTGGAAAAATTCACAAATCCTGCCGTCCATGTGCAGCAGTTACAGATAACTCCAAAATCTAATTCAGGAATTCATTTCTGTCTAAATGTCTGACTCGGTTAGAGTCTCAGTCTAATCTGAATATAATTCCAACCTACATACAATTCAAATATAACTCCAATACAACATGAATCCATATATATTGGAACGTGAACATGAAGACCAGAATACTATCAAATATCAACATGACTTGATTTGACCGAACTATGGGTATATATTGACTTGACTACATGACTATCCGTTTATATCCTTATCCATTTACATGAACAATTTATACCATGGTCTTGGCAAGTCTTACATCTATAAAACCACACAATATACATTACGGGGTTTTTAAGGGGTAGATTGGTACGGAATGTATTAGAAGTGGCATGAGACGGTCACTATAATACACCTAACCTGAATATCCGTTGCTGTTGTCCCGTGGGTTTTGACGGGGCCTTGTACTCCATATACCTTAGTCCACGGGGAAAGTTGGACTCCTCTCATATACACTGATATATTATGTACCAAGCTAAAAACAACTACGTTGGTTTAATAAAAACAGACAAATTACCAGATCTATTCCTTTTACTTGATCTATCTCTCTTTTGGGACTTACTGAGCGATTGTTCACTGACGACATTCCTTTCTCTTCTTTCTTTGGAATGTTGTCAGGAGGACCCGACTCTCAGAAGATCGAGCCTATCCAGGACGATTTGGAGCAGTTCATTGAGGATCCCGAGCTCTAGTTCTACTTGTACATACTTTTACTTTCAGTTCAAATACCATTGTTTAAGCATCGCTTTCCAGCATTGTATTTACTTTCCAGTTGTATTGTAAGAATGTTTAATCAATAAAAATGTGCTGTTTATTTAAATCTGTTGTCATTTCTTGTGTACTTTTATTATATTGTTTATTTACGCTTAATGTGTTTACTTCTGAGTAAATACGCCGCGTCCTTGCCATTTCTCCTTACCCGTACACCGGGAAGTGGGGTGTAACAGGTTTTGTTGGTGGCCCATGCAGATCAGTTCTGCATGATGTCATACCAAGCAGGGTCAATTCTGCATGGAAACCTAAGCAATATAAGTCACAAGAATAATAAGAATCAGCAACTAAATGTTCTTTACATTTCATATTCCTTGAATCTATTCAAACCCTATTTTTTTTCAAGGTTATGGATTCCCCGAACAATACGAGCACGAACGTCAACGGCAACACCCCGTCGCTACCTCTTCCACTTACACCTACCATAGCAGCTCCTATTAACGAGCAGACGGTATCGCTCGAGGCGATCAAGAGCCTTTTGGAGGGTCAGCAGCAGCAGACTGCTGTCCTAATGAACCGCCCAGAAGCTGAGGCACCTAAAGTGAAACAATTCCGGGCATTGCACCCTAAACAATTCTCTGGAAAAGAGAGCCCTTTGGAGGCAAAGGAATGGGCTCAGTTCATCAAAGACGATCTGGCGGTATCACAAGTACCAGAGATCGCTTGGGTAAGAGTTGCAAAGCTGCAACTAACTGACAATGCTAGAGTATGGTGGAAGGCGGAAGAAAGCCGTCTTGACCAGCCGATTGAATAGAGGATTTTTCGCGAGATGTTTGATGCGAAATATTTTCCCGAGACTGCCCGTTTTGACATGGAGCAGCAATTCATCCACCTGCAACAAGGTTCGATGTGGACCAATGTGGATGAGTATGACGCTGAATTCACCATGCTGAGTAGGTAAAATATGTCTCAAATATTAGAATCCCTTATATCACATACTACACTGCTAACACGAGACCATAATAGGTTCACAGCACGTCTCATACCGACTGCTGAGATCAGGGCTAGACGATTTCAGCAAGGGTTGGACTAGGAGATCCAAGTCGCTCTAGCTACAGGGGATTTCCCAACCTTTGACCTAGCTCTGAAAGCTACCTGAAGATATGAGCTGTTTCCCCCAATAAGAGAGCAAGGCTCTGTTTAAAATTTGAACTGAGGCAGTGCCTCACGTGCAAAGCACGAGAGCGCCAGCGCCCAGAGTTAAAAACTCTGAGGCAGCGCCTCACGTGCAAGGCACGAGAGCGCCAGCGCCAAGAATTGAAAAACTCTGAGGCAGCACCTCACGTGCAAAGCACGAGAGCGCCAGCGTCCAGAGTTAAAAACTCTTAGGCAGAGCCTCACGTGCAAAGCACAAGAGCGCCAGCGCCAAGAGTTAAAAAAACTCTGAGGCAGCGCCTCACGTGCAAAGCACGAGAGCGCCAGGGCCAGAATTAAAAGTTCTCCACCCTTGGATCAAACATCCACGGAGATGATAAATCATCAGAACATATAATTAAATTCTGATTGAGAAAATACTCCTCAAATCTTTCTAAACAATAAAGATTGTGCCCTGTAAATCAGAGCACCATTGGATCAAAGATCCAATGGTGATTAAAACTTACCAAGATACAGAATTAAATTCTGATTGAGAAAATACTCCTAAAATCTTTCTAAACAAGAAAGATTATGCTCTGTAAATCAGAGCACCGTTGGATCAAAGATCCAATGGTGATTAAAAATCACCAAGATACAGAATAAGCTATTTCCACCAATCAGAGCAAAGCTCTATTCAAAAGTCAAATTTTAAAATGAAGCAACGCTTCATAGCAGCGCCAAGTGCGCTGCGCACTAAGCAGCGCACCACGTGAAAAGCACGTGTGCGCTAGCGCTAAGTGCGCTACACTCTAAGCAGCGCACCACGTGCAAGGTACGTGTGCGCTAGCGCTAAGAGCGCTGCACTTAAGCAGCGCACCACGTGCAAAGCACGTGTGCGCTAGCGCTAAGTGCGCTTCACTCTAAGCTGCGCACCACGTGCAAAGCACGGGTGCGCTAGCACTGGAACTAAAAGCTTCCCACCGTCAGATCAAAGATCCAATAAAGATGATAAATCATCAATTAATTAGAATAAAATTCTGTTAAGGAAAGATTCCTTAAAATCTTTCCAAACAAGAAGATTGTGCTCTGTAAATCAGAGCACCGTTGGATCAATGGTCCAAAGGTGATTAAAAATCACCAAAATACAGAATAAATTCTGTATAAAAAAGATTTCCCAATCTTGTTAAAAACAAGAAAATTGCCTTCTGTAGCTCAGAAGCCCATGGATCAAAGATTCAACGATGGGGAAATCCCCAAATCAATTGGAGAAAAGATCTCCTTAACCGATTGAACAAACCAGCTTGCCCTATATAAAGGCCCCAAGACTTCAAGTCTCATATATACAGAAACATACAGAGGAACCCCCCCCCCCCACAAACTTTAAGAAATCTCATAAAGAAGAGCCAAGCTCTCGGTAGAAGAAGAAGATTTTCTTAAAGGTAAAAATAAACAGAGAGATGAAATCATCTCATATTAAAAAGAAGAATTCAATTCTTTCTTTAAGATCATAGATCTATAAGACTAAGGTCTTTTATACAAGAAGATTATGGACATCTCATTATAAAATAAAGGGGAGGAGAATAAGTCAATTCTCTTAAGATCACAGATCCATAAAGGCAAAGCCTTTCATCAAAATAGGAGATTGAAACATCTCCTATAAAATAAGAACTTTTGTTCTTAGAATCTTGAGACAAAGTCTCTTACAAACGAGAATTTATTTCTCAGATCATAAAGTTGATCAAATAGCGCTTTGCGCTCATAAACTAGCGCTTTGCGCTCTTGGACTGGCACTCAGTGCCAGGCGCACCACGTGCTCCTAACGTGTGCGCCACTTAACAGCTAGCGCTTTGCGCTCATAAACTGGCGCAATGCACATATTATCTGGCGCTTAGCGCCAAGCGCGCTACGTGCTTCTCACGTGTGCGCTACCCAACAGAAGCGCTCTGTGCTCTTTGACTGGCGCAAAGCGCCAAGCGCACCACGTCCTCCTCACGTGTGCGCTAAGAGAACATAAATTGTTCTATAAAGCCCTAGAGCTATGATGAATGCTCGGCATTCAATAAAAGACAAAAAACATTGTCAGAACTAAAATCAATGCTCAGCATTGTCAAATGTTTAACATTTTAACTGAGTGGGCCGAGCCCAAGTTGGCTATTAATCCCTCATTCAGATTAATTGAGCCCATATACTCATAAATCTCATATCTTAGTCCCAATTGGACTATAGATCTCCTAACCAAAATTGGTTCAAGGGTACATCTCTTTACTCCTCTGATACATGTTGTTGTAATTCTTCAACGTCTTCAGAGAGGTGATGGGTCCCGACAACCAAACATTCCTTGGACTGTGGAGTCCTTAAACCTTGGACTGTGAGGTCCTTAAACCCATGGACTATGATGTCCTTAACCTTGGACTGTGGGGTCCTTAAACCCATGGACTATGATGTCCTTAACCTTGGACTGTGGGGTCCTTAAACCCATGGACTATGATGTCCTTAATCTTGGACTGTGGGGTCCTTAAACCCATGGACTATGATGTCCTTAACCTTGGATCGTAATGTCACTAAACTAATAGACCGCAATGTCCCTAAACTAAACAATAGAGCCCAAATGCTCTTTTGTTGGATCTAAATGATCCTGTTAAGTTGATCTTAGTCTAAAATTAGACTAACATATACTTAACAAACGTTTAAGTTGATCTTAGTATCAAATGAGACTAACGTATCCTTAAACCCAACCCCAAACCCAAATCTAAGAAAGTACAGATTTGGACTAATCCACGCCCTACGAGTGACAACATAAATTAGTCTCCGTATACAATCCACGGGCAACCAAAAACAAAACAAACACCCATGACACGAAGTGACCATCTAGAGAAGGAGAAAGTGGTTACCGTGATGCGGTAGCATAACTAATTGCAGGGGCTTGTGCCTGCAGGGAAGAGCGTCCCCACAATCAAAAACCCCTCAACGAGGGGGAATCTGACGAAGTCTGCTACATCGGCCGCATCCGTTTAAACCTTCGATACATGGTGTCATAAATCAACTTGGCATCTTCAGAGAGGTGGACGGATAGCACCAATTAGCATCTGCCCCCGAAATTCAGGACAGGATGTCCCAACGTCCCGGTCGCGTCTTTTCGGCGGGGAACAGATTCTGGCATGCCCGGTGGGACCTTTTCCTCTTTTCACTCAACATTTTGTGTGTCGTGTTCGTGAACGAATAGCGGTTTAATATGGTTGCCCTTAGGTTCAAGGTACTAAGATTTGGTTTTTCTCCCGTGCAGAAGAAAGAACAGCAATGGCCTCTAACTGCTCCAGCTGCAACTGTAACTCCTGTTCCGCCTCATCTGGAGGAGTGACCTACGGGCCCCAAGCGGGCTCCCTTTTCACAATGCCTCTGGAACAGGTAACTCTAGCCACCACTGGGCTATTCTTTAGGACCATGCTCCCACCGATGAGCTTCAATACCCCTGTACCATTGCAAGAAGCTCAGAAGAAGTCGGTCTTTGATCGGCTTACCACTACTGCGGCCCCTCTTAACAGATCACCCAAACCAAACGCCTCAGTTTGTTGGGGTCAAAAATTGCACCCCGGTTGACCAAGTCAACGTCAAGGTCAACCCCAAGCCAAGTGGGCCCAAGCCTAGATCATGTGGGCTCATGCCCGAGTCAAGCCCGAACATGAAGCGGCCGGCTTCCCCCATGCTGATATAAAAAAAATCATGTAATAAATAATTTTAATGTAATTTTTTTTATATACATGAATAGGCATAAAGCCAAATTTTTGTAAAGCCCATGGCTTATGTGCAAAAAGAAATGGCACATGAGCCATGGGATGGGTAAAATGCCATTTTGTAAAGTCCAAGAGGCTATATGTAAATATGTAAGCCTATATAAGATAACATGATGATGAATAAAGCATATACTTTTCATTCCTCTCAACAAAAATTAGGACCTGTGTCTCTTTCTTCTTCCTCAAGGTTCTAAAACCTTCTTCTTCTTTTTTGAATTAAATCAAGAGTTTTACTTTTCCTTTTCCAAAACTAAATAGTTTTTCACCACAAAACCCACAGAGGGGAGCTTGGATCTTCCATTAGATCTCAAAAAGGGGAGATTTTTAAATCTCACCCCCTTTCTCTATGATCCGGCCAAACGACAAGAAGAAGAAGGGGACCCATCTCCAGAAACCCCATTTTGGGGAATATCCAGGGCTCGAGAGGAGAAGTCCCTTCATCAGCTTCAAAATATCCTAGGAGTTTAACTCCTTACACACACACACACACACACACAAAATAATAAGTGTTCCTTTCTTGTAGTACAACTCCCATTGCAGGGACCAAATCCCTTTTGCCTCCCGAGCGCCCCCATGCCTGGCACGTGAGGCGCTAGCGCTTCCTTGCGCTCAAAGCGCTAGTGCCCAAAGTGCTAGCGTCCGAGCACCCACGTGCCTGGCACGTAGGGCGCTAGCACCCAAAGCGCTAGAGCCCTTGGGCTCAAAGCGCAAGCGCCCAAAGCGCTAGCGCCCGAGTGCCCACATGTCTGGCATGTGAGGCGCTAGCGCCCAGTGCGTTAGCGTCCTGGCGCTCAAAGCGCTAGCACCCAAAGCACTAGCGCCGAAGCGCCCACATTCCTGGCACGTGAGCCACTAGCGCCCTAGTGTTCAAAAAGCTAGCGCCCAAAGTGCTAGCGCCCGAGCGCTTTCTCCCACGCATCCTTTGGATGCCCTTTTCCCTTAGACACACACACACACACACACACTCCATGACACCTTTCCTGTTAGAAAAAAATTTCTAACGGGACGCTGCCCCGCACCCCGCAAGGGGGCTGCTAGCCCCCTTGACTACCATCCCGCTATCCAAGTAGCAGGACCCCCATAAAAACTCTGCGGGGCCCCCGATATATCCAAAACCCCTCCAAAACACAACACTGCTCATTGAGTTCGCATGACCAGTTTAACCCGTTAATCGGAGGTTCCCTTACCCTAAAGGCGAGGGGTAATTAACGGTAGCTTAGTCTGCGGCTGCCGAAGATTCGGATCCCCACAATCAATAAACCTCCGCCTACCCTAGGTAGGGGGAATCTGTAGTACGCCTGACCAGCGTGTGCGTATTCCCATCTCAATGGGGTGATGAAAAACACCCTACACAGTTTTCAGCAGACTGGACCAAAGCTCCAACGGGCCCGTGAAGAAGCCCGTAATACCAGATGGCGTTATTACGAAGCGGATAGCCATTCCAACTCCTGAAGTCCCCAAGGCGGCTTCTCTTGCTAAGGGGTCAGTCTTCACAAGACTGGCCGTTTCAGCTCCTACTCCACGTGAAGTCATGAAGGCTGTTTCCTCTGTTCGAAAGTCGGCCTTCGCAAGACTGACTATCCCTTCTCAACGGGTGTCAGTCCTTGACAGGCTAGCACCAATAAAAGTCTCTCCACAAAGTAAGGGGCAAGAAGAAGATCATCCAACAGCGGAGGTGATCCCGGCCGCACGACATGCTCAACGTCTCCACTGGCGCCGAGTGAGGAAAGCTGGGGGCAGTTCACCCTCTGGATTGACTCCGCCAACTCCAACTGTCGAAGTTGATGCTGCTGTTCTAACTGGGAACAGCTTTGAACTACTTAGGAGGGTACGCAAAAACTCTCCGACTGCTGTATTGAAAAGATCTCCTCCACCAATGGAGAACGCTACAGAGGCGAAGCTGGAACAGCCCCCTCAGCGTCTGTCCTCTAAAATTTATAAAGTTTGGCGACAGGTCCAGGACTCCGTGATAGATCAAGACTATCTCCGCCGACAGGAAAAGATGAAGGTTCGGCGAGAAGAGGACCACCCTGTCAAGCCACAGAAGGCGACAACTACTTGGGTGCCCACTGCAACGGCCCCCTCAACTTCGGCCGCCCACAAGAGGAGAAGGCCGGAGAAAATCCATGAGTCTGCGACGAACCGCAAGACCACTGAACCCAAACGCCCCAAGTCTGGGGGAATGGTGGTACATACTATCTATATGGCATCCAGGAAAGAGGATAGCCGTATCTCTACGGGTCATCGACCGCTTACGCGATCCATGACAAAAGCCCAGGAGCAACAACAGAAGCTTCAGGAAATGTTAACGCAAATGGCCACACTCACTGGGCCAAAAGAAAACCCAAAGGCGTCATCAGAGCAACGTCAAGAACAGGAAACCGATGCTGACTTCCTCCGCAGAATTCTCGAAAAGAAGGACAGAGAAGCAGCGGAACAAGCGGCCATATAAAACGAATGACGCTTCTCTTCCAAGACATGGTTAGGATGATGTTACAGCCGGATCCTCCAGCTGAAGATCCTCCGATTATCCTCGAAGACGACCGAGCGGAGACGTTAAACCCTCTTCCAGCTTGTTCAGCAGCCAAAGAGGAGACCATCTCAAGAGCCGCCCTGGATGATTACATCGCTCAGCAGATACGAGTTCATCAGGCGAATGAAGCGGCTGGGCAGATTGTTAAAACTGGACGACCCTATCCGGGTTCGTACGACCAAATAAAGTACCCGCCGGAGTATACGATCCCTAAATTCCATGTATATAAGGGGACGGGGAACCCGCACCAACATGTTGCTCAATTTAGAGCCTTGTGCGGCAATACTGGAGGTGACGATAAACTACTGCTCCGCCAGTTTGTTGGCAGCTTGTCGGAGACGGCATTCGAGTGGTATTCGGAACTCCCGAATGACTCTATCAAGACATTTGCAGAGATGGAGCTGCTATTCACCCAACGTTTTACGAGCGTTAGCGAACATACCCCAATCACAGCGCTGATCAATGTCAGGGTGAAGCCGGGAGAAACTTGGGTCCAGTACGCAATACGGTGGCGGAATCTATGGTCGAAGTGTGAACAGCGCATCGAAGAGGCTCCTACAGTAGGCATGTTCGTGGGAACCCTCAATCCGCAGGCGACCATATCCCAATTCATGATGTTCTTCAAGCCGACCACCTTCCAGACCTTGATTGATAAGCTGGCCCAGACGGATCAGATGGGTCATAGACCATCTTCTTTGAAGCTGGAATCTAGAAATGAAAAAGGAAAAGGGAAAGCGACTTTCGTCGCCAATGCTCAACAGCAGCCCAGTGGCCCAAAACTAACTGATCGCCCAGACGAGAGACGGCGATTCTTTAATGAGAAAATGAAGCGCCCTTATTCGTTTCCCCGGGACAAAATGAGGAGATTGTTCGAGCTGGCGGTGCACAACAGGCTCATCAACTTGCCGGATCCGAAACGCCCATTGCAACCCAATGAGGCTAATAATCCTAATTATTGCCCCTATCACCAAGCGATAGGCCATCCAATCGAAGATTGCTTCGTCTTCAAAAGGTGGATTGAGAACCAATACCAACATGGCAAATTCGTACTGTCCGAGAATTAGAAAGTAAACCCGCCCCAGCCGTATGCTCTCAAAAAGGCGGACACACCGAGGGCATCATGCTCTTTTATAGAAGAAGCTCCATAGGAGGTCGTTCTTTCAACCAAAATGAAAAAATGCTGAAGGATCTCAAACATGCCCGGCGATCAAATGGAAAAGTCCGCTGGAACCCGAAGTCATCAAGGGAATGCTGAAGCCGCGCCCAACTCCAAAGATTGGTGGTGATAGTCAAAGCGCCCACACCCAGCCGTCAAAGTCTTCGAAGAAGAAGAAAAAGACCAAAGAGCCCGTGAAGCCTGATGACAAGCGCACGGACCTGCAAAAATATATTGACGCACTGGAAGAATATAACCAGAAGGCGCGGACCCCAGTCACACTCCAAGAATTTCTCAGCCACGTCCTTGAGGACGGAGATGATGACAATGGAGAAGACTCGTCGGATGAACCTGAGGATTATGTGGCAAGCTGCCATGTGATCTCTCACTCGTTAATAAAAGGTGAAGAAGCTTTGGATGCAGAGAAACTGGGGGCAGACCCTTAGCCGGAACTTCTAGGACCATCATACGAAAGATTGACTAGGCCAAGAACATTCCGCCAAGGCGAACTCGTGTTAGTGGTCAAAAGACCTATGATCTCCAATCGTGCCAAACGGGGGATATTCGAGCCGAACTATGAAAGCTCGTACATCATAGACAAAGTTTACCAGGGTGGAGCCTATCTAATCATGGACATGCATGGTGAAAGACCTTTCAGGCCAATAAACGGCCGCTTCCTAAAAAAATACTACGCTTGACGAGTCACGGCCTAGGTCAACGATAGATGACGACGCCTATGTCCACTCGCTATCTTCCTAAGCCCAAACTCTATAAGTAGTAGCCGGCAAACGGACCGAAACGTCCTTAAACTAATGATGGACCACTATGTCCTTAAACTTGCTGTCGACCGAGACGTCTATAAACTACTACGGACCGCAGCATCCCAAGGCTGACAAAAAAAAAGGGTACGTCCATAAGCGAAATGAGTACGGATGAAAACCCGAAAGGGCTCCGTGAGCAAGACTACCGGCGAGTTTTGTGAAAACCCGAAAGGGCGCAATCTTGTTAAAAGACACTTGCAAGGTCCTCTCGACCCTGTAAGGAGAAGCCACCTGCGTGAGAACCTTACGACTCACAAAGGAGAAACACACTTAAGAATCCTCACGATTCCTAAGGACAAATTACACTTGCGAGATCCTCACGACTCGTAAGGAGAACCCTCTTATGAGACCCTCTTAGCTCATAAGATTCAAAAGCCTTAAGCTACAGGGATCTGAACCTGTTCTTAAGCAGTCATACTCCCCGATTTTGCCCTACAAGCGGTTCAATACTAACCCTTGTATACAATCTACGGGCGCGAATAAACATTTTCCCTAACAATGTCCCACCCATGACTAGGGATATGTTTACACAGTGGACATCCCTTGTAAGTCCTCTCGACTTATAAGAAGAAAACACTCTTGTAAGATCCTTACGACTTATAAGAGAACACACGCTTAGGAATCCTCACGATTCCTAATGAGAAAATGCACCTACGAGATCCTCAAGACTCGTAGGGAGAAATACCTTTATGAGACCCTTACGGCTCGTAAAGTCAAAAAGCCTTAGTCGACAGGATCCTAACCCTATTTGCTGAGCCACCTTTGTTCAACATCGACGGAGGCAAATGATGATTCGCTCCTGGCAATATCCAAGTTGTAGCGATGCTGATGCCTAAATCGGTATCAAATCCCAAACTCGCAGTGAAAAGTCAGCGAGCCACAAATGCATATGAAATAGCCGAAATGATGGGGGAACTTGCAATGAAATCAGCAAGTAAAAAATGTATGCATACAAAATAGCCGAAATGGTTAGGCAACTCGCAATAAAAAGCAACGGGTAAATAAAACAAATAGCCGAAATGATTGGGCACCGCGAAAAATAGCCGAAATGATTGGGCAATCGCGACTTTCGCGATATAAAGCTGAAATGATAGAGCATCGCGGAAAGAAAAATATATAAAATGAAACTTTTTGCCCTACAGATGAGATCACATCGATCCCTGTATACAATCCAGAGGCAGAAATAAAGAAAGAACCATACCTTCCCACCAGGCTCCATCAGAAAAAGAAGCCAAATCTTGATGGTTCACAGACAGCCTAAAGATCACCAACAGCGTTCCTTTTCATTCCAGCAGGATTCAGACGCGACAATCAACCTTGGAGCCATGACAAAGTTCCTGTTCCAAACCTCGACGGTTCACAAACACCCGAGAGAGCAAATCCTGGTCCCGTGGAACACGGCTAATGTCAATCTTGACCCCGTGGGAAACGCCCAGAGCACCTCCTGGTCCCGTGGAACACGGCTAATGTCAATCCTGACCTCGTGGGAAACAAATTCATCCTTTGAAAATCAACGCCCAGAGCACCTCCTGGTCCTGTGGAACACGACTAATGTCAATCATGACCCCGTGGGAAGCGTCCAGAGCAAATCTTAGTCCCGTGGAACACGGCTAATGTTAATCCTGACCCCGTGGGAAACGCCCAGAGCAAATCCTGGTCCTGTGGAACACAGCTAATGTCAATCCTGACCCAATGGGAAGCGCCCAGAGCAAATCCTGGTCCCAAAGAACACGGCTAATGTCAATCCTGACCCCGTGGAAAGCGCCCAGAGCACCTCCTGGTCTCGTGGAACACGGCTAATGTCAATCCTGACCCCGTGGGAAGCATCCAGAGCAAATCCTGACCCCATGAAATGAGGATAAAGTCAACCCCCTGACTCCGTGAAATGCGGATAAAGTCAACCCCCTGACTCAGTAAAATACGGATAAAGTCAACCCCCTGACTCCGTGAAATGTAGATAAAGTCAACCCCCCGACTCCATGAAATGCCGATAAAGTCAACCACCCGACTTCGTGAAATGCGGATAAAGTCAACCCCCTGACTCCGTGAAATGCGGATAAAGTCAATTCTCGACTTCCCCATCAAAGCAATTCTTTGATTCGGGAGAAAGTCAACTCATCAACCACTTACAAGTCCTCTCGACTTGTAAGGAAGAAAATTCTCTCGGGAGATCCTTACGACTCTCAAGAGAAGACGCACTTAGGAATCCTCACGATTCCTAAGGAGAAACCACACCTGCGAGATCCTCTCGACTCGTACGAAGAAAAGTCTTTATGAGACCCTCACGACTCATAAAGTTGAAAAGTCTTACGCGACAGATCCTAACCCTGTCTCCCAAGCCATCATTGTTGGAGATAGTGCCCTCAGAGTCAATTATTAGATCACAGGCACGTGATTGCAATGATTGAGGGAGGACCTGTCCCAGTAGGACAGTCTTACTCGAGATGATAGTATGCTATCTGGTTTACCTTTATCATCGTGTACTGCTTTAGGTGACCTTACAGGTCGCTATTACACGTTGGTAGAGCCCCTAGGATTCTTGCTTGACCACCAGCAGTATGAGGGCGATCATATAAGTGGGAGCTGGAGGTCTATAAGCATATCCTTAAATGGTCCCTGGTCGTAGGAGTTTCGAGACAGGGCATCGATACTCCAGAGTAGACTAGTGTATACAGTCGAGACCCCGACGAGGGGCGGTGGCCGGTCTCACAAGCCATTGGTGTCAGTTAGATCACCTAAGATGTATACAGGTGCTCATTGGGTTATGAGTACACCGGACAGGACTCGCCGGGAACATGCTAGTTGGTCATATACCAGACGTCAAATGGCAGTTCCCTGGTGACATGTGTACAGGTTAGTTCATCGACCTGGGGATCGTCATTTGTCTCGTGTGAGCTCCCACTGTACTTTGATTACTACCCTACCACGGCTCAAAGGAGTCGTGCAAACAGGTTTTAGTTGGGTACAGTCCCGAGCCACATGGAGGCAGTGAGCGTATCTTCAGGGGTTCGTCTCTCCCGGTATTGGGGGTGAGGTCGCGCTGTGTCTAGGAGAGCCATTACACGAAGCCCTCGGCTGAGGCAAGGAGATTTACTGGTAGGTATTCCAGTAGTATCTCAGGGTGTTCTGGGCTACACTCCGACACGACTTGTACCGCTTTTGGGGGTCTGACTTTTACCAACCCCCTAGGCCCGCCATGCGATGCTCATAGACGAACGGACCGGACTGTACGGATATTGTCACTGACAGGCTCAGTAGGGTGTCAGGCTGAGTTCGCTCACAGACGTCCCTTTTGGTCAATACCTGGTGGCCCGTTATGTATTGGCTTATACCTCTAACGTGCTAGTGGTTAAATCCACAACTAAGATGTTGATGAGTCTTTAGAGTCCCCCACATTCAGTTACTCAAGCTTTCGGGCGAAAAGCTGTAGATGCCGTATGGAGATATGGCAAGGTCCGATCAGATACGTGTGGTATTGCACGGATCAGGATCGGACAGTTTATACTATAGGCCGTATGGCTATATGGCAGGGTTCGATCAGATACGTGCGGTATTGCACGGATCAGGATCGGACGGATATTACTAGCCGGCTTTGGTTTAAGCCGGATCCTAGTATAGTACAGTGTAGACTTTGTCTCATTGCATTTGTATTTCGGTCGGAATACAAATGCGGGTGTGTATACACAGTATCGGGGTTTTCCTGTAATTTATTACGGGACCTGTTTTCTGGAGTTGCCAGTTTGTTTTCCGTTTCGGCCATTTTCATTTGTATCTTTCAATGGCCGAAGATTGGTGGAGGAGGGCTTATTTGCATTGTTGCAAATAGGCATTTGTGGAGGGTGTTCTTTGCATATATTACTATCATGATGGTTTCATGATGGAGCCCCATCCCTTGACCTTTCTTGAGTTCATAATTGCTTGACTTTGTGAGGTGATGATGGTGGTGTTGGAGTGTTGGTTTATTAGCTATCATGGTTGTTGGTTGTGTATTGGAATTGTTGTGATGATGATTCTTTGCATGATAGCCTTCTCTCTCTCCTCCTTGGATTATTGGATCACTCTCCTCCTCTCATTCCAATCCCCACCTATGAGTATGGCCGGCCACTCCCTCTTGGGGGCTGTCCAAATTTTGGATGTGGGATTTTTGGTTCATTTGATGTTGGAAAAATCCCACTACACCATCTCCAAAAAGTATGTATCATCCCTCCACCAAATGGCATCTTCATGAACCCCAAATGAGACACAAGCCTCTACACTATATTCTACAGCAAACCTTGGGCACGTCGACTAGCCAACTTCGTGCCCGAGTTGCCTCGGCATTGAGGTGGGAGCCCGTAAAAGACGTAGGCGATGTGGTGCACTTCCGGCGACGAGGTGGAGACATGACATTCCGCAGGAGATCGGGACGACGACGAGAAGACCGGAGGACTCGGATCAGTCGGTATATCTCTATTCCCTATCTTGTAGTTAGCTAGGACTAGTTAATGGTTCGATCCGGGTTTTAGTGCGCGGTGGTGCCGGTTTGCTAGTTTGCAAAATTAAAGTTTATCACCGCTTCCGCATTTGGCCGTCGGATTGACGGCCGGGGCGCCGCCGTGCACTTACAGTGGTATCAGAGCCTCGCCATTAAACTAGTCTAGCTTTGTTTGATGTGTTTACATTTCCGATCGACCAAAATCCCAAAAACCGTATTTTCCTATACATCAGTTTTCTGTCGAAATTTTCTGGTCTCGAAAAATTTTTCAGGTGACTGCAGAATGATGTACAGAGTATCCTAAGACCACTGGAAAATTTTGGTTCCCTGATCCTTCCGTACGACCGCGGAACCGCGGCCATAACCCCTCTTTGGCCGCGGTTCCGCCGCAGGTAGTTGGGTTCAGTTCACCATTTTTTTTCCAGTGGGCTTATGGGCTTAAAATATGGGTTTTGGAATATTAATATTGGGCCCAGAATTTCTTGATGTGCTACAGTAGTACTTGAGGCCCACTTGTTAAAATTTGATCGATCGGATATTTAAAACACATTATTTCACAGTATTTACATTATATCTGTGACCGTGAATGTCACTTGATCGGTAAATCCTGTCTAACTGCTATAGCCCAGTTAGACGGATTTGCGAACGTGACTTTCACGTTGATGTTCTGTGTATTGCTGTGATGTTGCGGATCGGTCGTGGGGATAGCCTGGATGCAATGCTAGTACAGTTTTTGTTGTATTATGTACATTTGATATTGCGGGGCGAGCGTCCGACATGTGGACTGCCGTCACTGCCTGTTTGTATTATTATTTTGGGGCACGACCAGGTTGCGGTCGATGTACCCGTTGTATGTATATTTTACTTTCTGTACTAGGATTGCCCCGCGGAGGGGTGCACGGATAGCCGGGTTTTAGAGGGCAACGAGCCCGCATCTCATGGCATTGAGACGGAGGGGGCTTCACTCTAGGATTGGCGGGCTATTCGCCGCACTCGTAGGGGGTACAGGTTGACCCAGGAGGGGTGCCCAAGTTACCGGATTCCGTGAAGTGCTGGGTGGTCCATTCACGGGGCTGAAGGGGGCTGCCTCGCTTCAGGTTTTGGCGGGTGACTTGCCGCGCCCGTAGGGGTCTAGGTTTTCATTGCACAGGCTATCCACACGACCAGGGGAACGTCGGGTTTCAGCGGCTCTGTGAAACCCGGCGATCCCAGATATCTGTTTTATTCTGTGATGCTGTACATTTCTGTGATGTTGCATTTTATCACGCCTTGAGCGAATATAATATATTGGTATATATATTAGTAGATGTTGTATATGTTTTGCATCCGTGCTAGTCCAGTCCCCGTTCTGTCGTTAGTTAGCTAACCTAACGGGTAATGACGGGACCCAGTGGCGAATGCGGATGGCATATACGTACATCAGTATATTTTTCGTTCTTTGTGGTGTGATCAATTGATGGGACTGCGTTGATTCGGATCAATGCAAGTTAAAAACAAACCTAATCTGATGTTGTTGGAACACTTTTCACAAAGCTGTTAATGCAAGGACGTTCACTTTTGTTTTGCATCGTGGTATTCAGTTGGAATATCCTGCTCCTCAGTCGACGAGGCAAGGGCCGAGATCCCTTCACCGGGAGTGACCCCTTGGACAGAAGTTTGCGTCAGGGCAATAACTTCACTATAGCCGATTACTTTTGCTTTGCATCGTGGTATTCAGTTGGAATATCCTGCACCTCATTCTACGGGGAAAGAGCCGAGATCCCTTCACCGGAAGTGGCCTCTTTAGCGAAGGTTTTCGTC
Organism: Agapanthus africanus; assembly: GCA_030015575.1. Taxonomy (NCBI): domain Eukaryota; kingdom Viridiplantae; phylum Streptophyta; class Magnoliopsida; order Asparagales; family Amaryllidaceae; genus Agapanthus; species Agapanthus africanus. Next base: position 948,114,831 of record CM057337.1, read on the forward strand.
ACTATATTTTTAAAAGCTATCCGGTTCCTTCAACGATATCAAGTTCATTACGTTAAAGGTTTTCGCCAGAAACCATTCGTAGCCCTCCATCATTTCAGTTAAATATTCGGTAGTATTCAAGCTATGTATTTTGACCTCACGCCAAGGCATAGTGTTTGGTAGCTGCCGGGTATTTATCTGTTGCATAGATAGATGCGTTGGTTTGGGACAGTCGTACTACTATTTTGGCCTACGTCAAGGGTATGTACGGGTGGATTCAAATTAACCTGGATAATGATGGGTAGAACTTGACATGTGACTTATGATATTTTGACCTCACGCCAAGGTCATAAGAGCATGGGGCAAAAATCTCATCGGGAGTTTCAAAAGAACTGAAACTTTCCAGATATGCGCATACCTTCTGGAGTGTGATACCGTGAGCGGATTCCGTCACGTTATCATGCGGTGATAGTTGGATCCCGATTCCCACTGATGAGTTAGTTTACTCCTCGGGTGACCCCGACTAATTCTTCTTTCAGGTTTGGAGGAGAATTTGACGGTACAGTGGGAGGTTTCCAGATTAGATAAATTGGTAACCATTCTGATCTAGGTTAGAGTGCACGCTGAGTGTTTCTTTTCTCTCTCTCTTTGGCAGCGACCATTGACCCGACCCTAAGACTATGACTCAGAGACCAAAATTAACCGAACCTTCTTAACACTGGCTTTTGGATTGTCAGAGTTGCGAGCCTCATTGCCACTCCTACTTTTACCTATTTCTTCAGGACACCCCGTATTACTACGAACGTCCATTTCCATTGGACAAAACCATCGTATGGTTATATACGAACTCGAATTTATTCGTGGATGGTTTCCGGTTCTGGAGAAAACGGATAGGACTATTCAGTTGTCTTTTTCTTTTACCTTCTCTCAAGTTGCGAGTACCCCTTAGATTAGGGGATAGTACACCTATTACGCGAATTGGATAGTCTTCTTCCGAACCTTAGGCTGGTGCCGAACGGTAGGGAATGAGGAAAACTAATTAGCCTAAACGGTGTACAGAAGGTATTATGTAAAGACAAAGAAAGGGATTAGAAGGAGGGCAAAGTAAATTGCGACTGATATTCACGACCAAACCAAGTATTTCATTACCACTCCCACTTCACCTTTGTATTTCTCCAGGACACTCTGTATCACTACGAAGATCCACAGTTTATTGGATACTCCATCGTATGGTTATATACGAACTCGAAAGGAACTTGTTCCAGTTCGGGGATGGATTCTGGTTCAGGAGAAATAGGAATAAGGTTTATTCAGGTATCTTTTGTCTTCACCTTCTCTCGCATTGCGAGTGCTCCTAGGATTAGGACAGTACACCCATTATGCTTATTGGATAGTCTTCTTCCAAACCATAGGCTGGTGCCGAACGGTAGGGAAGGAAGAAAACCATTTGGCCTAAGGGGTGTGCAGAAGGTAATGACTGAAGACATATAAAGGGATTTGGAGAGGTGGCAAAGAATTATACGGTTGCAGTCGTGAATCTGGAAGAGGCATTACTAGGAATACCGGGATACCCCATCGAAATATTTCAATGTTTCAGTGACACTGTGTACTGTTAAAAGAAAACTGATTTCCCAATTAGTCCTTACTCCAGGGTATGTATTTACCAGGTACAATTCTCACATCTGTATGGTTTTACAGATGATGAGTGTGAGTAAGTTATTGGGAATTAGGTGATCATCCTCATTATATCGAGATTTGTTGTAATCGGTGATATTTGAGGAAGTCACCTGGGTTGTTTGCCAGTCGGCAAATATTTGGTTTTGAATATCCGCTGTCATGCACCAATTTCAAATTGATATATCTGTACGTCTATTTTCATAGAGTGAGATATACCTTTTTGAAATTATGTCTACGACATTTACCTATATCAGTGGATGGTTAGGTAAGGAGCATTAAACAGCGGTGTAATTCTTCTTAACCATAAGTACAGTTTTCAACCTACGACACACAGTGAATGGGTTATCAGACTCAAGGGACTTATACAGAGTATTGTATGTTGTCCAGGGTCCATCAGGACAGAGGGGTTGGTCCTCGTACTATATTCGGTTTACTTATGACTTCTCTAGTTTTTAGACAGGTGTTTCGTGGAAACACAGGGTCCGAATTTTGAGAAGTTATAGGTATATGAATAGAGTAGAGAACCAGGTGTAGCAAGTATCGAGATTCTTCAAAGTGATCGAAGATATAGATACTTGTCAATGGTATTCAGTTGATAGTAGTGATTAAGAGAACTTGCTTCTCTTTCAGGTTACTCATAATTGGAAGCATTCCTAAGTTGAGTAACGCTGATAGGCCTCCTTCCATTTAGTTGACATGCACTAGGGACAGCTGCATGATTTGAATCTGGTTCAATTAAATCAGTGCCTCTGGTTCTATATTGGATATAGAACAGTTTATATCTTAACGATGTTAAGGTACGGGGAGTTGTCCGGTTTATGATTAAAACCAGAGACTGGACAACTCAAGACACGTTTCTGTAATGGCTGTTTGTGGGTTGACCCAGGCTATGACGAGGGTTGACTTTCTACCATCTGGATGAACAATAGCGATATTGTTCTAAACTCGCCACAGTTTTATTAAAAATGGATTTTTTCAGAAAACAGTAGTGGGAGTATGGTAGAACTGGAAGTGATTCCAGAACCGCAAATGATTACTGAAGATTTGATAGGAACCTAAAGATTCAATCTGGTTTGACATTCCATTGGCCACTCCGCAGTACGGTGGGTAACCTCAGGCACCCGAGAGGTACTCCGGTAGCCTCAAGGACGGTGGCAGGGAGGTTCTTGTTTACCCAGACTTACCATTGCTGTTGTTCCAGACTGTGAGACCCGGCAAGAGGATGAGTATAGCGTCTTTCTAAACTAGTTTTAGAAATGTACGTGTATATGACTCTGCCAGAGGGTTGTCGTAGTCAGTGGGAGCAGCGGAAGCATTGGTGGACAGGTGGCTTATGTCTATTTATGGACTAAAGCGGATATAGCGGAGATAGATCATCAATTTCTGATGTGACAGTCATAGGTTTGACTTCATCAGAATAGGGGATGGATCTGTTAAGAAGGTAGTAGGGTGTGATGTCATGGTATTTGGATGACATACACAGAGTAGGAAAAGAAACTCCTATACTACGATCGGTTATACTTTGGTCGTCACACAGTGGTTTCTCCACATGGGACTTGGACATTATATCAGACATACTGGTTACTAGATCTATGGTTTTAGATCTAGATTTGGGTGGTTTCCCAATCAGAGTACTTTGACGGCATTCTAAGAGTATTTAGAATGGACGACTCCTGGCACGGTAGTGTACCTGCAGGTGATGGAGTCACCCTCTCTAAAGCTGTCTTACAGACTAAAGGGGAGAGGGATGTGCATGATTGGCAGATCACTTGCTTAGGCAATTGAGTCAATCATGAGATGTCAAGTACCACACCAGATGTTGTTCTTGCACTAAATGCAATAAGTCGACATTAATCCAATCCTGGAGAAACAGTCGGAAGCAGTTTTAGAACATAAGTGGATGTTCTAGGGATATGATAACGACAGCCTCATTCAGGAGACAGTTATCATTCCAGGCTTCCAAGGTGACCTGGACGACAGGGAGGTTGTCAGAGTTATAGTTTTCCTTCTGACGAGGGGCAGTATTTTGGACAGGTGGTCCAAGGCAATACTGAGGGAGGCATGGCGCAGGATACTGATTAAGTTCAGTTGACGATACAGTCTAAGAAGTTTGGATTTGGAGTTCATTTATGAGCTAGGTCCCATCAGACATCCAGACATATTCTAAGACAGGTATTGCTCATTTCGGGAGATGGCTTTCTCCGCGAACATGAGATATAGAGAGACATAGAAAGAAACATCTAGGCGGATCCACTCACTGAGGCTATTCCTCGAACGCAATAGTTTCGCAAACGAGTTTTGTGAGACTGACTAGTAGAGGAGTTGGGTGTTCGGTATCACACGGGCTGTGAGTATGCGACATCGCAATAATTAGCCTTGAGTGCAAGTGGAAGATTGTTGGAGATAGTGCCCTCAGAGTCAATTATTGGATCACAGGCACGTGATTGCAATGATTGAGGGAGGACCTGTCCCAGTAGGACAGTCTTACTCGAGATGATAGTATGCTATCTGGTTTATCTTTATCATCGTGTACTGCTTTAGGTGACCTTACAGGTCGCTATTACACGTTGGTAGAGCCCCTAAGATTCTTGCTTGACCACCATCAGTATGAGGGCGATCATATAAGTGGGAGCTGGAGGTCTATAAGCACATCCTTAAATGGTCCCTAGTCGTGGGAGTTTCGAGACAGGGCATCGATACTCCAGAGTAGACTAGTGTATACAGTCGAGACCCCGACGAGGGGCGGTGGCCGGTCTCACAAGCCATTGGTGTCAGTTAGATCACCTAAGATGTATACAGGCGCTCATTGGGTTATGAGTACACCGGACAGGACTCGCCGGGAACATGCTAGTTGGTCATATACCAGATGTCAGATGGCAGTTCCCTGGTGACATGTGTACAGGTTAGTTCATCGACCTGGGGATCGTCATTTGTCTCGTGTGAGTTCCCACTGTACTTTGATTACTACCCTACCACGGCTCAAAGGAGTCGTGCAAACAGGTTTTAGTTGGGTACAGTCCCGAGCCACATGGAGGCAGTGAGCGTATCTTCAGGGGTTCGTCTCTTCCGGTATTGAGGGTGAGGTCGCGCTGTGTCTAGGAGTGCCATTACACGAAGCCCTCGGCCGAGGCAAGGAGATTTACTGGTAGGTATTCCAGTAGTATCTCAGGGTGTTCTGGGCTACACTCCGACACGACTTGTACCGCTTTTGGGGGTCTGACTTTTACCAACCCCCTAGGCCCGCCATGCGATGCTCATAGACGAACGGACCGGACTGTACGGATATTGTCACTGACAGGCTCAGTAGGGTGTCAGGCTGAGTTCGCTCACAGACGTCCCTTTTGGTCAATACCTGGTGGCCCGTTATGTATTGGCTTATACCTCTAACGTGCTAGTGGTTAAATCCACAACCAAGGTGTTGATGAGTCTTTAGAGTCCCCCACATTCAGTTACTCAAGCTTTCGGGCGAAAAGCTGTAGATGCCGTATGGAGATATGGCAAGGTCCGATCAGATACGTGCGGTATTGCACGGATCAGGATCGGACAGTTTATACTATAGGCCGTATGGATATATGGCAGGGTTCGATCAGATATGTGCGGTATTGCACGGATCAGGATCGGACGGATATTACTAGCCGGCTTTGGTTTAAGCCGGATCCTAGTATAGTACAGTGTAGACTTTGTCTCATTGCATTTGTATTTCGGTCGGAATACAAATGCGGGTGTGTATACACAGTATCGGGGTTTTCCTGTAATTTATTACGGGACCTGTTTTCTGGAGTTGCCAGTTTTTTTTCCGTTTCAGCCATTTTCATTTGTATCTTTCAATGGCCGAAGATTGGTGGAGGAGGGCTTATTTGCATTGTTGCAAATAGGCATTTGTGGAGGGTGTTCTTTGCATATATTACTATCATGATGGTTTCATGATGGAGCCCCATCCCTTGACCTTTCTTGAGTTCATGATTGCTTGACTTTGTGAGGTGATGATGGTGGTGTTGGAGTGTTGGTTTATTAGCTATCATGGTTGTTGGTTGTGTATTGGAATTGTTGTGATGATGATTCTTTGCATGATAGCCTTCTCTCTCTCTCCCTTGGATTATTGGATCACTCTCCTCCTCTCATTCCAATCCCCACCTATGAGTATGGCCGGCCACTCCCTCTTGGGGGCCGTCCAAATTTTGGATGTGGGATTTTTGGTTCATTTAATGTTGGAAAAATCCCACTACACCATCTCCAAAAAGTATGTATCATCCCTCCACCAAATGGCATCTCCATGAACCCCAAATGAGACACAAGCCTCTACACTATATTCTACAGCAAACCTTGGGCACGTCGACTAGCCAGCTTCGTGCCCGAGTTGCCTCGGCATTGAGGTGGGAGCCCATAAAAGACGTAGGCAATGTGGTGCACTTCCGGCGACGAGGTGGAGACAGGACATTCCGCAGGAGATCGGGACGACGACGAGAAGACCGGAGGACTCGGATCAGTCGGTATATCTCTATTCCCTATCTTGTAGTTAGATAGGACTAGTTAATGGTTCGATCCAGGTTTTAGTGCGCGGTGGAGCCGGTTTGCTAGTTTGCAAAATTAAAGTTTATCACCGCTTCCGCATTTGGCCGTCGGATTGACGGCCGGGGCGCCGCCGTGCACTTGCAATCATTGCCTCGCAGAAAGGTCAAGGTAGATTTTCTACAGGCCACACTCTCCGACAAGAAAGGAAACAATCACTTACGAGTCCTCTCGACTTGTAAGGAGAAAATTCTCTTGAGAGATCCTTACGACTCTCAAGAGAAAACACACTTAGGAATCCTCACGGTTCCTAAGAAGAAAATACACCTACGAAATCCTCTCGACTCGTAGGGTGAAAAATCTTTATGAGACCCTCACGGCTCATAAAAATTGAAAAGTCTTAGACATCAGACATGAACCTGCTTCTTAAGCCATCGTTACCCTGCAAAGAGTCCAAGATGGTCCGTCGCTTCAGAGGAACATTTGGATTACCAGCCGGCGCTGCACCCTTGTGATCAAGCAGCAATCGGTTTTCTTCTCTAATGACGGCGCCCATCGAATGTTGATACCACGCCACATACACGTTCAGGGCTTTCGGAACGCAGCTCGGTTCACTAATGAAGAAGTTAAACCCTTTGTTTAGGCGCATAAAATGATGCAACGCACTCCGGATACCCTCTTCGGTAGCAGCGAGTTTTGCCAAGAAAGTCTCAAGTAGGACGCCCTGATTGTAGCTTAACTGCTGGGCAAAATGATGCAGGTTGTATCTCATGAACAACACCGCATCATTCTGCCTAAATACGAGAAAGCCCGGCCTGTGGAGTATAGATGAAGAATCTCCCGAGCTTTTAAGACAAAGGCCCCGTCTTTAAAAATGTCCTGCAATGGCAGCACCGTTTTCGTGGATTCCTGGCCGACTGTCAAAATTTTATCTGTGAAGGACATACTATCTCCAACCGTGCATGGACGAAGAAGCAAACCCCTAGCTTCCCACGGTGTCGGATTTACGATGGATGCGTCGACTAGCCGCATTATCTGAGGGAACTTACATCTGTCATAAAAGGAAGGTCTTCTGTGGATACCGAAGACGCCAAGCACGTACAACTCGAGCCACGAGGTGAAATAGTGCATTGAGAATTTGGCAGGCAGCACCCCTGGCTCAGTACTATCCGCTGCCAAGCTGAGGCCGTGATACAAGTGGGCTAACCCAGCGATCCCGACGGCCACATGTATCCCAGCAACCATTCGATGCGCTGGGTAGAAGACGGACTGCCTCATACGGCGATGGTGCATCGGAAGCGCAAACCAGCTCAGCCATAACCCGAGAAAGCCCAAAAAGAACGTTTCTTCGTCGATCCCAAGAGCTGCCAGCTCTGCAAAAGGGACGATCGGGGTGCCGGGGAGAAAGAAATTCTTCTGATCCACCTCCGCCGTCGGCAAGTTGCCCAAACCTAAGCCAAAAGGATCGTCAAGTTTGGCGAACTTCGCGGCTTCCTTCGACAGTACTTCCGTACGGAGAAAACGAGCGATAAAATGCGTAAAATTAACCCCGCAGCCTCCGGATTCGAGAAAGAGGCTCTTATATATATTCAACACCTTTATCAAACTTTGGAATTGGTGTTGAATGGCGTTCTTTAGGGTAAGACCCATTACCACTGATTTGGTGGCAAAAATATACTCATCCGGAGGAAGCAGCTCCTCGTAATGTTCTCCCCTAACGGGTAAACCAAAGACCTCGGCAAATTCCTCTAAGGAAATGGAGACTTCTCTATCCAATAAGAGGAAGGTGTGGGTCAGAATGTTCTATTGCTCTAGAAACACCTTGACCCACCATGTAGGAGGTGTGGAATACTGGAACAAGGAAGCGTAGATCGCAGGGTACAATCCGAGCTTCAGCAGCTGTGACTTCTTCGCCGATAAGATATATCGGGCCCACTGCAGATATCTGGCCGGGTGATGGGGAGTTAATCCTATGTTGTATGGTTGTCCCCAAGGGCGCGACTCGCCCTGACACATGCGCCGCCCTAGAGTGTCCAAAGCCACTGGCGGCTGCACGGGTATTGCGGCCATAGAAGGCCGAAGGAGGCCCTCTGAAGTCCAATTCACCTACTCCACAGTATAGTTTATTGGGGGTGCATCTGCATAAGGGATTGCTGAAATAGGATCTAAAGGTGTCGCGCAAGAAAAGCTCCGCCGACCCCTGATGATTTGGTTGTACCATGTTCCCCATAGGTGAAGATTCTTGTGCTCCGGGTCATGGTCTTTGATCAGCGCAAAAACCTCTCGGTCTATGGACGCTTTGGGGAATCCACCTTCCGAACGGGCGAACGGGAAGGATGTGTCGAAAGACATAATATCTGCGGGAAAAGAACAAATTTTCAGCCGTCAATGCTACAGTTTAAGTTCTGTCACTAGGTACTTTAAATCTGTACCACACTGCAATGCAGTAAAAAGGGACCAAAGGGGACCCACATAATCTAGATGACAATTCATCATTAATAAATACAGTCTCATCATTTGATGAGACTGTCATTAAATGAAGAAATCCTCAATTAATTCTCATTCAATGAGAACCCCTCGGACAGAGGAGTAAATCTCCCCTTGAGAGCAGTGCTCTGTGATAGAATGACACCTGTCAGATTCTAATGATGAAGGAATAAAATTCCTCAAGAAAATTCTAAGAGCCTTGCTCTGAAAAAGTGATGGGATAACCCATCAGAAAACTTAAAGTAAAGTTTTAATGAATTAAAAATTCCATGATTTTCAAGATCCACGAACAAACTCTAAGAGTTCTTCATAAGAGATTAATAAATCTACATGATTTGAAGAGAGGAAAGCTCCATTAATGGGTTAAGAAACCCCAAGAAAGATCTCTTTAGATCTATGATTCCAAGAGAGCAAAGCTCTGTTAATGAAACCCTAAAAAAGGGTTTTCTTTAGATCAAAGATTTATGAAGAGCAATATTGGGTGAAACCCTAAAATATTAAAAGATTTAATCTTTACCTAAATTTTGACAGAGTTCTGTCCTTAAGAAAATTCTTAAGATGAAGAGCTATGCTCTGAGGGAGAATAAAAATTCTCAGAAAGTAAGAAGATAAAAAGAAATCATCTCAAGGACCAAGGGTCCTATTTATAGGCACTGAGATGCCGTTTCAACTTCTGAGTTGATCCAAGGGCACAGATGCTGCCACCGCTGCACTCACATGTAGGCCATGTGAGTGCAACGGTGGGGGGCATTTGTTTCCCCCAATCAGAGCAAAGCTCTGTTCAAAATTCAAATTTTAAAATGAAGTAACGTTTCATAGCAGCGCCAAGTGCGCTGCGCCCTAAGCAGCGCACCACGTGCAAAGAACTTGTGCGCTAGCACTAAGTGCGCTACACTCTAAGCAGCGCACCACGTGCAAGGCATGTGTGCGCTAGCGCTAAGAGCGCTGCACTTAAGCAGCGCACCACGTGCAAAGCACGTGTGCGCTAGCGCTAAGTGCGCTGCACTCTAAGCAGCGCACCACGTGCAAAGCACGGGTGCGCTAGCGCTGGAACTAAAAGCTCCCCACCGTCAGATCAAAGATCCAATAAAGATGATAAATCATCAATTAATTAGAATAAAATTCTGGTAAGGAAAGATTCCTTAAAATATTTCCAAACAAGAAGATTGTGCTCTGTAAATTATAGCATCGTTGGATCAATGATCCAAAGGTGATTAAAAATCACCAAAATATAGAATAAATTCTGTATAAAAAAGATTTCTCAATCTTGTTAAAAACAAGAAAATTGCCTTCTGTAGATCAGAAGCCCTTGGATCAAAGATTCAACGATGGGGAAATCCCCAAATCAATTGGAGAAAAGATCTCCTTAACCAATTGAACAAACCAGCTTGCCCTATATAAAGGCCCCAAGACTTCAAGTCTCATATATACAGAAACATACAGAGGAACCCCCCCAAACTTTGAGAAATCTCAGAAAGAAGAGCCAAGCTCTCGGTAGAAGAAGAAGATTTTCTTCAAGGTAAAAATAAACAGAGAGATGAAATCATCTTATATTAAAAAGAAGAATTCACTTCTTTCTTTAAGATCATAGATGTATAAGACTAAGGTCTTTTATACAAGGAGATCATGGACATCTCATTATAAAATAAGGGAGGAGAATAAGTCAATTCTCTTAGGATCACAGATCCACAAAGGCAAAGCCTTTCATCAAAATAAGAGATTGAAACATCTCCTATAAAATAAGAATTTTTGTTCTTAGAATCTTGAGACAAAGTCTCTTACAAACGAGAATTTATTTCTCAGATCATAAAGTTGATCAAATAACGCTTTGCGCTCATAAACTAACGCTTTGCACTCTTGGACTGGCGCTCAGCGCCAAGCGCACCACGTGCTCCTTACATGTGCGCCACTTAACAGCTAGCGCATTGCGCTCATAAACTGGCGCAATGTGCCTATTATCTGGCGCTTAGCGCCAAGCGTGCCACGTGCTCCTCACGTGTGCGCTACCCAGCAGAAGCGCTCTGCGCTCTTTGACTGGCGCCAAGCGCACCACGTCCTCCTCACGTGTGTGCTAAGAGAACATAAATTGTTCTATAAAGCCCTAGAGCTATGATGAATGCTCGGCATTCAATAAAAGACAAAAAACATTGTCAGAACTAAAATCAATGCTCAGCATTGTCAAATGTTTAACATTTTAACTGAGTGGGCTGAGCCCAAGTTGGCCATTAATCCCTCATTCAGATTAATTGAGCCCATATGCTCATAAATCTCAGATCTTAGTCCCAATTGGACTACAGATCTTCCAACCAAAATTGGTTCAAGGGTACATCTCTTTACTCCTCTGATACATGTTGTTGTAATCTTTCAACGTCTTCAGAGAGGTGACGGGTCCCGACAACCAAACATTCCTTGGACTGTGGGGTCCTTAAACCCATGGACTATGATGTCCTTAACCTTGGACCGTAATGTCCCTAAACTAATAGACCGCAATGTCCCTAAACTAAACAATAGAGCCCAAATGCTCTTTTGTTGGATCTAAATAATTCTGTTAAGTTGATCTTAGTCTAAAATTAGACTAACGTATCCTTAACAAATGTTTAAGTTGATCTTAGTCTCAAATGAGACTAACGTATCCTTAAACCCAACCCCAAACCCAAATCTAAGAAAGTACAGATTTGGACTAATCCACGCCCTATGGGCGACAACATAAATTAGTCTCCGTATATAATCCACGGGCAACCAAAAACAAAACAAACATCCATGACACTAAGTGACCATTTGGAGAAGGAGAAAGTGGTTACCGCGATGCGGTAGCGTAATTAACTGCAGGGGTTTGCGCCTGCAGGGAAGAGCGTCCCCACAATCAAAAACCCCTCAACGAGGGGGAATCTGACGAAGTCTGCTACATCGGCCGCATCCATTTAAACCTTCGATACATGGTGTCATAAATCAACTTGGCATCTTCGGAGAGGTGGACGGATAGCACCAATTAGCATCTGCCCCCGAAATTCAGGTCTGGACGTCCCAACGTCCCGATCGCGTCTTTTCGGCGGGGAACATAACCTATGTATGGGAAAGTATTTTCTTAATTTTGTTAAAAACAAGAAAAATGTCTTCTGTAAAAGAGAAGTCCTTGGATCAAAAATCCAACAGTGGATAAATTCCCCAAATCAATTAAGAAATCTCTCAATGAGAGATTTCCTTAACCGATTCAACGAATCAGCCTCCACTATATAAAGGACCCTGGACTTCAAATCTTATACAGAATAACCCCCCCTAAACTTCAAAACTTCAAGACGAGAACGATTTCTCCTCAAGGTAAATAAAAATAAGAGGGATCATAGCATCTCCTCCATTTTTAAGAGTTTAACTCTCACATCAGAAGAACTTAGTTCTTTTTCCAGATCTCAGATCTATAAGACAAAGTCTTTCACAAGTTAAGAGAGATCATAGCATCTCCCCCATATTTAAGAGTTTAACTCTCATATCATAAGAACTTAGTTATTTTTCCATTTCTCAGATCTATAAGACAAAGTATTTCACAAGTGAGAATCTAATTCTCAAAGAATTGAATCGGGAAGAACAAAAAACAAAGTCTTTAGCACTAAAAGTCTGGCGCTCAGCGTCAAACGCTCCGCGTGCTCCTCACATGGACGCTATTCTATAAAAAGCGTTTAGCACTCCAAGTCTGGCGCTCAGCACCAAGTGCTCCACGTGCTCCTCACGTGGGCGCTATTCTATAAGAAGCGCTTAGCACTCCAAGTCTGGCGCTCAGCGCCAATCGCTCCACGTGCTCCTCACGTGGGCGCTATTCTATAAGAAGCGCTTTAGCACTCAAGGTCTGGCGCTTAGCGCCGAGCGCTCCAAGTGCTCCTCACGTGGGCGCTATTCTATACGAAGCGCTTTAGCACTCCAAGTCTGGCGCTCAGTGCCGAGCGCTCCACGTGCTCCTCACGTGGGCGCTATTTTCTAAAGAGTGCTCTACACTCATTGGTTGGCGCCGAGCGTCGAGCGCTCCACGTGCTCCTCACGTGGGCACTAGTTTATAAAAAGCGCTTTAGCACTCTAAGTCTGGCGCTTAGCGCCGAGCGCTCCACGTGCCCCTCACGTGGGCGCTGATGAAATAAAGAGCGCTCTGTAAATAGAGCCTAGCGCCATAAATAGTGTTTAACACTCAATAAAAAAAATAAAACAAAAAAAAAGATGCGTGTCAAAACCCAAATCAATGCTCAGCATTGTTGAACAAAAGGGGATCAAGCCTAAATAAGTAATCTGAGCCCAAGGTTGGTCAAACCCCAAATTGACCGAGCCCATACGACTTCTTCTAAATTGGCCTTAGACCCAGACAAGACTACCAAGTCCCTGATGAACATTCTTTGGTTCAAGGGTATATCTATCCACACCTCTGATACACGTCGTTGTAATTCTTCAACGTCTTCAGAGAGGTGAAAAGTCCCAATAACCAATGACTCTTGGTGCACCTCTAAACCAATGAACCAAAACTCTATGGACTATGATGTCCTTAAACACGGACTATGATGTCCTTAAACCCAATGGACCGCAACGTCCCTAAACTAAACTCTATAGACTATGATGTCTTTAAATATGGACCGCGATGTCCTTAAACCCAATGGACCGAATGTCCCTAAACTAAACTCCATGGACTATGATGTCCTTAAACCCAATGGATCGCAACGTCCCTAAACTAAACTCTATGGACTATGATGTCCTTAAACCCAATGGACCGTGACGTCCTTAAACTAAAACGATAGAGCCCAAATGCTCTTTTGTTGGATCAAAAACGATCCTGAACCCCCGTTGAGTAGATCTTAGTCTAAAATTAGACTAACATATCCCCAACAAATATTTAAGTTGATCTTAATCTCAAACGAGATCAACAAGCCTTAAAACAAACCAAACCCAAATCTATGAAAATACGGATTTGGACCAATCCCCGCCCTACGAGCGATAACATAAATTAGTCTCCGTATACAATCCACGGGAAGCCTAAAACGAAACAAAAACACACGACACGAAGTGAACATCTGGAGCAGGAGAAAGTGGTTACCGCTACGCGGTAACGTAATTAATTGCAGGGGCTTGCGCCTGCAGGGAAGAGCGTCCCCACAATAAAAAAAACCCTCGTCAACGAGGGGGAATCTGACGAAGTCTGATACAACGGCCGCATCTGTTTAAACCTTTGATACATGGTGCCATAAATCAACTTGGCATCTTCAAAGAGGTAGACGGATAAAACCAAATAGCATCTGCCTCCAAAATTCACGCCAGACGTCCTAAACGTCCCGGTCGCGTCTTTCGGCGGCGAACAGATTCTAGCACGCCCGGCGGGACTTATTCCTCTTTCCACTCCACACTGCGTGTGTCGTGTTTCGTGAACAAATCGCGGTCTGCTATGGTTGCCTGTGGATTCAAGGTACTAAGATTTGTTGTCTTGCTCCCGTGCAGAGAAAAGAAGATCAATAGCTTCCAGCTGCACCAACTGCAACAACAACTCCCGCTCCGCCCCATCTGGAGGAGTAACTTATGGGCCCCAAGCGGCCTCCATCTTCGCAATGCCGGTGGAACAGGTGACGCAGGCCACCACTGGGTTGTTCTTCGGGACCATGCTCCCGCTAACAAGCTTCAGCGCTCCAGTGCCGTCACAGGAAGCTCCGAAGAAGTCGGTCTTCGATCGGTTAGCAACTATCATGGCCCCTCTCAACGGGTCATCCAAGTCTACTGTCTCAGTCTTCGACAGGCTGAGCCTAAGCTCAAATGGGCCCGTGAAGAGCCTCGCAATACCGGAGAAGGCTATCCTAACTCCTGCTGCGGGTGAAGTCGTCCAAACTACTTCCCCTACTTGAAAGTCAGCCTTCGACAGATTGATCATTCCTTCTCAGCGGATGTCAGTCTTTGAAAGGCCGGTGCCAACAACAGCCTCTCCTCAAAGCAGGGGGTAGGAAGAAACTACTCCGATGATAAAGGTGATCCCGGCTACACGGCATGCTCGACGTCGTTACTGGTGCCGAGTGAAGAAAGCTGGGGGCAGTTCCCCTTCTGGACTTACCCCACCAGCTCCAATGGTGGATGTTGATGCTGCTGTTCCAACTGGGAACAGCTTTGAGCCGCTCAGGAGGGTGCAAGAACTCTCCGACTGCCGTGTTGAAAAAGTCTCCTCCACCTGTAGAGAACGTTATAAAGGCGAACCCGGAATAGCCCTCTCAGCGGCTACCCTCCAAAATCCACAGGGTATGGCGAAGAGTCCAAGACTCTGTAATCGACAAAGATTACTCCCGCCGACAGAAGAAAATGAAGGTTCGGCAAGAGGAGGGTCATCCCGCCGTCGTACCACGAAAAGTCTCATCTGCAAGAGCCCTCTCAACTTCAACCGCCCATAAAAGGAGAAGGCCAGAGAAGATCCCCATGTCTACGACAAATCTCAAAGGCGCTGAATCCAAAAGCCCCAAGTCTGGGGGCATGATAGTGCACACTGTCTACATGGCTGCCGGAAAAGAGGAAAGCCGTACTTTTATGGGTCATCGACCACTCACACGGTCTGTGACGAAAACTCAGGAGCAGAAACAAAAGCTCCAGGAGATGCTGACAAAGATGGCCGCACTTACTGGGTAGAAGGAAAGCCCGGAAGTTTCATCGGATCAACGCCGGGAGCAGGAAACCGACGCCGAGTTCCTCCGAAGAATGCTCGAAAAGAAAGATAAAGAAGCCGCGGAACCAGCGGCTAACATAAAACAAATGGCACTTCTGTTCTAAGATATGGTAGGGATGATGATCCAGCCAGATCCTCCAGCCGATGATTCCCCAATAATCATTGAAGACGACAGAGGAGAGACATCAAACCCTCTTCCGGCTTTATCAGCAGCCAGAGAGGAGACAATCTCGAAAGCTGCGCTTGATGACTACATAGCTCAATAGATACGAGCTCATCAGGCAAGCGAAACCGCTGGCTAAGTCGTCAGAACTGGGCAACCCTATCCAAGCTGGTACGATCAAATTAAGTACCCGCCAGGATACACGATCCCTAAATTTCACGTATAGAAGGGGACTGGCAATCCCCATCAGCACGTCGCTCAGTTCAGGGCTCTATGCGGCAATACTGGAGGTGATGACAAACTGCTTCTTCGCCAATTCGTCGGCAGCTTAGCAGAGACGGCATTTGAATGGTACTTGGATCTTCCGAATGATTCCATCAAAACATTTATGGAAATGGAGTTGCTGTTCACCCAGCGTTTCGCAAGCGCCAGCGAATGCACCCCGATCACGGCATTAATCAATGCCAGGGTGAAACCAGGAGAAACTTGGGTTCAGTATGCAATTCGGTGGCGGAACCTATGGTCGAGATGCGAACAACGCATAGAAGAAGCTCCTGCCGTGGGTATGTTCATGGGGACCCTTGATCCGCAGGCAACTATATCCCAGTTTATGATGTTTTTCAAGCCGACCACTTTCCAAGCCTTGATCGACAAGCTGGCCCAAATGGACCAGATGTTCCATAGACCGCCCTCCTTGAAAACGGAGCTTCGAAATAAAAAGGGCAAAAGGAATGCGACCTTCGTCGCCAACGCTCAACAATAGCCGAGTGATCCGAAACCAGCTGCTCGCCAAAACGATAAACAACAATCACTCGGAGAAAAGTTGAGACGTCCTTACTCATTCCCTCGGGATTAAACGAGAAAACTGTTCGAACTGGCGGTGCGCAACAGGCTCATCACTCTACCAGATCCGAGACGCCCACTATAACCAGGCGATATCAACAATCCTAATTATTTCCCCTACCACCGAATATTGGGCCACCCAATCGAAGATTGCTTCGTCTTCAAAAACTGGATTGAGGACCAATACCAGCAAGGCAAATTCGTGTTGTCTGAAAACTGGAGGGTAAACCCGCCACAACCACATGCTCCTAAAAAGGTGGACACGCCGGGGGCATCATGCTCATTTATAGAGGAAACTCCATGGGAATTTGTTCTTTCGAACAAGACCAAAAGAATGCTGAGAGATCTTCAAGCATGCCCGGCAATCAGGTGGAGAAGCTCGCTAGAGCCCGAGATCATTGAGGGGATGCTGAAACCGCGCCCAACACCGAGAATTGGTAACGATGGGCAAAACAACCAGTCCCAGCCGTCAAAGTCTTCAAAGAAAAAGAAGAAAACCAAGAAGCCCGTGCAGCCTCACGACAAGTGCACGGATCTGCAAAAGCATATTGACTCGCTGGAGGAATACAACCAGAAGGCGCGAACCTCAGTCACGCTCCAAGAGTTTCTCAACCATATCCTTGAAAGTGGAGATAACAACAATGATGAGGGAGACGACTCGTCAGAAGAACCCGAAGATCATGTGGCAAGTTGCCACATGATCTCTCATTCATCGCTAAATAACGAAGAAGCTCACTCGGCGTCAAAAGATAACATAGAGAAGCTGGGGTCAGGATTAGCGCCAAAATCCTTGGAACCGTCAGACAAGATGATTGACATGTTGCTGGACGAAGCCCGTCAGAAGAGCAAAGTTGATCAAGAGCGTGAAATGGCCATATTCGAAAGAGCCAGGAATCAGCACCAAGTTGAAGAAGTCATGGTTGGTAGGGATGAGTTGCAAAGTACTCTAACCAGATAGAGGCATGCCTGCAGCAGGCAAAAACTGGCTTAAGACAAGGAAACGGTTCGCTAAAGCCCTGTGAAATGAAGCTGCCATCTTTCAAAGGAAATACTCCTGGCAATATACGCCTTGACGAAGTGGATGTACATCCTACCTACTGCTTATACCATCAGAGGATTGCACACCCTACCGAAGAATGCGTGGCCTTTAAAAACTGGTGGCAGGGATACGTTGCTCACCGACAACATTTCAAGCGGATGAAGCGCAAAACCCGTCGGGGGCAGAGAAGCACGACAGATGAGCACAAAAGAACTGCCGGCAACTGTCACATGGTTGATAACAGGGGATCGCAAGTTCTTACCTTCGGAAGCGATTCTGACGAAGAAGTAGCCCTCGACCCTCTCTTCAAAGAATCCACCTCAGGAGAAGAGGAAGAGGTAAAGAACTGTGAGAATATTCAACTGCGTAACCGTACGTTTCCTGAAAAGAATCTCAGACCCACAAACAAGGGATCGAACAAAAAAGATAAGGGGAAGGAAAAATTCCCTGAGGATATCGCCATAGATGATCGAGTCGTCGAAAAGCTGACAGCCAAAGACCCACCTAAGAAGAACAAGGTGGATTACAATGTTCTGGCACACCTGAGGAAGATACCCTCACAGCTAAGCATTTTGGATGCCTTTCTGTTGTCTAAAGAGGCACGAGATTCTCTGATCAGGGCATTACAAGAGCCCGAGCAGTTTTAAGCTTTCCTTGCCGAAGAAAAGATGAAGGATGACCTGGAAGAAGTACACACAACTAACATCACTTTCGGCGATGAAGATCTCTTCCTCGGAACGTGCGAGCACAACCGCCCCCTGTATGTCACCGGGTATTGCCATGACATCAAGATAGGAAAAATCTTAGTTGACAACGGGTCCTCTGTCAACCTCCTAAATGTGAGGGTGCTAAAAGAAATCTGCATGAGCGTTCAACAACTCGCTCGGGATAAAATCACCATCTCCGGGTTCGACTCCCAGTCATCACGGACGCTTGGGTATGTAATACTGACGTTACGCTTTGGGCTGCTCGTCACTGACATCAAATTTCATGTCATTGACGCCGAGACCTGCTACAATGGTTTGCTCGGCAGGCCTTTGTTACACGAGTACAACATCATCCCTTCTACACAACATCAGTGTATAAAGTATTTCAAAGATGGTCTCGAGTATTCCGTGACGGGGGAACTGAACCCATTCTCCGTAAATGAAGTCCGAAAGTTCGAAGATGCAAAGTATTTCCTACCAGACTTAGAAGACACAGAAAGATGCCATAAACCAGAGAATAAGAAAAAAGCTATCACCACTATTCCGGTCTTCGGGAGCGATACCGAGGAGGAGGAAGAGATAGTTTATTTGGGGCCGCCCCAATGCAACAGGTCGGGACCATCTATCTCTATTCTGGTCTTTGGCAGTGACTCTGAAGACAAAGTCAACACAGTGTTCTCGGTCCGTCCATCAATACAGGCCCTCACTAAAGATGATCAGAGTTTGCAAATCGCCAAGGTTCCGCGGCAGCACTACAGAGAGCTTGATGTGCTTGAGACATATAGTGTGCAAGAGCTGCAGACATTCTACGTCCCTCCCAGGCGAAGAGGTGAAAAGGCGATCCTATTCTATCGGTCCACGGAGGCTAAAGTCGCAAGAGAAGTCTGGCATGGTGCCGATTTCACGCTCGACAGGCTCCAACCAATCCGTCTACCCAGATACTACGCAGTGGGGTTGAAAAGGTTATTGAGATGCCAAGGCGTACCTTTCAAACAGACTGTGCGACAGGCCTAATTCTACAACAAGATCTGAAACGTCCCCGTAACTCAGCGAAAATTGCCCAACGGAAAAATGGAAACGATCAGGCTTGGATGTGTCCAGTCTAAGAAACGGGAGCAGTTCCAAGGCTGCCATGTCATAAAGGACCTTGATGAAAAAGAGAATGCTCTTTTAAAAGACGCTGACGCTGAACTAGAACGCGGTCCTGTCATAAAAATGCTGAGTCCGTTGTTTGAAGAACAGATGGACAAGATAGTGAGGGAAGCGGGTCAAAAGGTTCGGAACGACCACAGCCGCGAAATGTCCATTTACGAGAAAGCCAAGACGCAACGCCTCCTTCAGCAGGCCACGGAGGATTACGATGCCCTCCACCGTCAACCCGCCATGCATTCCCAAGATAAGAAAAAGGCCCGACGCGGAGGCAAAAACAAGTTAAAGAACGAAAAAAACGTTCGACAGCGGCAAAATGGATCCAAAAGGCCACGCGATCGAGAAAAGGTCAGCTAGAATCCGTAGCTTATGAAAAAGATGGGTCGAGCGTATTCTTTCCCTCGAGACAAGACAAGGAGAATCTTTGACCTTGTCATGAAACATCAGACACTCCCAGAGTCTCGGCACCTTGATCAAGCAAACGAGTTTCATCACCCGGATTATTGCTTCTATCACCGAGCGATAGGACATCATCTTGAAGACTGCTTCACCTTCAAAAACTGGGTCGAAGACCAACATCAACTCGATAGATTCGCTCTATCCAACAGCTGGAGGGTAGCCCCACCGCAAAGGCATGTGCCAAAAGCAACGTATATGGCGAGAGTAGAACCAGATCAACATCGGTCTTGGAAACGAGCTCGTACCTGTCACGTGATAACGCTGTCGGAAGATGAAATGCACGAGAATATGGATGACCTCTCCTGGTGCTTCGAAAATGAGGATGAAGATGAGTTGATCTCAGAATTTCCACCGGCACCAAAAGAGTTAGAAGATGGAATACATACCACAGTAGAAAATCTAAGAAAAATCAACTTGGGGACGACAAACGACCCGCGACCAACGTTCGTCAGTGAGCTGCTGTCCCAAGAGTAGGTAGCTACGCTAAAATACGTGCTCATGCAGTATAAAGACTGCTTCACATGGAACTATTCCGAGATGTCGGGGCTAGATCCAGAAATAGCCGTGCATAAATTGGCGATATCTCCGGACGTCAAGCCAGTCAAACAAGCACCAAGAAGAATGCGGCTCGAACTTTAAATGAGTAACAATACCGAATTCAAGAAGCTAATTGATTCCAGCTTCATCCAAGAAGTTCAATATCCCGACTGGATCGCCAACATTGTCCCAGTGATGAAGAAAAATGGGACGGTGCGCATCTGCATGGATTTGCGAGACCTCAATAAAGCTTGCCCGAAGGATGATTTTCCCGTACCGGTTACCGAGTTGATGATAGATAACACGTCCACTGTCACGACCCAATTGTGGCACGTGACCGGCATATAAATCACGTGACATCTAAAGACGCCGACGCGGTTTAAGTAAGCCGAAACCCAGAATCTAAACCTTTTTCTTTTGAAAATATTGGAGGTGAAGTTTAAATAATCATCAGAAGGAATCAATTTAAATTAGCCATTTGATTTTCACTAAGTATGTTTAAAGAGCATCTATAACAATTTGAAATTTGACAGCACCTCCTTTGTAGATTTTGCATAAAACATGATACAACTACAACAATAAAATAGCATCCCAACGGGAGCTGGCCTCCACGCCCAAACGGCGGAGCAACTAAACACACGATAAAAAAAAAGTCGACTACAATGAGTGCGACATCACAACATCCAAATTCTGAGTCTCGTTTCTAAGTCCACAATATACCAATTCTAAGTTGATGGAGTTTTACTAGATACAAGAATATATGAATAATCAAGTGTGAGTATGATGCAATAGTAACCCACTTACCAATCAAGCACCGAAAGGAATGTGTGCGCAAGCCGCTGATAATCCAAGCGGTAAAACCTGCAAGAAACTATGGCACAACGGGGGTGAGTTGCCGACTCAACGAATAAAAGTACATCACAAGGTAGAAATCGAAATGCACGACGATACCTAGGTCATAAGTAAAGTACTATCATAATCTGTACTAGTATAATATGATATGCATATATATCATAATGCAACCCTAACAATCATGCAATCCCAAGTAGAATATATCAAATGCAAATGACCTGTATCTAGGTATAAGCCCAATGTAACCGAAAATATTTCTATATAACCCTCTTCTTTAAAATAGCCGCGGAATAGGTATGTCACGGCATAAAGCAGACGTGATAGTATGAAATATAATAAGTATCTTTACTTAGGATATACGTCCTGCTGTTTTGTTGGAAAATGTTAAGAGGTTTACAATTTAAAAATCTCAGTGTCATATCAGATATTTCAAATTAATGAGTCTATAGCTCGTGTTTGAATTCCTTTTTATGTACATGAATGCTCGCACGAATATATACAGGTACTGTCCCCCGGATCAGTCCTGGTCGGTTACAATAACCATAATCTACTGTATATCTCATGATAACAACATATTAATATATATGTATGGATGTCCAGCATCGACACCCGAAATCAGAAATCTCTCGTGTCCATCACCGACATGTAAATCCTCAAATCTCTCGTGTCCAACACCGACACGCAAATGCAGATATCGTCGACACCATCTCAGCAGATGATCGCCACCCGATATCCCTGGCCCCAATCGGTATCCCCTGGATATCCGCCATGCTCGAATCTAGCCCCGGTCAATATCCCCTGGATATCTGCCGTGATCATCTCTATCTCCGGTATCGAGTATCCTCGCTAGGCTCCCCGCCTCACATGCGGCTATCATGCCCTTCGGTCTCGACCGGGTCCACCATGTATCCGACTGTATAGCCCCCCACTCAGTCTAGATAAGTAGCAAGTCCAAAACCGTATATCTCTCCCACTCGGTTTGGAATAAAACAATCAGAAAACATAAAGATCATGGTGGACTTCAACTCATCATATCCAGAAATATCAAGTAAAGAATGAGAATACTTCCATAGATCATTCTGATGATATATTATATATACACATATATAACAGTGTCCCATACCACGGATATATATCATCAGGGGTAAAATATCCAGAAAATCCATAAGAATCAAATATAAACACCCATAGCACTGATATTAGTAATATGTAACAGATAATAAAGGAAGACTGCGTAAATAAATCATACGGGTACAAAGACATCAATTCTACTGTGTCATGGCACTACTAATGATGTGTAGTGTAGCATACGCGTCTGTGCTCGTGCAGCATGGCAATCATCAGTATTTGTGCAAGTATTCTACAGATGTATTAACCTATTCATATCAACATATATATACGCATTATATGTCATAACGGTCCTACAGTGACTTGGCAGTACCAATAAGGTGTAGTGTAACATATGTATACGTTCTTGTACAGCATAGTACTCATTGGTAGTTGTGCAGTGTTCTATCAGAGTGTTCGTTATTACAGAAACGTATAACATCAATAATTATAACGTAACCAAGTAAATATAAGCATTATCTTATGAGTCTAAAGGGAACTGGGTAGTTATTCGGCATACGAATCTCATAATCATCAATACGGTATAATTCCCCGAACAATTCCTCACATTATCACTTTATTTAAATCATCTCTAGTATGGCATGATCCTTCGTACCTTTTTACCAAACCATTCGTAAACTATATGCAAATGAGCATCACATAGATGCAAATTAATTCCAATATCCATATCTTAAATAATTACTAAAACTACTATATATCAAAATACTATTTATAAGGTTGCGGGGGTGCTATACGCCATCCACCCGACTTCTCCCGTAGATGTAAATCTACTCACCAACTTGATGAGCTTGCTGAAATCCACGCTGCGATGTCCGCCACTCCGTCTCGGAAACCTGCGCGATCGTACCTATAATCATAGTTATAGCATACCGACGTAAATATCACACCAAAACTCAGAACAATGAGATAGGCATCCATAGGTTAGAACCTACAGCATACTTAACCTAAAAATGACAAAACAATCCTGTTGTTAACGTACAAACATTAACGGTTCAGTTGCAGTTCAAAATAAGAAAACCCGTATCGTAATATCGGAAATTTGATAGAACCTTAACTATTTACTCCCAGATTTCTCTGTGTAATTATTTAGACAAATCAAACAATAAAGAAACTTATAAAATACCAAACCTAAGTTATAGAAGAAAATTCAACATCAAAATCCACCAAAAGTCCGACGACCTCGGCCAAACAGGGATTCTCGCCGGGTCGGGTATGGAGATGGGGTCTCGGGCTTTAAGTGTAGTCTCCTAGTGGTCTCATGATACTTATGGTGTTACTAGTTGTTCTAGTGGTTATACTTATTGGTTCCAGATTCAATATTAGTATGCTACATATCACAATTTTTCCCAGTTTATGATACTACACATACTAAACATGCTATGTGAGGATATTGTGACTATCTAACATTTATACTAACCTAAGTTAAGCCTTCGCTGTCTGTAACCGTAAAAACATAATCATATCACGAAGCATCTGTATCGTATTTTAGAATTTTAACCTCAAAACTGATATGTAACATTTCAGAAAAATAAAATATTATTTTTGAGAATTTAAATAATTAAATAATAAATATTATGAATATTTTAATAATGCGGTATAATTATATACCGATAAATTACGAAATATTTGGAAATTATGTTAATTATTGAATTTGAAAGGGATTATAAGATTGGAGCTTTCATAGATTGTTATATAATTAATTAATTTCTATGTTAATGCTAAGAACGATTAATTTTCGCTAATCTTGCATTAAGCTTTATTTTTGCATCATGACATGCAACAAAACTTGTTTCAATTTTTTTACCATGGCTTTTCTTTATTCTTCATGCATGGCTTTGTTTTTATTGAGAAGACATGAAAAGAAAAAGGGAAAAAGAAAAGAAAAGGGAAAATAATAAACAATATGGTATGGGCATGAGAGAGAAGAGAGGGTGAGGGGTCTTGTGTTGACCATGGCATTTTCCCCTTTATTATTTCCTTCATCTTTTTCACTCCTCTTCCTCTCTTGGCTGCCCTCTTCTTCACCCTTCTCTACCTCATCACAACACACCCTAAAACACATCCAAACATCATCTCCCTTTCATTAAAAATGTGCACAAGTTCATTAAAAAATGCTTGTAGTGCACAAGCTCACTACAAGAATTAGAATAATAATTCATTTTCTTTAGCTTTCATGATAGTTTAGAATCGGTTTAGTGAGGTTATGTGATGTTTGAAATTTCCTAGATGAGGTTTGATGAACTCTTGAATTGAGATAGTGCAATTGAGGTTAGTAGAGGCCATACAACCCATGTAGTGATGGTATTTTGGACTAAACCAGAGACTAGAACCCCATTTAGCAAACTTAGAAATCCCCGATATCGTATTTTGTGGAAATTGTGATAGGAAATTGAAATCTGCTATGACCCGGGGAACCTGAAAATTTTATAGCGATCACAGTGAGTCGTGCAGGCAACCTAGAAGCTACCCTGAAGACCCGAGACCCTACCCTTCCACATGGCCGCAATTTTATTCCTTCTGGCCGCAATTTGTGGCCAGCGTAGGAGTGATTGCCTTCGTGTTTGGTCCAGGGCTTTATCTTCAGTAAACTAGACCCCTCACATGTGCAAAATTGGCTAATTCAACCTAGGGTAAAATCTGGAGGTGTTTTCTTGAGTTGCTGCTCTGTTTTGCGACTTCGTTTTAACTTTGGTCTTGGTATTTAGGTTTTAACTCGATGGTTTGACGTTTGTACATCGACATCGAGGATTGTTGGTTATTCTTGCATGCGTAGACCATAGGTTTTAACCTATATGTGATACGCATGCCATTTTGGTTTTCGTGCGTGATTTCGGTTTACGATATCTTGTGTGTATATATGTAGGTACCCTCGAGTGGACTTGAACGACAAGGACAGGTGTGGTGTCATCGACTTCGGCAAGCAAGAATCAGGTGAGTAGATATATATCTACGAGGGAAGTCGGGTAGATGGCGTATAGCACCCCCGCAGTTTCGTAGTGTAAAATACGATTACGTATGTGTGTGTGTGTGTGTGTGTGTGTGTGTTATGAGACTAAATGATTATCAAGATAGGTTTTAGGTATTCATGGGTTAGTTTTAGTGTAATTAGAAGTAACTTTGTTTAGCTTCTTAGTCGCGAAACCCTAAAGTAAAGATTTGCATACATGCACACACACACTCGCATAAATTTTACTTTCTTGTGCGTATATGGGGATATATATATATATACATATATGTATGTTAGTATGTATATATATATACATATACATATACATGGATGATGGGGATAGTATATGGTACTTGGAGATGAGTCGATGTGATTGGGCATTATGCCATGAGATCGGTGATGTGACTTGGTTCATATTATGTGATACGACATGTTATTATAGCGGGTCTTTAGGCGATGTGTTTTCATACACGCGCATATATATATATATATATATATATATATATATATATATGTTGATGGTATCGGAATGTACTAGACTTTCGATCAGTACCCCTAATTCAGGATATGATGATAAGGATACCAGAGGAATAATGAGATAAATGTGATATTCGACCCGTACCCAGATTTGGGATGCCGTACGATGGATTTACCGTACATGATATAATTATGATGATAGATCCGCACTCTTGACTCGAGGATGTCATATTATATATTGTATCGTACGTGATACTATTGAGGCGGGATCACCGACTACTAGATATAAATATCGACTCAGACTTAGATGGTTTTCCTTACCCTTTCGATTAGTCTATTAGTTTAGTCCTGTAGTTTACTTAGTAGATATTAGGCTGGGCTCGAGTCATACTTATTTCCAAAACTAACGAATCGTGAGTATTTTAAAGACAGGCCAAGAGATACTACGGATATTTCAAAGGACGTACCTTTTCTTTTAAACACCCTAGTCCCTATTTTCTAAACACTACGATTCATGTTATTTCAAATGCCAAAACTGTATGACTCATATTTATTATGTACATTCTTTATTGTTGCATTTACTATTCATTTGCTATATATTCCTGTTGTTCGTATCGTACGCATGCTTATATGTGTTTTCGTTAGTTATTATGAAACCTGTTGTCAGGACACCGGCACCGTTACCGATGATGTGTATGCTCCACGTACACCTGCTTGCCGGCTCACACACATCATTATCGGTAATTGCCATGTCACGTACATATTAGAAAACACTATTTCATTAGTATAAATTGCTAGCTGATAGTTCCAATATGTTATTGCTTTTATATGCTAGTTTAATTATTGCATTCCTTACTTGATATCAGAAGCATTCATATATTCATGTGCCATGCAATATTATGGAGTTTTATGCCGGTAATGCACTGTTATTTACTCTTGAGATTGGGATTTCGGATTTCCATGAGATTTCTGGATTTGGAGAAACCGCAAAGATTTTATAAACTTATTATCATTTTAAAGATAGAATATTGCGGTTTTCTCATGACTTGATTTGAGAGGAGTCCACCATGAGTTTTCTCGGCTTTTGAGCTATATCATACACCCGATTCGAGGAGGAGGAGGAACCGTCTGTGGGTGCATGGTGGACCCGGTGCGGTACCCCGGGGCAAGATGGTCGCAGATGATGGCGTTGAGCCTGGCAGGGGAGCACTACCGACCGGTGATTTTATTGTGACTCGACCGATATCCGGAAGATACCGATCGGAGTATAGGCCAGTCCAGATTGTCGGAGCCTGAGGTATTGAGATTTGATGTTACGGGCCAGTCCGGATTGCCGGAGCCTGAGATATTGAGATAGCGAGATATATATTTTGTGTCGATGCTAGACACTGATTTTCTGTTGATTTCATTGATGATATCTCGATTTATTTATACAGAAATCTCACTAAATTAAGAAAGCAGTTTTCCCAATCATGATGTATTTTGTTTTCATTATATTACATCCATACATCATATATGTATTATGTTGCTACCTGAGGCATTGACACGAGCACTTGGTATTACACTTATGTATAGATTTTTACCCTTACCATTTTTATATGCTTCAGGATTTATTATATTGAAGATATATTACTGTATGACCTAGGATTGAGTCATACATGCGATTTCTGCTCGGTGATTTTTCTACTCACGAGTTGGCAACTCACCCCCGTTGTGCCACAGTTTCTTGCAGGTTTTGCCATACAGGTTTCCTTGGCGGCTTTGCTGGCACACTGCTTCTTTCCGGGTGATTGCTTTGGTAGGTGGGTTCACTCGCATCGTGACCACCCTTGTATTTTATTTACATTCTGTTGTATCTAGTAAACTCCATCAACCAGACTTGTACTAATTTATAGACTTAGAAGACCGGTGTATATTCTTTCGACCTTAGGGTCGCGCTTGTATTATTATGGTTTTCTTGATGATATTAGTTTCCTTTGAGTTTTGATCCTCGCCCTTCGGCGTTGTATATTATATTTCTTGCGTGGTTGTGGCCTCCAATTGGGGAAGAGCTAGCTCCCGTTTGGGGATGCCTTTATTCATATTATCCATGTTTGTACCCGTTTGGGGCCAGTATTTACAAAGGAGACTATGCCGAAATTTTCGGAAAAGACTTGATGTTTTAAAAAGGGTTTACTACGAATTTTCAAAGTGATTTATATGCAAACTTTAAAACAAGTTTTCCTTCACTTCTTTCTTTCAAATGGTTTAGATTTCTGGGATTTTTGGCTTACTTGAATTAGATGGGGTCCTATAGACTTCATATGATTCAAGTGCCAGTCACGTGCTATTTCGGGTCGTGACAAAGTTGGTATCAGAGCTCTAGGTTTAATCCTGGTTCGAGTCTATGTTTGACTATGCGGAGTCTAGGGCGTATATATATATATATATATATATATATATATATATATATATATATATTTGGAACCTAGGCTTGACCTTACGGAACTTAGATTTGGTCGAGGGGGTATTAGACCCGAACATTTGTCGTATAGGTTGACCTTTGTTGATGGAGTAGGTGACTTAAATAGAGTGGCGTACCGTGTGTATGTTCCGCGGCATAATTACAATACGCTACTCCACTTAAGAAGCCTTAGGATGTACATTTTCTTGTACAGTATTATATTCATTCCTATGATCTATCCTCATCGATATCGGTTTATGGTTTCTGCTGCCACGATTACATGGGCAGAGAGAGCTTCGGCTAGAGTTGCGGTCAGCACGAGCTCGTCACGGACGAGGACTGACCAGGGCGTGATTCCAAGGACATACGATTGCATAGATGTATCGTCCTATTATGTTTTCGCGCCATGAGCATTTGATGGATTGCTTCTACAAATTTCTCGAACGTGCAGATCAGCACCAGAGGATTAGGCCACTGCTAGAGGCCAGCCAGAATGTGATGACCGTCAATGCACCGTTATTCTTGATGATTGAGGCACGTTTCAGCGTGCGGACGAATGATTCAATTGTTGTTGCAACTGACAAAATATCGCCCCAGATGTTTGAAGCTAATGCAGCACGAGTTGTACTTAGAGATATGATAGAAGATCGCTAGTCACCCAAGGAGGAATGACTAGGACATATGGTTCATTGCATACCCCGATGCCAGGTCATCCGATTGATTGATTCCGGCTAGAGAAGACTTCACGCAGGTACGTTGAGAGTCGATAGAAGACGATCGAATATCAGAAACCTATTTTTCCAAGTTTAAGGTATTCGAAAAAACATGCAAGTAATTCTGTAGATCCTCTAGAAGAATGAAACCCTAACTCGATATAATGACCATGGAAATGCCTTGGAACCTTAGGGTTTGCGGCAGTTCCGCGGTGCCATTAATAAGGCTTGGGTTTGCTCTTCTACGGCTGGTCCATATGTACTGTGTCATGTACTGGATATTATTAAACTGTGCACGAGTGTTGAGCTCTAGGGGAATTATGGAACTTTGACGAATCGATCGAAAGGTTCGACGTCGTTCGGATATCATGTGATATATTGCTTGAAAGACTCCAGATATGAGTATAGTCGTTGGAGCACAGTCCATGCAGCCACGAAGAAACGAGTCCGAATCAGTCGACATTAGAGAATAGTGGAGTAAGAGGTTCGTATGAGATCTTGATGAGATGATGTTCCACTCCGTTGACATCAGAGATGTGATACGCATGCAGAGGCATTGTATATGGATATGTCTTCCAGAAGGAGTCGTGATGAGTATGCAGCAGTTCCGGAACGAGAAATAGATTTACTAAAGGATGATGACTTCCGGGCAGTTCAGCAGAAACGAGATTTGGGAGAGACCTCGACAGAACCTTTCTGTAATACTATACGAGAAGACTTGGACCCAGGAGCGGTCATATTATGCCCACCCAGCAGGCCAGAGTTCGGCATCGTCGATGAGACATGTTATGAGTGACCATGATAGTTGACCATAGATCTTTAGAGGATGTGCCAGAGCAGAACTGTTTCCGTCATTTTGGATTTTGGTATTTGGGCGATTTATTTGCATGATTGAGATTTTGTGCACCACAGTTGCACTTGACTTCGATTTGATGTCATTCGAGATGTTGATTTTGATTTCATGCCTATGGAATGCATGTGATTTGACTTGTGCTTTCGGCATAGTTTTCATGCACTTTTAGTATTTTGATTCGATTTTGCGCACGCTGATGCATATGGTTGTGAGATTATATACCACGGTAAATCTGACTTGGATTGAGATTTGTTGTATACCGTCGATTTCGATTGTGATATTCGATATTGTTTTCTTACACCTTGTGCACTTGAGTTAGATTTTGCGCATACTTGACGCGATTGATGCGATTTTGGTGCACACCAGATACACTAAATCGAGATTCTTCGTGCATATCAGATGCACCTGATATTGTTGTCAGGCACACCCGTTGCCTTTGACAGGTGTTTCGTGCACACCCGTTGCACTTAGATTTGGTTTCTGTGCACATGTATGGCACATTCATGGATTTCGATTTTCGTGCGCACCAGATACACGTAGTATTCTTATGCACATTTTGGGATTGATTCTTGTGGAGCAGTACGTTTTTATGATATTTACTATTTGTTTTAGTACTGAGCAGGACTAGTCAGAGGACAGTACCTGAATATATTTTTGCATGCATTGATAGTTATCGAAGGGATTTCCAAAAAGGAGCTATAGTTTCAGTATTTACTTACGTGTCCGAGATGACACGAGACATTTAACAAAGGAAACCCTTCTAAATTATTTTCAAAACGGCGGGACGTGCATGTTAAACAAAGGGTATATATATATATAGTTATTTTCTTACAATAGACGTCCGCCACTGTGCAGTGATACACGCATCGCACAGCGACTTGAAAGGGTTTGGCATGCATTTCTTTTTGATATTTTGACGAATTTACAACGATCTTTACATGTATAGTTTGATGTATATCATGTTGGTTTTCGTATTGGGCTTTGACATTGGTGTCTTCGCCATAACTCCGATGATTGCGGGATGCTTGACGGAGTTTTGATTTTGGTTTATATACTCGTTTTTCATGCGCATGCATTGTGCTACGATGTGTTTTATGTATTTATAATTTCGGAGCCCCGACGACTTGATCTTTTTACTGAAAAGTTTTAGTATTTGAGGGGTTTAAATTTAAATTCGGGGACCGAATTTATTTAAGGGGGGAAGACTGTAACATTTCAGAAAAATAAAATATTATTTTTGGGAATTTAAATAATTAAATAATAAATATTATGAATATTTTAATAATGCGGTATAATTATATACCGATAAATTAGGAAATATTTGGAAATTATGTTAATTATAGAATTTGAAAGGGATTATAAGATTGGAGCATTCATAGATTGTTATATAATTAAGTATATTCTATGTTAATGCTAAGAACGATTAATTTTTGCTAATTGCATTAAGCTTTATTTTTGCATCATGACATGCAAGAAAACTTGTTTCATTTTTTTTACCATGGCTTTTCTTTATTCTTCATGCATGGCTTTGTTTTTATTGAGAAGAGAAGAAAAGAAAAAGGGAAAAAGAAAAGAAAAGGGAAAAGAATAAACAATATGGCATGGGCATAAGAGAGAAGAGAGGGTGAAGGGTCTTGTGTTGACCATGGCATTTTCCCCTTCATTATTTCCTTCATCTTTTTCACTCCTCTTCCTCTCATGGCTGCCCTCTTCTTCTCCCTCCTCTCCCTCATCACAACACACCTTAAAACACATCCAAATATCATCTCCCTTTCATTAAAAATGTGCACAAGCTCACTACAAGCATTTTGGACCAAGAAAGCTAGGATTTTAAGCACTTGGGGCAACTCAAGAAAATTCTTGAGTTGCCAAATGAGATAATTCTTGCACCATTAGAATAGTAATTCATTTCCTTTAGCTTTCATGTTAGTTTAGAATCGGTTTAGTAAGGTTATGTGTGTTAGTTATATGTATGCCCTAGAGGCCATTGTTGTACATATGATGTATATTATAGTGGATGCTTGGATATATATAGAGAGGACTTTCTTGCTCGATATGATAGTATGCTATCTGGTTTCACTTTATCTAAACATGTTAACAAATACTGTTTTATGATCACGTGTTGATAAAGCCCTTAGGATATGTATTCAACTACTAGGACTATGATACAGATCATACTAGTGGGGCCAGGGTAGTCTACGAGTATATCCTATAACTGTTCCTAGTCGAGGGTGTATCGAGACAGGGCATCGATACTCCAGAGTAGGCTAGCGTATACGCATCTTGACCCATATGATGGGCGATGGGTGATCCCATATCCATTGGTGTTGGACATCAAAGATGGTATACGGGTGTTCAGTGTAGACTGGGTACACTGAACGGACTCGCCGAGAACTCCTGGATGGTATTATACCTATCGCCAGATAGCAGTTCTCCGATGACACTGGTACAGGTTAGTCTGTAGACCCGAGATCGTCATAGAGTCTTGTGTGATACCCACTGTGCTTTGATTTCCACCTTACCACGTCCAAGAGGGCGTGCAAAACGGTGGCTTTTGGGTACAGTCTCGAATCACATGTAGGCAATGAGCGATAGGAGGGGTTTCGTCTCTCCCGATATAGGGAGTTGATGTTGTGCTGTGTTCGATTGGCTATAACTGGAAGTCCCTGGCCAGGGCTGATATGGAGATTTACTGGTAAGTGTTATCAGTAGTTTCTCAACCTGTTATGAGCCTTACATCGACACGACTTATCGGTTACTGGGGTCTGACGTTTACCACCCCTAGACTAGATATGCAACATATCAGACGAAGAGACCGGACTGTACGATAGTGTTTATTGGGTCAGCGCAAAAAAATCGGACCCCTCGTTTTGGATTCGCAGGAGAATGTACAGGCTTGCTTGTTGATCTTCTGATTGCTCAATACACGGGTGGCTGTTACGTTTAGCTGACCGCTTGCAGCTTGTGGGTGTTTGATATGATCATCACCTACTGCCGGCATATTGACGATTCTTTAGAGTCCTACACAGAGGTTTCCTGGCTCAGGCAAAACGGAGTAGGGGCATATATGCGGTATGTGCGGGACCAAGAATAATACGATATGAGATACCGTATTCTATTCTCGCGATATGAGATATCGGCCGGGTATATGTGATATAGCCGGGTCATCGGATCAAGTGTTGATTCGATGAATTGGTACATGTTAAATTAGTCGGTTATATATACTATAGCCGGATTGTCGGATCAAGTGTTGATTCGATAATTTAAAGCATAATTATATATGTGATATATTACATTACGTTAACTAATATAAGCTCGCTTTATTGATTCATTTTCTCACTGGATAATACATTAATGTATATGCGATATTTGTTAATTGTATTATTTTCCTTTGTTACAAAATATATTGTATATGTGATATATAATATTGTAACAAGTTAGGGTTACAAATGCAACATGGTTGTAAAGTTTAAACAAAGTTAGGGTTTGGATTTGGGTTAGCTTTTTCATGAAGCTTCATGAAGCTTTCCTTTTGTCATTTTCCTTTGATATTTTGTGTAGATATTATTTAACCCAACCCAAACCCTTAATTCTAGTTCATTCTCTACATGAGTTAAAGCCTTGATATTATTAACTCACGGTTGTCATTTTGTAACCATAACAATAACAATAATTCATTATTCATCACAAAAGCTTTCTTCTTCTTCTTTCTCCTTGAAAAAGCTTTCTAGTTTTTTTGTGAAGTAATGATTTAAAGTGAAAAATTGAAAACAAAAGATTGTAAAATTCCTATTTCATCATCCTCATCTATTCTATCCACTTAGATTAGGGTGTTCACTTCACTAATACTTGATTAGAAAAGTGAGAGCTTGAGTTTGAGATTCTTCAAGGTAGATCATTTTCGAAAAGGAAGACTTCAAGCAAGAATGGATCATTCGACTTGTGGAGCCTCTCTTGAGTCCGGAAGATCATGGATCGCGGAAAAAAGACTACTACTCGGAGCTTATGAAGCGAAGGAACGGACTACAAAGGTTGTAATCCCCCTCTCTTAGATATAAAAATTGTTTACATGCATAGTTAACCCTAATTCTCTAGTTAAGATCTTGGTTAGGGTTTGTTTAGCACCCCAAAAATTCTAAAGAAGCATGTTTGATGCTTGCCAAAACCTTGCTAAGGTGCTATGCTAACGCTACAAGTGGTATCAGAGCCAAGCTAGAGCATTAGGAGTTGTCTAGACGAAGTTAGAAGTCCGATCGAACCCCGAAACCCCGAAATGACCCCTTTTCTGGAAATTTTTCAAAAAGTTAACATTTTTCATATTAAAAATACTCATAAAATCATGCAGGGAATTTTATGGACCCACCTGAAGAAAGTGTCCCTAACTCGCTACAGTGACCACGTAACCGCGGCCAAAACCTGGTTTTGGCGGCGGTTCCGCGGCACCACTGTGGAGGCTTAGGACGGGCACTTCAGCGACGGTCTATAGGTGCTGGGGCATGCTACTGGGAATTTTTATTTTCTGCCCAAGTGTTGAGCTCACTGGGGTATTTTGGGAATTCGTTGTGTCTGTCGAATTATCTAACTTCGCCTAGTTATCTGTGATGTTTATGTGTTGTTGTGATATGTTATATTGGATCGTTGTGTATTGAATAGCCGGGGGTTTTATGTGAGATGAGAGTTTTCTTTTTCATTCATGTAAAATTCATTTGTATGTAATATTCTTTTATTGGGGCACTTCCGGGTTGAGGATGATGTCAATATTGTATATTATTTACTTTTCCGCATTAGGATAGACCCAAGGCGGAGAGCACAAGTAACCGGGTTCTAGGGTCCAGTGGGAGGCCATCTCGAGGAGTCGAGACCGGGTCTCCTAACCCTAGAATTGGCAGGGTTACTTGCCGCTCTCGTAGGGGTCTAGGGATGTGGGTTTAGCTATTCATCGCGACTGTGGAATCCGTGTTTTATATAGGCTCAAAATAAAACACGGATGTCCTAGTATATCCAATATTTCATATGTTGACTTCTGCTGCTATGTTCTGTGATGAGATCATATTATTGCCTGAGACGAATGCTTATACTATATGTTGATATATAAATATTGCTGCTTTCGTTTCTTCTGTGATGCTTAAGAAGCTTAAATGATGGGTTTTATTAATAAGATTAATAAAAGAAAAGAAACTTAAAAGATATTGTAGAATCAAATTTTTCAAAAAGGGTAGCTACAGTTATTGCTTTATATAGCGGTATTCCTTGTAGAATATCCAGCACCTTATTCGATAAGGAAAGAGCCGAGATCCCTTCACCGGGAGTGACCTCTTTAGCAAAACTGGCAGTTGCTACAAACTCACGATTTAGTTTTTGATTGCTTCTATAGTTCTTGCTTTGCACAGCGGTATTTATGAAATATCCTGCACCTTATTCGATGAGGAAAGAGCCAAAATCCCTTAACCGGGAGTGACCTCTTTAGCGAAACTAGAAAAGCCTTAAAAACATTTCTTTTTCAAAATCACTTGTTTCTACAACGATATCAAGTTCATTATGCTCATGGTTTTTAGAAAAACCTACGTAGCCCTCCGTCATTTCAGATAAGTCCTACTTAGTATTCGTGCTACGTTTGTTGACCTTCGTCAAGGCGTAGTGTGCGGTAGCTGACTAGTATTTATCTGCAGCATGTGATGCAATTGTTTTAGGGTAGTCGTACGACCTTGTTGACCTCCGTCAAGGGTCGTGCAGGTGGGTTTAATTCAATCAGGAAATGACGGGTTGAACTTGACTAGTAGCCTATGGTTTGTTGACCTCCGTCAAGGTCATAAGACGCTAGGGGTAAAAGATATTATCGGGAATTTCAAGTGTTGAAATTTGCAATGAGATTGCATACCTTCTATGAGATAGATGGATCCCGATACCCACTGCGAGTAAAAGTTACTCCTGGGAGAATTTTACACAGGACAATTAGCCGATCAAGTAGGTGTCTAGAAAGATATTAACGGGGTTATGCCTCTGGGAAAACGAGGTTTATTTTAATTAGGTCCGTGCGAAAGCACGGGGAACCTCTCTCAAAGTACCAACACTGATCTGGCTGAAAGATTGGTGAACTTGTAGGGTGTAATTAATCCCGGCTAATCTTACCTTTTAGGGTTTGAAGAAAGATTTGATTAAAACAGCAGGAGCCATCCTTATTAGATAAGATAATAACCAATCTAATCTTGCAAGAGCGCACGCTAAAGTGTTTTTCTTCTCTCTCTCTCTCTCCAGGTAGCGACCATGTCAGGCCTTAATCAAGATAATAATATAGATGTATTGACCGAACCCGCTTGTTATACTGAGCAGGGGAACGTTGGTCCCTTTCTTTCTTATAATTGTTATAAGACTGAACAGGAAATAGGGGAATACCAGAATTCACACGCCGCCCAAACGAAGAATAAACATATTGATGTATCTTCTTCGGATGTGTTAGTTACCGAGAATTATTTCTCAGTTCACTCTACGTCCTGAGCATTAGATACTAGATCAGGATCCCACATATGCAATATATTGCATGGGCTAAAGAAAGGTAGAGAACTGGGAATGGGTGATCATTCTGTAAGAGTAGGGAATGGTGCAAATGTTGCAGCCAAAGCAGTTGGCGAATATCACCTTGTATTACCAAGTGGTAATACATTGATTCTGAACGAATGCTATTATATACCGAACATGATATGCAACATTATATCAGTTTCTTTATTAAGTAAAGAAAGATATAATTTTGTAATACAGGATGATGTTATGAACATCTTCTTAAATCAAAAGTTGATTGGATCAGGCTCGTTAAATAATGGCATATACGTTCTAAATCAAAACACGGTTCTTAATATACAGAACACACACAAGAGGAAAAGTTCAGAAATGAACGAATCCTTCTTGTGGTATTGTAGACTTGGTCATATCAATGCGACACGACTTGCTAAGTTACATAAAGATGGTTATTTAAATACGTTCGAATTATCATCTTATGAAACTTTCCATTCATGTCTCAAAGGCAAAATGACCAAAACTCCGTTTAGTGGACATGGAGAAAGAGTTACGGAACTCTTAGGACTGATACATAGTGATGTATGCGGTCCCATGTCTACATATGCCAAGAATGGTTCCTCGTACTTCATTACATTCACTGACGATCTCTCAAGATACGGACATGTGTTCATGTTGAAACACAAGTCTGAAACTTTTGAGAAATTCAGAGAATATAAGAACGAAGTAGAGAACCAAACGGGTAGAAGTATTAAAATCCTTCGATCTGATCGAGGAGGAGAATACTTGAGCAATGAGTTCCTCGATTATCTAAAAGAGAATGGGATTCTGTCACAGCTTACTCCTCCCTATACACCACAGCACAACGGTGTATCAGAGCAGAGGAATTGCACCTTATTAGATATGGTGCGCTCTATGATGAGCACTGCTGAGTTACCTATTACCTTTTGGGTTTATGCACTTGAGACAGCCATATACCTATTGAATAGAGTTCCAACCAAATCAGTGCCTATCATTCCATATGAGATATAGGAGGGGAAGAGACCGTGTCTTAATTTCGTTAAGATATGGGGTTGCCGAGCCTATGTTAAAAGGCAAAATCCGGACAAGCTCGAGGCAAGATCGTTTTTGTGAAAGTTTGTAGGATATCCCAAGCATTCGCGAGGACATATCTTCTACCACCCTGAGGAACAAAAGGTATTTGTTGCTCAGCATGCCACCTTTTTAGAAAAGGAATTTCTTGCAAAGGAAATTAGTGGCAAGGAGGTAGAACTGGAAGAAGTTCCAGTTACACAAACTGAAACAGAAGATTTGGTAGAACCAGAGGATTCAGTAGTTCCCAACGAACTCCAGCCTCTTCGCCGATCTAGTAGGGTTCCTCATCCACCTGAGAGATACTACGGTTTTCTCATTGATGGTGGGAGCGAGGATTGCATCATGGAAGATGATGACCCGACTAGTTTCGAGCAGGCCATCACGAGTAGTGACTCTGTGAAATGGCTGGATGCAATGCGATCTGAGATGGAATCCATATACACCAACAAAGTATGGACTTTGGAAGTTGCTCCTGAAGGGGTAAAACCCATGATCTTTAAGAAGAAACTTGGTGTAGATGGAAAATTTGAGACTTTCAAAGCTAGACTTGTTGCAAAGGGTTTTCTTCAACGACCAGGTATGGATTATGACGAAACCTTTTCTCCAGTGGCTATGCTTAAGTCCATCCGGATCTTACTTGCCATTGCTGCATACCATGACTACGAAATCTGGCAAATGGATGTTAAGACCACCTTTCTAAATGGTGATTTAGAGGAGTGCGTGTACATGACTCAGCCAGAGGGCTTCGTAGACAGTGGGAGCAGCGGAAAGGTGTGCAAGCTGCTTAAATCCATTTACGGGTTAAAGCAGGCATCGCGGAGTTGGAACATCTATTTTGATGTTGTAGTCAAAGAGTTTGACTTCATCAAAAACATAAATGAACCTTGTATATACAAGAAGGTGGCAGAGAGTAAGGTTGTCTTCCTCGTATTGTACGTGGATGGCATACTCTTGATAGGAAATGATATTCCTATGCTGCACTCGGTTAAACTCTTCTTATCATATAGATTCTCAATGAAAGATCTAGGTGATGCCTCCTGCATTTTGGGGATTAAGATCTATAGAGATAGATCTAGACGGATACTGGGATTGTCCCAATCCAGGTACATTGACACCATACTAAAGAGGTTTAGTATGGAAGAATCCAAGCGTGGGAATTTACCCACGATCTCTGGACTCACTCTCTCCAAAGAGATGTCTCCCAAGACTGATTTGGAAAGAGCTCGCATGCAAAGGATACCCTATGCTTCGGCAGTAGGCTCTATCATATACGCGATGCTATGTACCAGACCCGATATAGCATACTCACTAAGTTTAGTGAGTAGGTATCAAGCAGATCCTGGAGAGAATCACTGGACAACTGTGAAGAACATTCTCAAGTACTTGAGAAGGACTAAAGAGATGTTCTTGGTGTATGATAACGGAGAACTCCATGTGGAGTCCTTTACCAATTCGAGCTTCCAAAGTGATAAAGACGACTCTAAGTCGCACTCGGGATTTGTCTTTACTCTAAATAGAGGGGCGGTTTGTTGGAAGAGTTCCAAACAGGAAACTGTGGAAGACTCGACGATGGAGGCTGAATACATCGCTGCCAAAGAGGCTGTCTGGATAAAGAAGTTCATCACTGAACTTGGTGTGGTTCCGTCCATTGAGTATCCAATACCTCTGTATTGCGAAAACAATGGAGCTGTGGCTTTGGCCAAGGAACCCAGGTCCCATCAGAAGTCCAGACATATTCTGAGGCGGTATCACCTGATCCGGGAGACAGTTGATCGCCGGGAGATAGAGGTCAGGAGAGTTGATATGAAGGACAACACTGTGGATCCACTCACAAAGGCCATTCCTCAGATACAATTTGAGAGACTCTTCAGGATGTTGAGTATGAGATACTACAACAGCTGGCCTTAGTGCAAGTGGGAGATTGTTAGTTATATGTATGCCCTAAAGGCCATTGTTGTACATATGATGTATATTATAGTGGATGCTTGGATATATATAAAGAGGACTTTCTTGCTCGATATGATAGTATGCTATCTGGTTTCACTTTATCTAAACATGTTAACAAACTGTTTTGTGATCACGTGTTGATAAAGCCCTTAGGATATGTATTCAACTACTAAGACTATGATACAGATCATACTAGTGGGGCCAGGGTAGTCTACGAGTATATCCTATAACTGTTCCTAGTCGAGGGTGTATCGAGACAGGGCATCGATACTCCAGAGTAGGCTAGCGTATACGCATCTTGACCCATATGATGGGCGATGGGTGATCCCATATCCATTGGTGTTAGACATCAAAGATGGTATACGAGTGCTCAGTGTAGACTGGGTACACTGAACGGACTCGCTGAGAACTCCTAGATGGTATTATACCTATCGCCAGATAGCAGTTCTCCGGTGACACTGATACAGGTTAGTCTGTAGACCCGAGATCGTCATAGAGTCTTGTGTGATTCCCACTGTGCTTTGATTTCCACCTTACCACGTCCAAGAGGGCGTGCAAAACGGTGGCTTTTAGGTACAATCCCGAATCACATGTAGGCAATAAGCGATAGGAGGGGTTTCGTCTCTCCCGGTATAGGGAGTTGATGTTGTGCTGTGTTCGATTGGCTATAACTGGAAGTCCCTGGCCAGGGCTGATATGGAGACTTACTGGTAGGTGTTATCAGTAGTTTCTCAACCTGTCATGAGCCTTACATCGACACGACTTATCGGTTACTGGGGTCTGACGTTTACCACCCCTAGACTAGATATGCAACATATCAGACGAAGAGACTGGACTGTACGGTAGTGTTTATTGATTGGATTTGCAGGAGAATGTACAGGCTTGCTTGTTGATCTTTTGATTGCTCAATACACGGGTGGCTGTTATGTTTAGCTGACCGCTTGCAGCTTGTGGGTGTTTGATATGATCATCACCTACTGCCGGTGTATTGACGATTCTTTAGAGTCCTACACAGAGGTTTCCTGGCTCAGACAAAACGGAGTAGGGGCACATATGCGGTATGTGCGGGACCGAGAATAATACGATATGAGATACCGTATTCTATTCTCACGATATGAGATATCGGCCGGGTATATGTGATATAGCCGGGTCATCGGATTAAGTGTTGATTCGATGAATTGGTACATGTTATATTAGTCGGTTATATGTACTATAGCCGGATTGTCGGATCAAGTGTTGATTCGATAATTTAATGTATAATTATATATGTGATATATTACATTACGTTAACTAATATAAGCTCGCTTTATTGATTCATTTTCTCACTGGATAATACATTAATATATATGCGATATATGTTAATTGTATTATTTTCTTTTGTTACAAAATATATTGTATATGTGATATATAATATTGTAACAAGTTAGGGTTACAAATGCAACATGGTTGTAAAGTTTAAACAAAGTTAGGGTTTAGATTTGGGTTAGCTTTTGGGTTAGCTTTTTCATGAAGCTTCATGAAGCTTTCCTTTTGTCATTTTACTTTGATATTTTGTGTAGATATTATTTAACCCAACCCAAACCCTTAATTCTAGTTCATTCTCTACATAAGTTAAAGCCTTGATATTATTAACTCATGGTTGTCATTTTGTAACCATAACAATAACAATAATTCATTATTCATCACAAAAGCTTTCTTCTTCTTCTTCCTCCTTGAAAAAGCTTTCTAGCTTTTTGTGAAGTAATGATTTAAAGTGAGAAATTGAAGACAAAAGAGTGTAAAATGTTAGTGTATATGCCCTAGAGGCCATTACTGTATCATACTAGTTTATATATTACTTGATGGAAGCTTGGGATATTCACAGTTGTATATACAATCTTGCTCGAAATGGTAGTATGCTACTTGGTTTGTCTCTGCTTTAATATGTGCATGTGTTTCTTTTAGCATATTGCTGATATACATATTAGTAGAGCCCTTAGGATCTTTGCTTGATTACCAGCGTTGTGATGGCGCTCACACTCGTGGGAGCTGGGTAATCCATAAGCACATCCTTATACTGGTCCCTGGTCGTTGGACTATCGAGACAGGGCATCGATACTCCGGAGTAGACTAGCGTATGCGCTTCTCATCCCAGCGTGGGAGACGGTCTGTCCCACAGCCGTCAGTACGTCGTACTTGAGATAGTATGCGGGTGCTCGTTAGGTTACGAGTACACTGGACAGGACTCGTCGGGAACTGTTGGTTGGTATTATACCTATCGTCAGTTATCAGTTCCCAGGTGACATGAGTACAGCTTAGTCCGCTGACTTGACACTGTCACTTCGCCTCGAGTGTGTTCCCACTGCACTTTGATTACTACCCTACCACGGCTCAAAGGAGTCATGCAAACAGGTAGTTTTTGGGTGCAGTCCCGAAGCACTTGGAGGCAGTGACGGTTAGACAGGATTCGTCTCTCCCGGTATTGGGGGTTGACATCGCGCTGTGTCTAGGAGAGCCATTACACGAGTAGTCCCTGGCCAGGACAAGCGAGATATACTGGTAGGTTTCCAGTGTTATCTCAGGGTGTTCTGGGCTACACTCCGACACGACTTGTACCGCTATTAGGGGACTGACGTTCACCGCCCCTAGGCCCGCCATGCGATGTATCAGACGAACAGACCGGACTGTACGGAGACTGTCACATACAGGCTCAGTAGGAGTTCAGATGGGGTTCACCTCGTCAGTCTTCTTATCGACATCTACCTGGGGACCGTTACGTACAGCTAGTGCCGCTTGCGGTCTGTGGTTAAACCCACTGCCAGCGTAGTGTCGAGTTTTTAGAGTCCCATACAGAGAGCTATTCGCCTTTAGGCAAAATGAGTAGAGGTCGCATGGTTTTGCGACAGGGTTCGTTCACATCCGCGCACTTGTGCACGTTTGCTGTCCGGACAGCTTATACTAGCGGGTTTTGGCTTAAGCCAGATCCTAGTATAGATTTGGGATTGGTTTTATCTCATTGTATTCATGTTCCTCGGATCACGAATACGGGTGCGTATGCACAGTTGCTTGAGACAGAGGGAGAGGACTTTGATTAGGGTTAATGACTATTGTCATTTTATTAACCCTAATGCTTATGTGTGTATTATGGTTAATTGATATTAGTTTAAATAATTGTGCATGGTTATGGTTGTTGACCATTTGACCTTCTTGACTTGTTGACCTAGGTTGACACTTTGACCATCATCATTTCATTTGGAAGATGCTCTTTGATCCTTGCAAATTGCATTAAAAATGAAATGATAATGGTCATGTCTTGATTAACCATGACAATTATCTAGCTAATTATCTAATTACAATAATTCACACATATATGAGAGAATGCTTCATATTTTCTCTCATTCTATTATTTTCTTTCTCTCTCTTGTTCTTCCTCTCCCTCAAGCTCTCCCCTCTCATGTGTTGAGAAACACTTGAGCTTGAGAAAAACCCTTTCTTGATAATCTCTACTCTCATCTAGGGTTCAAGGATTAGCACTTCTTGCACCCTAGTTACTTCTTGCTTGGAGTTGAAGCCAAAGGTCGAGGCTTTCGGGTGGATCTTTCTTCGACGTGAGAAGACGACAAAGGTGACCTCCTTCCACCACTCCAAGGAGCAAGGAGAGAAGGACATAAAGCCCAAGGTATAACTTTTCTAGCACTTAGCTAGTTTCTAGTTAGCTTTAGCTTGTTTTTGTTTAGCAAAGATCCTTCATAGTCTAGTCCATGTTGCCTAAGTTCATAAAAATTCGTTTTTTATTCCGTTTTCCGCCTCCCCGCAAGCACCGGGGTGGGCAACGTGGACTTACATAAAATTCCTACTTCATCATCCTCATCTATTCTAGCCACTTAGATTAGGGTGTTCACTTCACTAATACTTGATTAGAGAAGTGAGAGCTTGAGTTTGAGATTCTTCAAGGTAGATCATCTTCGAAAAGGAAGACTTCAACAAAGAATGGATCATTCGACTTGTGGAGCCTCTCTTGAGTCCGGGAGATCATGGATCGCGGTAAAGGGACTACTACTCGGAGCTTATGAAGCAAAGGAAATGACTACAAAGGTTGTAATCCCCCTCTCTTAGATGTAAAAATTGTTTACATGCATAGTTAACCCTAATTCTCTAGTTAAGATCTTTGTTAGGGTTTGTTTAGCACCCCAAAAATTATAAAGAAGCATGTTTGATGCTTGCCAAAACCTTGCTAAGGTGCTATGCTAACGATACAAGGTGATGTTTGAAATTTCCTAGATGAGGTTTGATGAACTCTTGAATTGAGATAGTGCAATTGAGGTTAGTAGAGGCCATACAACCCCTGTAGTGATGGTATATTGGACTAAACCAGAGACTAGAACCCCATTTAGCAAACTTAGAAATCTCCGATATCGTATTTTATGGAAATTGTGATAGGAAATTGAAATCTGCTATGATTCGGAGAACCTGAAAATTTTATAGCGATCACAGTGAGTCGTACAGGCAACCTAGAAGCTACCGTGAAGACCCGAGACCCTACCTTTCTCCCATGGCCGCAATTTTTTTCCTTCTGGCCGCAATTTGTGACCAGGGTAGGAGTGATTGCCTTCGTGTTTGGTCTAGGGCTTTATCTTCAGTAAACTAGACCCCTCCCATGTGCAAAATTGGCTAATTCAACCTAGGGTAAAATCTGGAGGTGTTTTCTTGAGTTGGTGCTTTGTTTTGCGATTTCGTTTTAACTTTGGTTTTGGTATTTGGGTTTTAACTCGATGGTTTAACGTTTGTACATCGACATCGAGGATTGTTGGTTATTCTTGCATGCGTAGACCATAGGTTTTAACCTATGTGTGATACGCATGCCATTTTGGTTTTCGTGCGTGTCACGCCCCGCTTCCCAGTGTACGGCGAAGGGGACGCGACTAGGTCCGCTACGTATATACTCAGAAGTACATACGCTAAGCGTATCTAAGAAATATAAAATAAATACACAAGAGACAGGAAATAAAAAGAATAGAAACTTTTATTTATTAACATTCTTTGTACAATGCATGAAAGGAAATACAACTGAAATAAAAAGTTGCCTAAACAGTGGCATAACAGGAAATGAAAAGTACAGAGAGGAAAAGTGTACAATGAAACTAAAGTGTAGAGTCTTCGGCAAACTTCTCCAAGTCTTCTGCAGATGGCTCGATCTCCACCGGGTCCAAACCACCTGACGATATTCAAAGAAGAAAGAAATAGAATGTCGTCAACGAACAGGTTACTCGGTAAGTCCCAAAAATAAGAGAGAAATAGACAGAGAGTAAGAGAGAGAGAGAGAGAGTAGCTTTTAATGTTGTATTATAATATTGTAATGTTGTATTAACGCTGTTATTTGTAGCCTGGTACAGAAGATGCCAGTGTATACGAGGGGAGTCCCACTTACACCGGGGACTTTGGTAACCTGTAGTACAAGGCTCCGTCGATAATACCACGGAACAACGGCATGCATGTAATTACGTCTTAAGTGACCACCTCGTGCCACCTTTAATATATTGCGTACCAGTCTACCCCTTAAACCCCGGATGTCTTGTTTGTAGTGTTATCTTGTAAATTGTATTGGTTGTATGATTGATTGACTGACC
Source organism: Agapanthus africanus (assembly GCA_030015575.1). NCBI lineage: Eukaryota > Viridiplantae > Streptophyta > Magnoliopsida > Asparagales > Amaryllidaceae > Agapanthus > Agapanthus africanus. Next base: position 948,159,618 of record CM057337.1, read on the forward strand.
GACCGAAACCATGATATCAGAAAACGATTATAACCGTAGAGTCATGTAAATAGAATACTGAGAATCATGTAAAAGGAATATATATCCATAGTTCGGTTCAGTCAAGTTGTATAAATTGATAATTGTATTCATGAATTCATGCGTTCATATTGAATTGGAATATTGAATATTATAGAATGACTTGAATCATATTCAAGTCAGATTAATCAGACTCAAACCCGAGTCAGACAACCAGAAATGTGAATCAAAGTCTTATAATTGCTAGGGTCCTTAGGGTAATTTATAAAACTTGAGGGGGTTTTATGTAAAAATACTTTTATATACTTTTTCAAAATACACCTCAAGTATTTATTGTTCGTCTTTAGAGTTGTAATGAGGGTGGATTTTATATTGTGACATTTCTAGTGAAAATATCCTAGTTTTATAAATAAGGGTATTTATCTGTAATATTGATTTATTTGAAGTTCATGGTATTTTAGTGTAAAAATTTATTCTTGTGATTTTTAGAAAAAGGTGGAATATTTATATTATAATAAAATAGATATTTAAATAATAAATATACATATGTTTATACAAAAAATAATTTTAATAAATATTTTATATTCCAAAAATCTCATTTTCTTAAGATGTCGTATTTTAAACCTTTCGAGACCGAATGCTCCTTGCGGAGGTCTGAATCTCGCACTACTAGCCCGAGGGTGCGCGGTAAACCGCACGATCCCGAACGAGTTCCCTAAAGATGGGTTGTAGCGGCATTTTGCAAAGATTGTAAAATACTATTCCTTTAGAAAACGGTTTTATAAAGTAAAAGGTATTTATTTGCAAAGTGTAATTTTCCGTATTTTAGGTTCTAGGGTTTGCTAAGCCAACTAGCCTATTTCTAAATGGTCTAAATGACAAGTCGTTAGAAGCCTCAAATCGCCTCTTCACCGCCAATTGTGGCCAGGTAAGTACAAGTGAGGAAGGAGGGATCCGCTCACGAATCGTGAGACAGGCCTTTTAAAGTTACCTAAGCTCACTTGCCTAGCCTAGACACCACAAAGTCAGGTTTAGATAAACGATCAATGTCCACAACTTATCGTGTTTTCCTAATAAGAGATATTTATTTAAAAGTGTGTCAAAACTAAAACTTCTAGAAATGATTTTATTAAGAATATGGTATTTAAATGAAAGTTTCGTTTTATCGTATTCTAAGTTTTGATGATATCGTTTTAGGGTTGTATTTGCGTGTGTGTGGAGGTAGGTCATTACCTCGTGCTCCACTTGTAAATGTATAGCAAAGTTAAGGGGTTAAATGTGAAATCGAAACATGATGGTATTAAAGTGAAAAATACGATAAATTGGAAAGGTTATCATTTCATGTGAGAAAACTTGTTCAAATTGATTTTTAAAAGTTTAATAGTCAAGATAAAGATGTTTTGGCATGAATGTATTGGTTAGAAGTGAAATTTTATAGAAAACTGAGTCGGAAATCGGATTTGTTCCGATTCCATCGGGTTTTGTAATTTCGTATTTTAAAGAAATAGAAAGGAGGATAGAATGGGACTTACAGGTTTCGATTAAGCAAAGGAGTGAGGGGGGACTAAAGGGGTTGCCGAGGCGTTGCTTCGTCGCCGGTTGTTCCTAAAAAAACGTCGCCGGGATTTTCGCCGGAATTTCATCGGAGCTTCGCCGTGAACTTGTTTTCAAAGTACACAACTCTTGGAAAATTTTGAGAGAGTGAGCTTAGGATTTTGGGGGTGAGAGGGTAGTGTGTAGGGTTGGTATTTATAGGGTTAGGCTAGGGTTAGGGTAGATGAAAAGTTAAAAATAAAAATGTGATAAAATGTAATTAAAAATGTATTAAAAGTGGAGTAATTGGGGTTTTTAAAGAGCTCTGGAAGTGGTCTGAGGCTAAAATTTTGCAGGTGCATAGGGAATATGAAAAGACACAACTTTCATGTTGTGGCCGTCGCCGGAATCGGCCGACTCGGGGGTGACTCGGCCGTAACTCGGTCGGAGCACTGAGTCGGCCGAGTCGAAACCGAGTTAGCCGATTCCCGGCCGAGTCCGGTGGCCAGGATCCCCCCCGACGGTTCATATAACTCCTTCAAGTGTTACATCTTTGGGTGTAGTGGGGTTTTTGTGAGATATGCACGTGTAAACTCTTGGTATTCTAAAGGTTTTAAAAAAAATCAATATTAAAAATAATGTGGGGTATGGGATTTGAACTCTGGTGGCTTGGTTCAGCAGTGCAAGGTATTACCAATGAGCCACAAGCTCCTTCTTGTAATTATGGAGTTATTTAATTACTTAAAATGATAGCAGCAAGAGTAAATACTCCAGGTATACATTAAATTTAAAGTAATTTCTTGTACACTAAAAATGGAGTTATTACATTCTTGTAACTTGTAATTAAAAACAAAATAATTACTTATATCTTGTGCTCAGGCTAAAATACCCCTTTATGGATTTTGAAAAAAATTTAAAATTTTGTGTAGAAAAGTGTATAGGAAAATTAGGGTTGTTATAGTGCGCGATTTCGGTTTACGATATCTTGTGTGTATATATGTAGGTACCCTCAAGTGGACTTTAATGACAAGGACGAGCATGGTATCATCGACTTCGGCAAGCAAGAATCAGATGAGTAGATATATATCTACGGAAGAAGTCGGGTGGATGGCGTATAGCACCCTCGCAGTTTCGTAGTGTAAAATACGATTACGTATGTGTGTGTGTGTGTGTGTGTGTGTGACTAAATGATTATCAAGATAGGTTTTAGGTGTTCATGGGTTAGTTTTATTGTAATTAGAAGTAACTTAGTTTAGCTTCTTAGTCGCGAAACCCTAGAGTAAAGATTTGCATACACGCGCACACACACTCGCATACATTTTACTTTCTTATGCGTATATGGGGATATATATATATATATATATATATATATATATATATATATATATACATATATGTATGTGAGTATGTGTGTGTGTGTGTGTACATATACATGGATGATGAGGATAGTATATAGTACTTGGAGATGAGTCGATGTGATTGGGAATGATGCCACGAGATCGGTGATGTGACTTGGTTCATATTATGTGATACGACATGTTATTATAGCGGGTCTTTAGGCGATGTGTTTTCATACACACGCATATATATATGTTGATGGTATGGGAATGTACTAGACTTTAGATCAGTACCCCTAATTCAGGATATAATGATAAGGATACCAGAGAAATAATGAGATAAATGTGATATTCGACCCGTACCCAGATTTGGGACGCCGTATGATGGATTTACCGTATGTGATATAATTATGATGATAGATCCGCACTCTTGACTCGAGAATGTCATATTATATATTGTATCGTACGTGATACTATTGAGGCGGGATCACCGACTACTAGATATAAATATCGACTCGGACTTAGATGGTTTTCCTTACCCTTTCGATTAGTCTATTAGTTTAGTCCTGTAGTTTACTTAGTAGATATTATGCTGGGCTCGAGTCATACTTATTTCCAAAACTAACGAATCGTGAGTATTTTAAAGACAGGCCAAGGGATACTACGGATATTTCAAAGGACGTACCTTTTCTTTTAAACACCGTAGTCCCTATTTTCTAAACACCACGATTCATGTTATTTCAAATGACAAAACTGTATGACTCATATTTATTATGTACATTCTTTATTGTTGCATTTACTATTCATTTGCTATATATTCCTGCTGTTCGTATCGCATTGCATGCTTATATGTGTTTTCGTTAGTTATTATGAAACCTGTTGTCAGGACACCAGCACCGTTACCGATGATGCGTATGCTCCACGTACACCTGCTTGCCGGCTCACACACATCATTATCGGTAATTGCCATGTCACGTAGATATTAGAAAACACTGTTTCATTAATATAAATTGCTAGCTGATAGTTCCAATATGTTATTGCTTTTATATGCTAGTTTAATTATTTCATTCCTTGCTTGATATCAGAAGCATTCATATATTCATGTGCCATGCAATATTATGGAGTTTTATGCCGGTAATGTACTGTTATTTACCCTTGAGATTGGGATTTCGGATTTCCATGAGATTTCTGGATTTGGAGAAACCGCAAAGATTTTATAAACTTATTATCATTTTAAAAATAGAAAATTGCGGTTTTCTCATGACTTGATTTGAGAGGAGTCCACCATGAATTTTCTCGGCTCTTGAGCTATATCATACACCCGATTCGAGGAGGAGGAGGAACCGTCTGTGGGTGCATGGTGGACCCGGTGCAGTACCCCGGGGAAAGATGGTCGCAGATGATGGCGTTGAGCCTGGCAGGGGAGCACTACCGACCGGTGATTTTATTGTGACTCGACGGATATCCGGAGGATACTAATCGGAGTATAGGCCAGTCCGGATTGCCGGAGCCTGAGGTATTGAGATTTGATGTTACGGGCCAGTCCGGATTGCCGGAGCCTGAAATCTTGGTTAGGGTTTGTTTAGCACCCTAAAAATTATAAAGAAGCATGTTTAATGCTTGCCAAAACCTTGCTAAGGTGCTATGCTAACGCTACAAGGTGATGTTTGAAATTTCCTAGATGAGGTTTAATGAACTCTTGAATTGAGATAGTGCAATTGAGGTTAGTAAAGGACATACAACCCCTGTAGTGATGGTAAATTGGACTAAACCAGAGACTAGAACCCCATTTAGAAAACTTAGAAATCCCTCATATCGTATTTTATGGAAATTGTGATAGGAAATTGAAATCTGCTATAACCCGGGGAACCTGAAAATTTTATAGCGATCATAGTGAGTCGTGCAGGCAACCTAGAAGCTACCCTGAAGACCAGAGACCCTACCCTTCTCCTATGGCCACAATTTTATTCCTTCTGTCCACAATTTGCGGCCAGGGTAGGAGTGATTGCCTTCGTGTTTGGTCCAGGGCTTTATCTTCAGTAAACTACACCCCTCCCATGTGCAAAATTGGCTAATTCAACCTAGGGTAAAATCTGGAGGTGTTTTCTTGAGTTGCTGCTTTATTTTGCGACTTCGTTTTAACTTTGGTTTTGGTATTTGGATTTTAACTCGATGGTTTGACGTTTGTACATCAACATCGAGGATTGTTAGTTATTCTTTCATGCGTAGACCATAGGTTTTAACCTATATGTGATACGCATGCCGTTTTGGTTTTCTTGCACGATTTCGGTTTACGATATCTTGTGTGTATATATGTAGGTACCCTCGAGTGGACTTGAATGGCAAGGACGAGCGTGACGTCATCGACTTCGGTAAGCAAGGATCAGTGAGTAGATATATATCTACGGCGGAAGTCGGGTGGATGGCGTATAGCACCCCCGTAGTTTCGTAGTGTAAAATACGATTACGTGTGTGTGTGTGTGTGTGTGTGTGTGTGTGTGTATGTGTGTGTGTTTGTATTGTGAGACTAAATGATTATCAAGATAAGTTTTAGGTGTTCATGGGTTAGTTTTAGTGTAATTAGAAGTAACTTAGTTTAGCTTCTTTGTCGCGAAACACTAGAGTAAAGATTTGCATACACGCACACACACGCTCGCATACATTTTACTTTCTTATGCGTATATGGAGATATACATACATACATACATACATACATATATATGAGTATGTGTATATATATATACATATACATGGATGATGAGGATAGTATATGGTACTTGAAGATGAGTCGATATGATTGGGAATGATGCCACGAGATCGGTGATGTGACTTGGTTCGTATTATGTGATACGACATGTTATTATAGCGGGTCTTTTGGCTATGTGTTTTCATACACACGCATATATATATATATATATATATATATATATTGATGGCATCGGAATGTACTATACTTTAGATCAGTACCCCTAATTCAGGATATGATGATAAGGATACCAGAGAAATAATGAGATAAATGTGGTATTCGATCCGTACCCAGATTTGGGATGATGTACGATGAATTTACCGTACGTGATATAATTATGATGATAGATCCGCACTATTGACTCGAGGATGTCATATTATATATTGTATCGTACGTAATACTATTGAGGCGGGATCACCGACTACTAGATATAAATATCGACTCAGACTTAGATGTTTTTTCTTACCCTTTCGATTAGTCTATTAGTTTAGTCCTGTAGTTTACTTAGTAGATATTAGACTGGGCTCGAGTCATACTTATTTCCAAAACTAACGAATCATGAGTATTTTAAAGACAGGCCAAGGGATACTACGGATATTTTAAAGGACGTACCTTTTCTTTTAAACACCGTACTCCCTATTTTCTAAACACCACGATTCGTGTTATTTCAAATGCCAAAACTGTATGACTCATATTTATTATGTACATTCTTTATTGTTGCATTTACTATTCATTTGCTATATATTCCTGTTGTTCGTATCGCATTGCATGCTTATATGTGTTTTCGTTAGTTATTATGAAACCTGTTGTCAGGACACCAGCACCATTACCGATGATGCATATGCTCCACGTACACCTGCTTGCCGGCTCACACACATCATTATCGGTAATTGCCATGTCACGTACATATTAGAAAACACTATTTCATTAGTATAAATTGCTAGCTGATAGTTCCAATATGTTATTGCTTTTATATGCTAGTTTAATTATTGCATTCCTTGCTTGATATCAGAAGCATTCATATATTCATATGCCATGCAATATTATGGAGTTTTATGCCGGTAATGCACTGTTATTTACTTTTGAGATTGCGATTTCGGATTTCCATGAGATTTCTGGATTTGGAGAAACAACAAAGATTTTATAAACTTATTATCATTTTAAAAATAGAGAATTGTGGTTTTCTCATGACATGATTTGAGAGGAGTCCACCATGAGTTTTCTCCGCTCTTGAACGATATCATACACCCAATTCGAGGAGGAGGAGGAACCGTCTATGGGTGCATGGTGGACCCGGTGCGGTACCCCGGGGCAAGATGGTCGCAGATGATGGCGTTGAGCCTGACAGGGGAGCACTACCGACCGGTGATTTTATTGTGACTCGACGGATATCCGGAGGATACCGATCGGAGTATAGGCCAGTCCGGATTGCCGGAGCTTGAGGTATTGAGATTTGAATTTACGGGCCAGTCCGGATTGCCGGAGCCTGAGATATTGAGATAGCGAGATATATATTTTGTGTCGATGCTAGACACTGATTTTCTGTTGATTTCATTGATGATATCTCGATTTATTTATACAGAAATCTCACTAAATTAAGAAAACAGTTTTCTCATTCATGATGTATTCTGTTTTCATTATATTGCATCCATATATCATATATGTATTATGTTGCTACCTCAGGCATTGACACGAGCACTTGGTATTACACTTATGTATAGATATTTACCCTTACCGTTATTATATGCTTCAGGCTTTATTATATTGAGGATATATTACCGTATGACCTTAGATTGAGTCATACTTGTGATTTCTGCTTGATTGAATGTTTCTCGGTGTGTAGGTAGAAAATGTATAGAAATCACAACCAAAGAAATTTGTAAACCGCAATCAATAATGGTGTCGATATAGGTTCGTTATCGAGTGCGGATCGTCCACAGGGAAAGTGAGATTTGATCGTAATTGATTTAGATGAATTGAAAATTAAAGAGAAAAGAAAAGGCAATTCAATTCAAGATTTATAAAAGTGAATTTCAAGAATTAGCAAAATCTAGATCTAATATCAAGAACACAAAAAATCAAGAATCAAGAATTGATAATATCCAAATCGAATTAGGTTTCAAGAATTGTAATGAAGCTCGTAGGAATCGATCGAATCTATAGAAGTGATGAAGACTTGTGATTACATTTTCTTATCCATTAATGATTTGTTGCTAGATCGATGACGATCAACGAGGTTTAAGGATCTCTTGAAGGAACTAGGGTTTCTTCATTTCATCCTTTGTCCTTTTGATGATTATCATTCAAATGCTAGCCTCTAGTAAATTGAATCACCAATCGTCGATCTCTAATTAAGAGCGAAAACATTCAAGAAAGCATTTCGCTCGACACTAGATTGTCGATGATTCAATCTACAAGAGTTTACAAAACACATAGGAATTAAGAATCGTTTCAAGATTGTAATCATCATCATCTATCTATTCTCTCGACTCCTCCACGAGCGGAGTTTTTACTCAAGCATCATATCAAAGAACACAATCAAGAATTGAGATCTAATCATAATGCTCAAATATAGAGATAAGCAAGATAAAGAAATTTCACCTTTTATTATTCAACAATTCCATTACAATTCTCTCAAGAACTACAAGAATTCGAGGAAAGAACTCGATCGTCGAATTAGCTCCGCACCGTCTCCGTGAGTTGCGGATCGTCTTGGATCACTTGCTCGGTTGAAGATCGGCGTCGCTTCTAAAAAATTGAAGGCTTCTTGCTTGATTTGTACTCGGAGATCTTGAATTTGGCTTTGGTGATTGGATTAGGGTTAGGGTTTGAATGCACAAGTTGTGTCACTCAACTTGTGGAATTTTGGCTCAATTTTCAACAACATTTGAATGAAGCCCTTGGGTCCTTTTTATACCCTTGATTAGGATTAGCTTCCTTAAGAAGCTAGGTTAGGATTAGCTTCACTTGCAAGCTTGGAAGTTAGGTAGAAGGTTCTAGAGTTAGTTAGTTAGAGCTAGCTTCCTTTAGAATCTTGGAGGTTAGGAAGAAGCTTCTAGGCTTATGTAGTTATGTGGCTTGCTTGAGAAGCTTGGATGTGTTTAGCTTGCACAAAAAGCTTTGCTGTTCAGACAGAAGTTTCTGGAGTTCTCTGGAGTTTGCAGTGGCTTGAATGAGTTTAGCCAGTGAAATGAGAAGCCTGAAAGGTCAAACTGCTGACGACTCGCTGACGTGGCCGCGGATCCGCCGCGGGAAGGGCCATTCGGCCGCGGATCCGCGGCCCTTTGATGGCATATGTGCGTGGAACTTTCTGGAAATTCTTGTTATGGCTTTAGTACTGCTGCTTCCTGATGTCTAGAATCTTCTAAGTATTTCTTGTTCACTGCCACATCACAAGTCTTGGACTTGGCGTATTTTTATCAGTACTTTTAGCAGTTTCGGCTCTTTACCTGGAATTTCCTGCACAGATTCTCGAGACAAGTGTTGCGCTGTACAAAAGATCATGCGTGCAATGATAAACACTCAATTTCCCTCAAAATACCAGTTATAATATATAACACAAGTTATTTGGTATTTTACAGACGTTTTGCTAATATGTGCTATATTCATACCGAATACCTTTAGATGATTGCAAATAATAGGGAAATTGATGTGTTAAAAATGCAATATTTTCGACTGATCAAATTCCTCCAAACTTATTTTTGGTCGTTTCGAGCAAACTTGTTTTATTAGAAAGAGAAGGAGAAAATAAAGAAAAAGAAAAACTAACTAGCACACTTTCGTAGGCAACACAATTGCACTGAGCACGTTCAGCAAGCCTTTAAACCTCTAGGTGTCCTTAGTAGGAGGAGTGTTGTCTCCTGAGGGTTTTCAGCGGATTGCACCCATAAATTCCAATAATAAAAGGAAGACCGTGAAAATTACATGTAAAGATAAGAATTATAAAAGAAAGACTTTGAAAATTAGAGTTTCCAACTATACTAGTTTTTCGGTTGTCATGAACCCTATCTTAATAGTCATGAAAAGATATTAGAAATCACATCATCCCTCAATAAAACATCGTCTTTATTCTTCATTCCTACCTTTCATCCAAACATCGATCATATAACCCTACGTGTGTGTAAAAGACATCCCTACACTCGGAAATTCAATTCAAGCTATCATACTCTTGTCCATCACCTCAGTACTTTTTAATCGATGAATATTTAAATGAGATTGCTCACACATTTTTCATGCGACCGTTAATACTTCTTGAGGTACTAATCGACCGATTACTCATGTGCTTGCTTATTAGGTGTATTAGCATTTTCCTCGTCTTGCACCACCTAAGGCTTTGCAGTGACTCCCAGACCAGTTGGTCTAAGGCACTAGGTGATGAAGCACCCTCGCTATATTTTTTTATTGCTGCCTTGGCGATAACAGAACCAGTGTTCATTTTTCTACACCATTTTTCATTTTTTATTCATTTTTTTATTTCCTTCATACTTTGGCTTTTAGACAAGAGCATTTCAAGGTATCCTCTACTATCCCGAGTTTCAAGACGTGTGTAAGTGCGTATAGTAGGGTATCAACGTTCAAATGTTTGGCTTTCAGAATAGGAACTATTTTTCAGACTTATTTTTATTCTCAGATTAGTGACTTCATCTTACTAACCCTTGGGACAACGGCTCATAACTACTTATTACTAGTTCATTTAAGAAAACTTCTAATTTTCTAGGTTTTCTTAAATTTTTCCAATATTTTGGATGTAATTTTTCACTATCTAATCTTTTATTATCTTATTTATGTACAAATTTTTATTTTTTGAATTTTTTTAAAATTTTTATAGGTTTTCAATGTTTTGTGCTTATGCAAAGTATGATGCAAATGATGCGTAAATAAGCTCAAACCTCCCCCAAACTTGTTTTCAACAGTGCCCTCACTGTTGCCATCCGCTAGATCTCAAAAAACCTGTAAGCTTGGGAGGAAATTTATTAACGGGGGCAAAAAATATGATCGTGAAAATCCTCCCCCAAACTTATTTTTGGCTCACAATTCTTGAGTAAAAATTTTCTTTTCAAGAGCCAGATTATACCCCCGCCCCCAAACTTGAGTTAAAAAATGTTAAGCTTTGAAAATCACAAGAGGGGGTCAAAATTAATGGTCGATGCCAAGCTTTGCAAAGACCGAAGGTCAACACCAACCATTCAAAGATTTTATCAATGTAGTGCATCGGTTGGTGGAATAAGAAGTAGGGAAAGGGTAAGTGGTGGAATAGAATGTGTTTGCGTCTCGTTTTGGAGAGACACAACAGTGATTGTGATGGATTACTCGCATTCTTTTTACAGTCCAGAAGAAGGAGTGGAGGTTCAATTTCTTTGTTTTGGAGATGATTCTTCTCAACATGCGTGTCATTCAAAAATGCGAGTTCTTCAGCGAAGATCTCCTCAAAGCTTTCATCAATACCCCGAAAAATAATGTCATCACAAAGTGCGGGGTGATCTTCAGACTCCAAAAACGGTTCATAATCAGTGTTAGTTGTTGACCCGGACAACTCGGTGGAAGAGTCCATATGTGTATGATACATAGTTGGGTCAAACAACAACATATGAAAAGAGTCTAGATCAGTATCATGAGGATCGTCAATTTCGCCGCTTTCGACATCCATTAATTCGACAGAACAGACCTGAGCAGTAGGTTTGGAGGGTAAACTTCCCAACTTATAAATGTTCAGCTCAATTGACCTATTCCCGAAGGATGGTCATAGAGCCATTACGACAGTTGATGATAGCATTGGAAGTGGCCAAAAAGGGGCGACCAAGAATCACCGGAATTTGATTCCGTGGGTTCGCTACAGGCTGTGTATCAAGTACAATAAAGTCCACAGGGAATACAAATTCCCCGATTTTTATTAACACATCCTCTAGTTCACCCCTAGGTTTGGTGATTGATCGGTCAGCCATCTGTAGAGTGCAAGGAGCTGGTTTCAACTCTCCGATTCCTAACTGCTCGTAAACCGAGAAAGGAAGCAGGTTAACACTTGCGCCAAGTTCATGTAAAGTACGGTTAATGTGTTTGTCCCCAATAGAAATAGAAATAGTAGGATAGCCAGGATCCTTACTTTTCCTTGGTAATTGCTGGGGAAAACCCGTGTCTACAGTCTTTGACATGAATATCTTCTTGGGCACTTGAGTCTTCCTCTTTCTAGTGCACAAGTCTTTAAGAATTTTCGCATAAGAGGGGACTTGTTGGATTGCATCTAGAAAAGGGATGTTGATATTAACCTGTTTAAAGATTTCCGTGATCTTCTCCATTTGTGGACTTGGTCTGTTTCCCCTTAACCGATTCGGGTAAGGAGCTTGAGCAATAAGGTCGGGGTCCAATATTGGAGAAGATCGTGTGGGTGGGAACGATCTAAGAATAGAAGTGGGGATCGTTTTCAGTGGACTAGAAGAGCTGTGCTGAGGTGTCGAGCCTTGGGGAAAACAGAGAATAGGCTCGGAAGAAAATGGTGGGGTAGACGAAATGGGGTCAGAAACAGAAATGGAAGTGGAAAGAAAAGTCTCAGCCGGGGTATCATCGATTGATTGTTCATTTTTATCAATCTCCTCACTAACATGACTGTCAAGCACTCTTCCAGATCTCAACGTGGTGATAGCATTCATATGATGTGAATAGCCAGGATTGGGTAGGGGTTGAGCTGGAAGTTTCCCTTTTTCTCTAGCACTCAGTTCGGCATTTATTCGTGTAATTTGTGTTTCCATCAATTTAATATTTTCATTTTGAGTGGCAATGATCTTCATCATATTATCGAAGGAAGATTGAATATTTGCCGTCCCTTGGATGGATTATTTCATGAAAGTATCCAAGATTCGTTCGAGTGCAGAGGAATTTTCAGTACCGGCTATTTGCAAAGAGTTTTCATATGGTGCAGATGTGTTGGCCGGATTTTAGAGTTTTGTGATTGGTAGGGGTGCTGACTCAATTGAAGTGGTTGTTGTGGTGGTGGAAGAGCCCTTTGGAAATTGTTTTGGTTTGGAACCGTGTTTTGAGTTTGTGACTGGTTCCAAGCAAAGTTAGGGTGATTCCTCCAACCCTGATTATATATAGAAGAATACGGATTGTTTCTAGGTCTTTGAAAAGCAGCATTGGTATGCTCATGACCTTGAAACGGAGAATTCAGTGGACATTCTTCTGTCAAATGAGATGGATCAGAACAGCATCCACATACAGTTTTGGAGAGTGATATTTAATTTAGGGCGGCGGCTAAAAATTTATTTTCCATAGTTTCAAGCTTCTTTTGCATTGCTGACATTTCAGCTCTAACTCCTATGGAAACATCAGATTGGTTATTGCCACCCCTAGACGATTGACTTACACCCTCCCACTGTAAGGATCTTTCAGCGAAATCTTCTAAGAATTTCCAAGCTTCCCCATCATCTTTAGTCGTGAAAGTGCCTTGACACATAGATTTAAGGGTCTGTTTTGTGGTAGGATTAATGCCCTCATATATGATTCTGCACAGATCCCATCTGGGAATTCCGTGATGTGGACATTGAACTAACAGATCCTTGAAGCGTTCAAAATACTTCGAGAATGTTTCATTTGGAAGCTGGGTGAATTGATTTATTTCGCTACGGACTCAAGCTGTTTTATGATTGGGGTAGAATTTCTTTAGGAATGCTTTTACGAATTCTTCCCAATTTGAAATGGAATGTGAGATCGTGTTATAAAGCCACTTCTCGGCTATATCGCACAAGGTGAATGGGAGAAGATGGAGACGCATAGCATCCACAAAAAGCTGTGAGGTACCCATCATTGCGCATACATTTTCAAATTTGGTAATAAAGACATATGCATCTTCAGACTCGAGACCGTGATATTTGGGTAGAAGATTGATGTATTGGGGTTTTATTTCAAAATTATCCCCGTTGGCTGGTGGAATGGTGAGACAGGTCGAAAGAGGACCTCGCATAGGATAACATCTCTCTTGGAGAGAGATGCGGGGTGGATTCTGCGCACCTGCGGACGATGGCAGAGTAGTGTTAAAGAAGTTCGATGGAGAATTGTCCATCGAAGTGGGTGTGGTGGTGGGTAAAGAAGAAGTAGACGTAGAATTACCGACTTCGAAGTCGATAGGGGGAACGCGGAAAAGACGGGCACTAGAATCTCGTGTCCGGCCGAGCATGCACTAAAGGGTTTAGCACAAATGGAAGCATTAAGATAATTAGAGAAAAGATGAAGTGGTGTTTGTTTTGAAAAAGATACGGATTTTTGAAAAAATGCAAATCACACAAAATGCATACACAACCCTAAGTCTAATGGTCACCTAGGTCAAGTCTCTAGACCGCTCCTAACTGCCAGAAGACAAATCGCAGGATCAATCCTCTACTACCTCTTTGTCTCTCCTGTAGCCAGGTAAGTTCCAGGTAAGTAAGAGGTTCTCCACTACGTAAGTAGTGGGCCTAATTAAGTAACCACTTGCCTTAGACACACTTGCCTTAAACACCACAAAAGAAACGCGGATAAGCAATAGATTACCCACGACCTTCTCCTGTCCTAAGTGAGCGTGACGGTCCTTAGGGTCATGTCTATATATTTTTTAGTTAATGAGGGTAATGCGGATGCAGTTTTGTGATTTTTGGGGCTTAGGAAGGGTAATGAACTCCCCACCTAATCTGAATTTGGCCTTTGCCCCTTAATTTCCGTATTAAAAATGCAAACAACTAAGATCAAACAAGCACAATTTTTATTTTTGCGGCGCTGCGAATTTTTGCAAAGAAACCTGCAGAAATTGGTTAATGGAGCAGATCGAGGAAGAGATAAGAAAGTACAGGAGATACCAGAGAAATTTCGTACAGAGAAGAAATAATCATGCCGCGGAACCGCCGCGTTAGGCTTCTATTGCCGCGGATGCGCGGTTCAGTAAGGAGATCTCTGCACAAATTTTTCAGTAGATGTTCCTGCTCACTCCCTGAGCTCTCTGGAATATTCAGAAAAAAATTTCTCTCGCTCCACAGATTCCAGATTTCCTCGCAACAAATCATAATGAATCGTTTAGTGTTTGCGCGAATTTTGATCTAAAAATTCTGATGGAATAAATTTTTCAACTCAAATTTCAAAAACGAATAAATTAGCACACTATCCCCGGCAACGGAGCCATTTGATTGAATGTTTCTCAGTGTGTAGGTAGAAAATGTATAGAAATCACAACCAAAGAAATTTGTAAACCGCCATCAATAACGGTGTCGATGTAGGTTCGTTAGCGAGTGCAGATCGTCCAAGGGAAAGTGAGATTTGATCGTACTTGATTTAGATGAATTGAAAATTAAAGAGAAAAGAAAAGGCAATTCAATTCAAGATTTATAAAAGTGAATTTCAAGAATTAGCAAAATCTAGATCTAATATCAAGAACACTAAAAATCAAGAATCAAGAATTGATGATATCCAAATCGAATTAGGTTTCAATAATTGTAATGAGGCTCGTAGGAATCGATCGAATCTATAGAAGTGATGAAGACTTGTGATTACGTTTTCTTATCCATTAATGATTTGTTGCTAGATCGATGACGATCAACGAGGTTTAAGGATCTCTTGAAGGAACTAGGGTTTCTTCATCTCATCCTTTGTCCTTTCGATGATTATCATTCAAATGCTAGCCTCTAGTAAATTGAATCACCAATCGTCGATCTCTAATTAAGAGCGAAAACATTCAAGAAAGCATTTCGCTCGACACTAGATTGTCGATGATTCAATCTACAAGAGTTTACAAAACTCATAGGAATTAAGAATCGTTTCAAGATTGTAATCATCATCGTCTATCTATTCTCTCGACTCCTCTACGAGCGGAGTTTTTACTCAAGCATCATATCAAAGAACACAATCAAGAATTGAGATCTAATCATAATGCTCAAATATAGAGATAAGCAAGATAAAGAAATTTCACCTTTTATTATTCAACAATTCCATTACAATTCTCTCAAGAACTACAAGAATTCGAGGAAAGAACTCGATCGTCGAATTAATTCCGCACCGTCTCCGTGAGTCGCGGATCGTCTTGGATCACTTGCTCGGTTGAAGATCGGCGTCGCTTTTAAAGGTTGAAGGCTTCTTGCTTGATTTGTACTCGGAGATCTTGAATTTGGCTTTGGTGATTGGATTAGGGTTAGGGTTTGAATGCACAAGTTGTGTCACTCAACTTATGGAATTTTGGCTCAATTTTCAACAACCTTTGAATGAAGCCCTTGGGTCCCTTTTATACCCCTGATGGATTAGCTTCCTTAAGAAGCTAGGTTAGGATTAGCTTCACTTGCAAGCTTGGTAGTTAGGTAGAAGGTTCTAGAGTTAGTTAGTTAGAGCTAACTTCCTTTAGAAGCTTGGAGGTTAGGAAGAAGCTTCTAGGCTTAGGTAGTTATGTGGCTTGCTTGAGAAGCTTGGATGTGTTTAGCTTGCACAAAAAGCTTTGCTGTTCGGACAGAAGGTTCTGGAGTTCTCTGGAGTTTGCAGTGGCTTGAATGAGTTTAGCCAGTGAAATGAGAAGCCTGAAGGGTCAAACTGCCGACGACTCGCTGACGTGGCCGTGGATCCGTCGCGGGAAGGGCCATTCGGCCGCGGATCCACGGCCCTTTGATGGCATATGTGTGTGGAACTTTCTGGAAATTCTTGTTATGGCTTTAGTACTGCTTCCTGATGTCTGGATAAGTATTTCTTGTTCACTGCCAGATCACAAGTCTTGGACTTGACGTATTTTTATCAGTACTTTTAGCAGTTTCGGCTCTTTACCTGGAATTTCCTGCACAGATTCTCGAGAAAAGGGTTGCGCTATACAAAAGATCATGCGTGCAATGATAAACACTCAATTTCCCTCAAAATACCGGTTATAATATATAACACAAGTTATTTGGTATTTTACAGACGTTTTGCTAGTATGTGCTATATTCACTGTGAAATCGATGATGTTTTCTTCTCACGAGTTGGCAACTCACCCCTGTTGTGCCACAGTTTCTTGCAGGTTTTGTCGTACAGGTTTTCTTGGCGGCTTTGCTGGCACACTACTTCTTTCTGGGTGATTGCTTTGGTAGGTGGGTCCACTCGCATCGTGACCACCCTTTTATTTTATTTACATTCTATTGTATCTAGTAAACTCCATCAACCAGACTTATACTAATTTAAAGACTTAGAAAACCAGTGTATATTCTTTCGACCTTAGAGTCACGCTTGTATTATTATGGTTTTTCTAATGATATTAGTTTTCTTTGAGTTTTGATTCTCGTCCTTTGGCGTTGTATATTATATTGCTTGCGTGGTTGTGACCGCCAATTGGCGAAGAGCTAGCTCCCGCTTGGGGATGCCTTTATTCATATTATCCATGTTTATACCCGTTTGGAGCCTGTATTTACAAAGGAGACTCTGCCGAAATTTTCGGAAAAGACTTGATGTTTTAAAAAAGGTTTACTACGACTTTTCATAGTGATTTATATGCAAACTTTAAAACAAGTTTTCCTTCACTTCCTTCTTTCAAATGGTTTAGATTTCTGGGATTTTTGGCTTACTTGAATTAGATGGGGTCCTATAGACTTCATATGATTCAAGTGCCAGTCACGTGCCATTTCGGGTCGTGACATGATATTAGCTTCCAGATTTTATATACTGGATAATTTACATATACCAACAATACTAAACAACCCAAAATATAAACAGAGAGCTACCCTGAAAACCCCAACACCTAACTCCCTACAAAAACCGGCGAGCTCAGATTTTGGTTGAATGTCGCCGGCCAAAATCCGAGGAAACGGGTCCGTTTTCCTAGTGATTATTCTAGGTCCAAATTACAATATGAAGGCACTATTTGATTTTGTTAATTATCATCTAAACTATAGCAGATTCACAACAGAGTCTAATTTGTCCAAATACGATATTTCTGATATCCTACTTCTATACTAAAATAGAATTAAACAAGATCTGAAATTTGAGATCATACCAACTGAGGATCCACTGAGTTAATTCATCAAGGAAGGCACAAGAACAAGGTAGCCTAGCTTGAGAGTTGGGGTAAGGAATCAGTATTACTTAGCTTCTTTCATTTTTCTCTCTTTTTTCTTTGGTGAGTGTTAGGATCCTTTACTTTTTCTTCTAAGCTAGTTAACATGGTTCCTAACTTTGCTATATCAACCGAATTAAAAAGAAATGATAAGAGAAATGAAGGATAAGGGTAGTAGGAGGTGTCACCAAGATGAAGTGTAGTGTATCCATGCAAGGAGGAGGTGGGAGCATGAAGTATTCATGCAAGTATGAAGTGTCAACATGAAAATCTAATGCAAGCATGAAATATCACCTAGGTTATGATATTCCATAAGTATAACTTAACCTTAACCATTACCTTACCCTTTTTACACATAAACCTTCACAAAATTCCAATTTTCACAAATAACAAAACTTTTCACAAAACCCCTCATGATATTTATTATTATATAAACAACTATTTTATTACTAATTTAACCTACTACATATTAAAAGGTCTTTTATTACAGTAAAATTTAATTTAACATTTTTAAATAAATAAATTAATTAATTATCTAAAATATTTCAAATTGTTACAATATTCCCCCTTTAAGAAAATTCGGTCCCCGAATTTAAATTAAACTCCCATCATAAAAACATTTTTCTCAATAAACCAACTATTTTCAAATCTTTTGTCGTGGTCCAAAATTTTAAAATACAAGGTCCGCTCAACATAATGGAACTCCAAAGTCCTACATGAGCTAAAACGCATCATATCGCAACAGTGTGTTTGAAAACTCAAAAGATATAATTTCACATAACTGTAACTCTAGCGGTTGCTATGAGAATTACTCCAGTATGATGCAAATTGCCAAATACGAAAACCGCTGTGTATCTTATGTACACAATCAATGCTATAGTCGTAATGCAATATCGGTGCACACGACCAAGCGAAAATATAGAAATCAAATCTATACATATCATATCAAATGCAAAGCACGAAAACAAAATCACCCTAATGGGTTTGCATGCAAATCTCAAACCACACGTCACGGTGTGCATGAAAACAAAACAGCGCTAAGTGCCACAGGCATGCACGAAACGATATCCACTGTATCCACTGTGGATGGAACAAAAGTATACAAAATAGTATCAAGTGCATCTGATTGTACAAAAATATCAGTGCAGTGCATCCGGTGTACACAACACTCTAATCGAGTACAGTCATCTCGCACGACAATCTCAACAAGTGCACCCGGTATGCACAAAACATAAATCAAAGTGAAATCATCGTACACGGAATCTCATCAAGTGCACCTGGTGTGCACAAAACATAATGACACTCATATCCTCAAAAAATACATATATCAAAATAACGGACGTTGAATTTTCCTTTCTTCATTGTTGAAAATGAAATGTTTAGATCATAAAAACGCAAATCAAACTCAAATGATATCGAAGTATATCCTCTTCAATGTCGGATGGTGTTTATACACCCGGAATTGGCAGAGCAAGGATTACTACTTGCCGTCTGCCACGATCTAATGTTCTCTGTCTCTGAATTCTGGTTCTTCTTGCGGACCTCAATATCATGGCTTCTTTATGCGATCGTCCGGTGAGGAGTAACGACACCATTCGTCTTATTGCTGATACTTCCCATCACATCTCCTTGACCAGTAGTCCAGTCTCTTGTAACGCAACATATTGATGACGGAAATCTCTATCCTCTGCTAGTGTGCTAACAGCCGATCCTGAGTCCAATCTTACTTATTATCAACTTTCAGAAAGAACCCCTTCAAGTCTCATGCTGATTTCAGTTATCTAACCTGTCCGGAACTAGCACTCATTACTGAATCCACTTTCTCTTTAGTAACAACTGTCATTCCTTTTTATTTCCTCCTGAAAGTGTAGTCGCACGCATCTCAGTATATGCATCAAATCTTCAATATCAACTGTGAAGAACAACTGTCCACCGAAACTTCGCACCAATCTCCTGTTCCATTACTCTCCAATATCAACCATTTAAGGAGCGTATCACGATAATCATGCGAGTTGCAAGTCATACTCGATTATGACTAAGCTCAGAGTCTTACAAACTCAGAAACACGAATCCGACCTCTCTGATACTTTGTAGAAGAATCTGGCTATAGGCTCACCTTTGAAAATTTGTCTCAATCCGTCGGAGGAAAATTTACTGCACGATCTCTTTCTCGAGTGACTTGCATCAGGTCTGAGCAAGATCCATCGGGAGAAGAAAATCAATTTCACCGATCTCGTATCGGAGCGTCATAATGGATTAAAAGTCCTAACCATCCCACATCTGAACAGCTACGAATCCTTCTGATCCATCTACACTTGTAAACATCGTCAACCTTTAATTTCATGAACTCTGGAAGCAATATCTCGATAACCTCAGCAATGTTTGTTACCGCTATCTGAACAGTATGTAACACCACGATCTTCAGAGAGGAGAAAACATCATGCCTCAAGTCCAACTGATCTCCAGCAATGACTCGACCATCTGGTACAGATCCCGAAGAAACTCGCTTTAATATTAGAACTCGATCAAATATAAATAAACGACATGTCTCTATATCATCGGAATGTCATCCTGGTCAGTCCTTGTCCCAGACAAGTCTGCTCTGACCGTACCTCTAACTGCAACCCTCTCGGCTCCCATAAACATGGTAACCGGAAAAATCAACTTACATTGACGAGGATAGATCAACGGAATGAATAGAAAGAAGATCTCAAGATATAAATCCTAAGGTAACTTAGGCGGAGTTTCATATCGTAAATATGCCGCGGAACATATGTACGGTACGTCACTCTACTTAGTACGTACTCCATCAACAAAGGTCATCCTATATAATGAAAGTTCGGGTATAAAACTCCCAAAGTCAAGTCTAAGTCCTATAAGGTAAAGCCCAGGTAACAAAAGTGCGTGCCTAGACCCCCTATAGGCAACCCTAGACCCGAACAAAGGTTAAACCAAACGCTCTGATACCAACTTTGTCACGACCCAATTGTGGCACGTGACCGGCACTTAAATCACGTGACATCTAAAAACGCCGACGCGGTTTAAGTAAGCCGAAACCCGAAATCTAAACCTTTTTCTTTTGAAAACATTGGAGGTGAAGTTTAAATAATCATCAGAAGGAATCAATTTAAATTCGCTATTTGATTTTCACTGAGTATGTTTAAAGAGCATCTATGACAATTTGAAATTTGACAGCACCTCCTTTGTAGATTTTGCATAAAACACGATACAACTACAACAAGAAAATAGCATCCCAACGGGAGCTAGCTTCCACGCCCAAACGGCGGAGCAACTAAACACACGATAAAAAAAAGTCGACTACAATGAGTGCGACATCACAACATCCAAATTCTAAGTCTCGTTTCTAAGTCCACAATATACCATTTCTAAGTTGATAGAGTTTTACTAGATACAAGAATATATGAATAATCAAGTGTGAGTACGATGCAATAGTAACCCACTTACCAATCAAGCACCGAAAGGAATGTGTGCCCAAGCCGCTGATAATCCAAGCGGTAAAACTTGCAAGAAACTGTGGCATAACGGGGGTGAGTTGCTGACTCAGTGAATAAAAGTACATCACAAGGTAGAAATCGAAATGCACGACGATACCTAGGTCATAAGTAAAGTACTATCATAATCTGTAGTAGTATAATATGGTATGCATATGTATCATAATGCAACCCTAACAGTCATGCAATCCCAAGTAGAATATATCAAATGCAAATGACCTGTATTTAGGTATAAGCCCAATGTAACCGAAAATATTTCTATATAACCCTCTTATTTAAAATAGCCGCGGAATAGGTATGTCACGGCATAAAGCAGACGTGATAGTATGAAATATAATAAGTATCTTTACTTAGGATATACGTCCTGCTGTTTTGATGGAAAATGTTAAGAGGTTTACAATTTAAAAATCTCAGTGTCATATCAGATATTTCAAAATAATGAGTCTATAGCTTGTTTTGAATTCTTTTTTATGTACATGAATGCCCGTACGAATATATACAGGTACTGTCCCCCGGATCAGTCCTGGTCGGCTACAATAACCATAATCTATTGTATATCTCATGATAACAACATATCAATATATATGTATGGATGTCCAGCATCGACACCCGAAATCAGAAATCTCTCGTGTCCATCACCGACATGTAAATCCTCAAATCTCTCGTTTCCAACACCGACACGCAAATGCAGATATCGTCGACACCATCTCAACAGATGATCGCCACCCGATATCCCTGGCCCCGGTCGGTATCCCCTGGATATCTGCCGTGCTCGAATCTAGTCCCAGTCAGTATCCCCTGGATATTTGCCGTGCTCATCTCTATCTCTGGTATCGAGTATCCTCGCTAGGCTCCCCGCCTCACATACGGCTATCCTGCCCCTCGGTCTCGACCGGGTCCACCATGTATCCGACTATATATCCCCCCACTCAGTCTGGATAAGTAGCA
This sequence comes from Agapanthus africanus, assembly GCA_030015575.1. Taxonomy (NCBI): domain Eukaryota; kingdom Viridiplantae; phylum Streptophyta; class Magnoliopsida; order Asparagales; family Amaryllidaceae; genus Agapanthus; species Agapanthus africanus. Next base: position 948,181,731 of record CM057337.1, read on the forward strand.
AGTCTGAAACCGTATATCCCCCCCCCACTCTGTTCGGAATAATACAATCAGAAAACATCAAGCTCATGGTGGACGTCAACTCATCATATCCAGATATATCAAGTAAAAAATGAGAATACTTCCATAGATCATTCTGATGATATATTATATATACACATATATAACAGTGTCCCATACCACTGATATATATCCTCAGGGGTAAAATATCCAGAAGATCCATAAGAATCAAATATAAACACCCATAGCACTGATATTAGTAATATGCAACAGATAATAAAGGAAGACTGCGTAAATAAATCATACAGGTACAAAGATATCAATTCTACTGTATCATGACACTACTAATGATGTGTAGTGTAGCATACGCGTCTGTGCTCGTGCAGCATGGTAATCATCAGTATTTGTGCAAGTGTTCTACAGGTGTATTAACCTATTCATATCAATATATATACGCATTATATATCATAACGGTCCTACAGTGACAAAGCAGTACCAATGAGGTGTAGCGTAACATATGTATACGTGCTTGTGCAGTATAGTACTCATTGGTAGTTGTGCAGTGTTCTATCAGAGTGTTCGTTATTACAAAAACATATAACATCAATAATTATAACGTAACCAAGTAAAGTAAATATAAGCATTATCTTACGATTCTATAGGGAACTGGGTCGTTATTCGGCATACGAATCTCATAATCATCAATACGGTATAATTCCCCGAACAATTCCTCACATTATCACTCTATTTAAATCATCTCTAGTATGGCATGATCCTTCGTACCTTTTTACCAAACCATTCGTAAACTATATGCAAATGAGCATCACATAGATGTAAATTAATTCCAATATCCATATCTTAAATAATTACTAAAACTACTATATATCATAATACTATTTATAAGGTTGCGGGGATGCTATACGCCATCCACCCGACTTCTCCCGTAGATGTAAATCTACTCATCAACTTGATGAGCTTGCTGAAATCCACGCTGCGATGTCCGTCACTCCGTCTCGGAAACCTTTGCGATCGTACCTATAATCGTAGTTATAGCATACCGACGTAAATATCACACCAAAACTCAAAACAATGAGATAGGAATCCATAGGTTAGAACCTACAGTATATTTAACCCAAAAACGACAATACAATCCTGTTGTTAACGTACAAATGTTAACGGTTCAGTTACAGTTCAAAATACGAAAACCCGTATCGTAATATCGGAAATTTGATAAAACCTTAACTATTTACTCTCAGATTTCTCTGTGTAATTATTTAGACAAATCAAACAATACAGAAACTTATAAAATACCAAACCTAAGTTACAGAAGAAAATTCAACATCAAAATCCACCAAAAGTCCGGTGACCTCGGCCAAACAGGGATTCTCGCCGGGTCGGGTATGGAGATGGGATCTCGGGCTTTAAGTGTAGTCTCCTAGTGGTCTCATGATGCTTATGGTGTTACTAGTTGTTCTAGTGGTTATACCTATTGGTTCCAGATTCAATATTAGTATGCTACATATCACAATTTTCCCAGTTTATGATACTATACATACTAAACATGCTATGTGAGTATATTGTGACTATCTAACATTTATACTAACCTAAGTTAACCCTTCGCTGTCTGTAACCGTAAAAACATAATCGTATCACGAAGCATCCATGTCGTATTTTAGAATTTTAACCTCAAAACTGATATTAGCTTCCAGATTTATATACTGGATAATTTACATATACTAATAATACTAAACAACCCAAAATATAAACAGAGAGCTATCCTGAAAACCCCAATACCTAACTCCCTACAAAAACCGGCGAGCTCGGATTTTGGTTGAATGTCGCCGGCCAAAATCCGAAGAAACGGGTCCGTTTTCCTAGTGATTATTCTAGGTCCAAATTACAATATGAAGGCACTATTTGATTTTGTTAATTATCATCTAAACTATAGCAGATTCACAACAGGGTCTAAATTGTCCAAATACGATATTTCCGATATCCTACTTCTATACTAAAACAGAATTAAATAAGATCTGAAATTTGAGATCATACCAACTGAGGATCCACTGAGTTAATTCATCAAGGAAAGCACAAGAACAAGATAGCCTGGCTTGAGAGTTGAGGTAAGGAATCATTATTACTTAGCTTCTTTCATTCTTCTCTCTTTTTTCTTTGGTGAGTGTTAGGATCTTTTTCTTTTTCTTCTAAGCTAGTTAACTTGGTTCCTAAAGTTACTATATCAACTGAATCAAAAAGAAATGATAAGAGAAATGAAGGATAAGGGTAGGAGGAGGTGTCACCAAGATGAAGTGTGGTGTATCCATGTAAGGAGGAGGTGTGAGTATGAAGTGTTCATACAAGCATGAAGTGTCAACATGAAAATCTCATGCAAGCATGAAGTGTCACCTAGGTTATGATATTCCATAAGTGTAACTTAACCTTAACCATTACCTTACCCTTTTTACATATAAACCCTCACAAAATTCCAATTTCCACAAATAACTAAACTTTTCACAAAACCCCTCATGATACTTATTATTATATAAACAACTATTTTATTACTAATTTAACCTACTACATATTAAAAGGTCTTTTATTACAGTAAAATTTAATTTAACATTTTTAATTAAATAAATTAATTGATTGATTATCTAAAATATTTCAAATTGTTACATCCACTCACGAAGTCTTCTCCTTCATGGATGGATCATCAGGGTACAATCAAATAAAGATGCACCCCGAAGACCAAAAGCATACCGCTTTCTGAACTCCTCTAGGCATATTCTGCTACAAAGTGATGTCCTTTGGTCTGAAGAACGCTGGCGCCACCTACCAGATGGCCATGACAAAGATCTTTGATGGCCTCATACACGAGATTGTCGAATGTTATATTGACGACCTCGTGGTGAAAAGCAAATCGTACGAGCACTGGGAGCATCTGAAGATAGTGTTTCAGCGCCTTCGGAAATACAACCTGAAGATGAACCTTCTGAAATGCGCGTTCGGAGTCTCCTCAGGTAAATTTCTAGGATTCATCGTATGACACCGGGGCATCGAAACAGACCCGTCAAAGATCAAGACGATTATGGAAATGCCTCCGCCAATAACTCTCCAGCAACTGCGGTCTCTCTAAGGAAAGCTCGCGTATATCCGGCGGTTCATAACCAACCTTTCTGGAAAATGTCATCCCTACAGTCACCTGATGAAGAAGGTAACCCCGTTCGTTTGGGATCGCAAATGTCAAAGCGCGCTAGACGAAATCAAGCAATACCTGCAGAATCCGCCAGTACTGACCGCTCCGGTCAAGGGAAAGCCTCTCATTCTGTACTCAACAGCCCTCGAAGGTTCGTTAGGCGCGCTATGGGCATAAGAGAACGACCAAGGGAAAGAGAGAGCCCTTTACTATTTGAGTCGAGTTCTCCTGGGGGCAGAAAACAACTACTCCCCTATCGAAAAACACTGTTTGGCGTTAATCTTCGCGATAACGAAGCTTCGGCATTATGCTTTGACGCATGAGGTCCATCTTATATCAAAAGTGGATCCTCTCAAATATTTGATGTCAAGAGTCATGCTAACGGGACGGCTCACTAAATGGGCCCTACTCTTAATGGAATTCTCGATAACATACTGACCTCTCAAGGCATTAAAAGGCCAGGCCATCACCGACTTCCTCCCTGAGCATCTGATACCTGCCGATTCACCCCTAAATTGTGAATTGCTAGACGAGCACACATTTGACACAATCGACGGGGAGAGAAGAGAGAGTGATACCCGATGGGAACTCTACTTCGATGGGGCATCTTCCATGAAGAAGCGAAAGCACAGCTCCCCCATAATCAAATCTGAGGTAGGCCTCATCTTCATGACTCCACAAAGAGGGATAATGCGCTTTGACTTTTCCTTAACAGAGCCGAGGACAAACAATGAAGCGGAATATGAGGCTTTGATAGCAGGTCTTGAGATCGCTGTCGACATGGGAATCGAAAACCTCCTCATATACGAAGACTCCCAGCTGGTCGTTAGTCGAGTAAACGGCGACTATCAAACGTGCAAACCAGAGTTGGTAAAGCATGGCGAGAGAGTGCAACAATTGCTGACTCAAATCCCTTCCTACGCCCTAGAAAGCATACCGCGTGTGGAAAATAGCAAGGCGGATGCGTTAGCCAAGCTCGCTAAAGAGCTGGCTGACGAAAACCTTGATGACGTAAGGATCGTTGTGCAAAGATGTCGGGTTCTTGCACCAACAGAAATATCTCCGGAGTCGTCTAAAGAAAAGGAAGCGACTAAGCAAACAGCCATACAAATATAGGATCAGGAAAAGGCTAAGGATTGGAGAGAAGTCTTTATAGACTACTTCAAATTCCGTCGAACACATGAAGATGCATCCTCAAGACATCAGCTCATGAGACGGGCTCTGTCTTTCGCCTTCGTCAATGATACTCTGTATAAAAGATCGTTCGACTCTCTGTGGCTGAGATGCCTGGGACCGGAAGAAGCAAGGAGAGTCGTCTAAGAAACTCACGACGGACTTTGCGGTTCTCATCAAGCCGAGCCAAAGATGAAGCTGAAGATCAAAAGAATGGGCTACTATTGGCCCACGATGATTCAGGACTGCCTCGAATACGCGAAGCAGTGCCTCTCGTGCCAAATTCATTGAGACTTCATCCACCAGCATCCAAACTCGCTACACCCAATAGTGGCTAGCTGGCCGTTCGAGATGTGGGGAACCGATATAATTGGGCCCATCGAACCAGCGTCATCCAAAGGACATCGGTTCATATTGGCGACAACTGATTACTTCTCCAAGTGGGCAGAAGCCATACCGCTAAAAGAAGTGAAGACGGAGAACATTCTCCATTTCTTCAAGACACACATCATCTATCGGTTTGGCACTCCGCGACGGATTATCTTCGATAACGGGCTGGCCTACAGAAGTCACAGAATCAGCCGCAGCAGCATAACATAGACTGGAGATACTCTTCGGTCTATAATCCCCGAGCTAACGGTCTAGCTGAGGCTTTCAACAAAATCTTGACAAAGATCATAAAAAAGACGGTGTCCAAAAATAAAAAGGACCGGCACGAGAGACTGCATGAAGCTCTCTGGGCGTATCGAACTACGTTCAAAACAGCTACGAATACAACGCCGTATGCATTGGTATTCGGCACGGAAGCAGTACTCCCCTTGGAGATAGAGCTACCCTCTCTAAGAGTAGCGGTTCATTACGAACAAACAGATGAAGAGAATGCTCATCTTCGGCTTGAGGAGCTCGACGCCTTCGATGAAACTCGTCTCATGGCGCAGCAAAACTTGGAAGCTTACAAATCAAAGATGACGCGCTCATACGAAAGATTAACTAGGCCGAGAACATTCCGCCAAGGCGAACTCGTGCTAGTTGTTAAAAGACCTATTATCCCTAATCGTGCCAAACGGAGGCAATTCGAGCCAAAGTATGAAGGCCCATACATCATAGACAAAGTCTACCAAGGAGGGGCTTACTTGCTCATGGATATGCATGGCAAAAGACCCTTCAGGCCAATAAACGGCCGGTTCCTGAAAAAATACTACGCCTGACGAGTCACGGCCCAGGTCAATGATAGATGACGACGCCTATGTCCGCTCGCTATCTTCCCAAGCCCAAACTCTATAAGTAGTATCCAGCGAAACCTTGCCTCAAAATCGCCACGGACCGAAACGTCCCTAAATTAATAATGGACCGCAATGTCCTGAAACTAACAATGGACCGAAACGCCCTTAAACTAACAATGGACCGTAATGTCTTTAAACTAACAACGGACCGAAATGTCCTGAAACTAACAACGGACGGACCGAAACGTCCATAAACTACTACGAACCGCAGCATCCTTAGGGAAACGCGGAAAAAAAAACGGTACGTCCATAAGCGAAATGGGCATGGATGAAAACCCGAAAGGGCTCTGTGAGTAAAAACGGCAGGGCTACCGGTGAGTTTGTGAAAACCCGATAGGGCGCAGACTCGTAAAAAAATTCATGCACACTTACAAGGGCCTCTCGACCTTGTAAGGAGAAAATACCTGCGTGAGATCCTTACGACTCACAAGGGAGCAACACACTTAGGGATCCCCATGATTCTTAAGGAGAAATTACACTTACGAGATCCTCACGACTCGTAAGGAGAATTCTCTTATGAGACCCTCACGGCTCATAGGATTCAAAAACCTTAAGCTACAGGGATCTGAACCTGTTCTTAAGCCATCGCATTCCCTAGATTGCCCTACAAACGGTTCAATATTGACCCTTGTATACAATCCACGGGCACAAATAAACGTCTCCCCTACCAAGTTCCACCGATGGCGCGAAATGTCCTCATATGGTGAACGACACTTGTAAGTCCTCTCGACTTATAAGGAGAAAACGCTCTTGTAAGATCCTTACGACTTATAAGAGAACATACACTTAAGAATCCTCACGATTCCTAAGGAGCAAACGCACCCCACGACTTGTAGGGAGAAACACTTTTATGAGACCCTTACGGCTCATGAAGTCAAAGGCTTAGTCGACAGGACCTTACCCCTGTTTGCTAAGCCACCTTTGTTCGAATCGACAGAGGCAAATGATGATTCGCTCCTAGCAATGTCCCAGTTGTAGCGATACTGATGCCTAAATCGGTATCAAATTCTAAGTCCTTTCACGGCAAATGATGATTCGCTCCTGGCAATATTCCAGTCGCAGCGATGCTGATGCTAAGATTGGCATCAGATCCCAAGTTCCATACTCGCAGCAAAAAGTCAGCGAGCCATAAATGCATATGAAATAGCCGAAATGATAGGGCAACTTGCAACAAAATCAGCAAGTAAAATATAAGCATACAAAAATAGCCGAAATGATTGGGGAACTCGCAATAAAAAGCAGCGAGTAAAAAGAAAAATAGCCGAAATGATTGGGTACCGCGAAAAATAGCCGAAATAATTAGGCAATCGCGACTTTCGCGATATAAAAAGCTGAAATGATAGAGTATCGCAGAAAGAAAAACAAAAAAAAAGATGAAACTTTTGCCCTACAGGAGTCCATACTGACCCCTGTATACAATGCATGGGCATAAGCGAAAAGGGAACAACATTTCCCCACCGGGCTGCGTCAAAGGGAAGTTAGATCTCGACGACCACATCTACAGCTTGGAGACCAGAAACGGCGTTCCTCCTTATTCCAGCAGGATATGGACACGACACCACTAGTCGGAGCCATGGCAAAGTCCCCAGTTCCAAGAGTCTACGGTTCACAGACAACCTAGAGTCAACCCTGACACCGCAAAAAGCGGAGCAAGTCAACCCCGACACCGCAGAAAGCGGAGAAAGTCAACCCAGACACCGCAAAAAGCGGAGCAAGTCAACCCAGACACCGCAGAAAGCGGAGCAAGTCAACTCAGACACCGCAGAAAGCGGAGCAAGTCAACCCAGACACCGCAGAAAGAGGAGCAAGTCAACCACGATACCGCAGAAAGCGGAACAAATCAACCAATAACATCCCCGTCGGAACAATGCTCCGTCTCGGAAACAAGTCAGCCAATGACCTCCCCGCCGGAATAACGCTCCGTCTCGGAAACAATTCAGCCAATGACCTCCCCATCGGATCAACGCTCCGTCTCGGAAACAAATAAACCAATGACCTCCCCGCCGGATCAATGCTCCGTCTCGGAATCAAGTCAACTCACAAACCTTTCGATTCAGGGAAATCAGCGTCCTTAGCGAGAACCTCTCGATTCGTTTCGACCCGCAAGGAAATCGGTGCCTTTGCAGGAACCACTCGATTCGTCTCGACCCCAGGGAAATCAGTGTCCTTGGCAAAACCTCTCGATTCAGGGAAATCAGCATCCTTGGCGAGAACCTCTCGATTCGTTTCGGCCCGCAAGGAAATCAATGTCTTTGCGAGAATCTCTCGATTCGTTTCGACGTGCGGGGAAATTAGTGTCCCTGCGCATAAAGAAAATTCTCTTATGGGATCTTACGATTCTTGAGAGAAAACACACTTAGGAGTCCTCACGACCCCTAAGGAGAAATTACACCTACGAGATCCTCTCGACTCGTAGGGAGAAAAGTCTTTATGAGACCCTCACGGCTCATAAAGTTGAAAAGTCTTAGGTAGCAGACCTGAACATGTTTCCTAAGCCATCGCTACCCTACAAGGAGGTTAAGATAGACTGCTATCTACTATCTACAGACCACATTTGCTAAAGTAACATGCCAATGACACAGCAAAGAAAAGAAAGCGATGGTACAAGATAAGCGATGGGACAAGATAAAAAAAATGTATCTTTTATTCATGAATTCAATTGAGTACAAGATACATCATATAAAAGAAAAAAATGAATGAATGCATGTTATTCGTAGATTACAAATTTTCAGTCGATACAAAGACGGCTACTGAGAAGGAGGCACCTTCAGTAAGTCAGTAAGCCGCTTGCGCACTCCTCTCAACTCTTTTTCATGATCAGCCACCGCGGCCAACTCTGCTTCAATTAGACCCTGTTGCTGCAAACAGAATGAAAGTTTCTCATCGATTTCCTGCTGACCAGCTTCGCAAACCCGCTCAGTGAAGTCGAGCTTCTGCCTCACTACCAGCCCGTCAGAAATACATCGTTGGAGGTCTTCAAAAATAGCTTTCAGCTGCGCGGCATTCGCTTCGACCTGGGCGCGCAACCGGGCAGATTCGCTTGAAGCTACTTCATGTTCCTTTCGCCTCACGGTCACCTCTTGTTCAAAATGGCGGATGAAAGGAACACTACTCTCGACCCACGCAGCCCGCTGAGAGTTCAAAGCCAATACTTCAGGAGCGGGACGCTTGAGCTCAATCTCATGCAAAAAGGCTTCGATCTTTCTACAGTAATTAACCTAAGATTCGACGACACCTTCGTTATGGAAGTTAACGAGCGTCGCCAGCATAGGATTAACCTCAGCAGCAAAATCTGCAGCGAATGCGAGGGCCTCGGTGTCAAGATCCTTGATGAATTCGCTCAACATTCACAGGCTAGTAGCAGCACCCCTGGAAGATGGGCGTTTAGCAAAGGGTCCTGCCGGCATTGGGATGCGAGACTCAAAGGGAGCTGGAACCGGTGCGATTACTGCAAAATAAATTATGGTCAAATGTCGACTCGAGAGGTAAAGAAAATGCACGAGTAATGAAGTCTACTAAACCGGCTGTGGCAGGTGGAAAAATTGGGAGTACCAGAGGTGCGGCTATCCCCTCATCTCCTCCTCTAATCTATGACGCTGCGATCAATATAAAGAAGACTTAGCAACAATACGGCTATTCAAAAAAGAAAGAAAGAGACATTAGCTAAAGAATATACTAACCAATACCAGCAGGCGGAATGACTTCCGACTAGAAGGAGAAATGCGGGTTCAACACCTAGTATAAATGGTCGAAAAGGACTCCTACAGAGTTGCGACAATATACTGTCAATACGAGGAAGATGGTATCCACAACTAAACTAAATAAGTCGCAAACCCATACCTTCCAATATTTGAGAGGACACGAGAGAAGGAAAAGTGACGGCGACCATCAAAGCAGCGACTAGTGACGCTTCTTCAGATGGCATAGCTTCGGGATTCACCACGCCTGTGCTCAAGACAGACAAAATATCGTCAGAAGAAGTTGAACGGGATTGTGAAATAAAAAAAGAATAGTGACTCAAGACTTACCTGACGGGTCATCAACCAAAACCGCGACGGAAGCATCACCAGGAGTTGCGGCTTCTTCGTTCTCCCTCAGAGGAGCAGTTTCTGCACCCATGGCTTCATCCCTTGATTCGATGAGGGCCGTCGTGACACTTGCAATGCCCGCCGATACCAGGGAGCCACACAGGGAAAGAGCAGCGGTCTGGACGGTCCCGGATTCTAGAGAAATGGTAGCAATTTCGGGCACGGTAACCGTTAGGCTCTCACCCGTCATCCCATCGCCAAGACTCGGCCCTAAAAGAAAATGCATGGGTCAAAATTCGAAGATCAAGTTCTAAAAAAAGACTCAACGTTACGTTACCTTAGGGCATCTCTTTAGTCTTTTCCCAAGCCACGCGTGCAACCTGTCTACGGGCGGTAAACAACGCAGGGGGAACATCCGCCGAAAGAGTATCAACAAGGGGGATGCTGCTTGAGCCTGCACCCACGGCCAAACTAGCATCGCGTTCCTCGCCACACGCTTCATACGATTCTTTTCGGTCTGAGCAGTGAGAAACGATCTCCTCAAGACCTCTGACAAACGGATGTCATCGTCCGAACCAAGCTCTGCTTCTAGAGCCGTTATGGCGTCTGTCATCGGCTGCTTGAGCGAAGCCTCCTACGGTAATGTTGGGGGAGCAGGGACCACAATAGCCGGCTCTGGAAGCGGCGATGCATCACCGCTCGGGATCGGTACCGCACTCGGAATAACCTGAGTCAAGGTAGTCCGTGCAACAAAATAAAGGAGAGGGTCAGAGCACGAATAAAAAAAGAAGGGGAATGAAGGCATAATGAGCTGAATTATACCAAGACCCAAAGAAGTCCGGAGCCTCTCTTCCTCCTCGAAAGTCTTGATGGAAGCCACGAGAGCCTCTTCGGTAGAAATACCTGTTGAAGAAAGGGCATTAGTAAAAGCGTAATAATAAGGAAGGAATGAACGCGGAAAAATACAACTGAAGTATACCTGACTTCGCGATGGTGATTAGCGCCGCTTCTTCGCGAGCCAGTCGCTCGGAGGCTATAAGGGCAGCCTGTAGATCGGTGTCGGTCACAGGCGTGTCGAACAAGCCATCGTTAGTTCCATACTCACACAAGCCTTCGCTGTAAGGAGCATGGGGCTCCTGACCGATTACAATGTCGGCAAAAAAGAGCGACTTCTTCTTTTTTTGTGAGAGAACGCCGGTGGCCGATGACACGAGCTTGCGCTTGACGGGCATTTTTGGGCGACGAGTCCCGATTTCCATACCCACTCCAGACTCTGAGGACGCTGCAGCTGTCGTTTCTACAGGAACACGGGATAGAGGCTTCTCAGGCAAAGCGCGCGGGACCGCAACCGCAGCAGCTTCTCTTAAGGAAGGACGAATAATAGTTCATCGCTTTAAGGGGATAGCTGGATTACCAGCAGGGGCTGCACCCTTGCGATCGAGCAGTAACCGCTTTTCTTCCTTAATAACAGCACCCATCGCGTGCTGGTACCACGCCACGTATGCATTCGAAGCTTTCGGAATGCAGCTCGGCTCACTGATAAAAAAGTTAGACCCGATTGATTGATCATCTTCGTGTGTGTGTTTGGAAATGTTTCACAACCAAAGAAATTTATACCGCAATCAATTGACGGTGTCTATTGTAGTTTCGTCAATGAGCACGGATCGTCTACTGAGAAAGTGTGATTTGTTCGAATTTGTTTTAGTTGAGTTGAAAAGAAAAGATAAAAGAAAATGATTCGATATTCATGAGATTTTAGTTTCAAGAATCATAAAGAAATAGATCTAAAATCAAGAATTAATAAAGATCAAGAAATTGTCCAAACCAATTGAATTCTCAAGATTTGTAAAGTAGCTTGTAGGAATCGATCAAATTGATAGTGATGATGAATACTAATGATTACGAATTCTTATCTATTGAGGATTTGTTGCTAGATCGATGACGATCAACGAGCTTTAGGGATCTATTGAAGAAACTAGAGTTTCTCCTTTATCATCCATTGTCCTTTCATTGATTATCATTCAAATTCCAGCCTCTAGTAAATTGAATCACCGATCGTTGATCTCTAATTTGGAGCGAAAACATTCAAGAAAGCGATCTCGCTCAAATTAGGTCTTCGATGATTCAATTTCCTAAAGTTTACAAAACTTATAAGACTTAAGAATCGTTCAAGAATTTAATCATCATCATCTACCTATTCTCTCGATTCCGCTACAAGCGGAGATTTCACTCAAACATCATGAAAAAAGAAATAATCAACAATTGGTAACTTTTCATAATACAAGAATGTAAAGAAAAGCAAGATTTATAATTTTCACCTTTATTAATCGACGATTAGGTACAATTCACTCAAAGATTACAAGAATTGAGGAGGTAACTAGATCCGCCGAAATTAGCTTCGCATTGATCTTCTTGGCTCACGGATCTTCGTGGATCTCTTACTTGGATGAAGATCGACGTTGCTTCAAAGGATCGTTGATGGCTTGCTTGAGTCGCTTCTCGATGGATCTTGATTTAGCTTTGGAATTGGATTTGGGCTAGGGTTTTGAGTTGCAAGTTGTGTCACTCAACTTGCGCAAATTTGGCTCAATATTCAACCACTCAATTAATGAACAACCTTTATAACGAAGCCCTAGGTGCTCTTTTATAGTTTTCCCTCAAGCTTCCCCTAAAAGCTAGGTCAATCTTCTCAAGGAAGCTTGGTTGTTATGAGGCTTACATGAGAAGCTTGGTAGGTATCAAACTTGCATAAGAAGCTTGGCTGTTAGAAGGGAAGCTTCTGGAGAAATCTACACAATTCGAAGCGTCTTGGAGAAGCTTAGCCGTTAAAAGAAGAGCCCTGCAAAAGGTTCCTACCGCCGACGAGTCAGAACGGCCTCGGATCCGCGGCTGATCGGCCTGAATCGGCTGCGGATCCGCGGCCATATGAGGTGATCTCTGCATGAAAGTCTCAGGTAGGTGTAAGACTACGGTAGTGCCCCGGCCGTCTTTCCGAAGCCAAAATGCGGAAACGAAAATTTTTCTTGACTTGAAAACTGGCGCTATCGTATGCTTAAAACCCGGATCAGACCATTAACCTACTACTAGCAAACTAAAGAAAGGGTAGAGAGCTATACCGAGCGATCCGTGTCCTTCGGTCTTCGGCCACCATCCCGATCTCCCCGTGGCAACTCCGGTCTTCATCTCCTCGTCGAAAAGGGCACCACATCGAGAAGTCTTTTTACGGGCTCCCGCTTCATCTGAAGCAACTCGGGCACAAAGTGTGCTAGCCGACGTGCCCAAGGTTGAAGTAGAGAATGTTGTGATCACTTTGTCTTTTGCATCCATGGCTTTGGATGGTGGTTAAAGTGTTGCCATTGATGGAAGCAATAAGCTAGAGGAAGAAGAAGAAGAACAAGAGCTTTTCTTTTTCTTTTCTTTTCTTTTGTTGGAATGAGAGTGAGAGAGTGTGATGGTGAAAATACAAGACCAATAAAATCAACCATGGCAGCTCCCCTCTCTCACCATCTCATTTCAACACATTAAACAATCCACTAATGTGACACATTTGCTAAAAAAGAGACCATGAGTCATCTAAATGTCCATGTCACAATTAATGCAATGCATGATGAATTTCTAGCTCATTATTTCCATTAACAAACATTAATCCAAATGTTTGCAACAATAAAAAGATACGGTAACATCTAAAGTAAACTCGTGACGGATCACAAGGATACCCCTCACTTGTATATACATACCTGCATCCGCATTCCGACTGAATGCGAATGCGATGAGACTAAAGTAATCCAACAAATCTAATACTAGAATCCGGCTTAAACCAAAGCCCACTAGTATGATTCGTCCAATCATGATCCGTGCACTACTGCACGTATATGATCGGACCCTGCCATATATCATACGGCCTCTACAACGTTTCGCCCGAAATTTGAGAAACTGTCTGTGGGGGACTCTAAAGACTCGTCAATACTTTGGCTGTGGGTTTAACCACTAGCACGTCAGTGGTACTAGTTGTACGTAACGGGCCACCAGGTATTGACCAAAAGGGAGGTCGATAAGCGAACTCATCCTGACACCCTACTGAGCCTGTCAGTGACAATATCCGTACAGTCCGGTCCATTCGGCTATGAGCATCGCATGGCGGGCCTAGGGGGTTGGTAAAAGTCAGACCCCTAAAAGCGGTACAAGTCGTGTCGGAGTGTAGCCCAGAACACCCTGAGATACTACTGGAATACCTACCAGTAAATCTCCTGCCTCGGCCGAGGGCTTTGTGTAATGGCTCTCCTAGACACAGCGCGATCTCACCCCCAATACCGAGAGAGACGAACCCCTGCAGATTCATTCACTGCCTCCATGTGGCTCGGAACTGTACCCAACTAAAACCTGTTTGCACGACTCCTTTGGACTGTGGTGGGGTAGTAATCAAAGCACAGTGGGAATTCACACGAGACTAATGACGATCTCAGGTCGATGAACTAACCTGTACACATGTCACCAGGGAACTGCTATCTGACGTCTGGTATAATCCCAACTAGCATGTTCCCGGTGAGTCCTGTCCGGTGTACTCATAACCCAATGAGCACCTGTATATATCTTAGGTGAACCAACTGACACCAGTGGCTTGTGAGACCGGCCACCGCCCCTCGTCGGGGTCTCGACTGTATACACTAGTCTACTGTGGAGTATCGATGCCCTGTCTCGAAACTCTCTCGACTAGGGACCTTTTAAGGATGTGCTTATAGACCCCAGCTCCCACGTATATAATCGCCATCATACTGCTGGCCGTTAAGCAAGAATCCTAAGGGCTCTATCAATGTGTAATAGCGATCAGTAATGTCACCTAAAGCAGTACACGATGATAAAGATAAACCAGATAGCATACTATCATCTTGAGTAAGACTTCCTACCGGCATAGGTCCTCCCTCAATCATTGCAATCACGTGCCTGTGATCCAATAATTGACTCTGAGGGCACTATATCCAACAATCTCCCACTTGCACTCAAGGCTAATTATTGCGATGTTGCATACGCACAGCCCGTGTGATACCGAACACTCAACTCCTCTACTAATCGGTCTCACAAAGCTCGTTTGCGAAACTATTGCGTTCGAAGAATAGCCTCAGTGAGTGGATCCGCTCTGATGTTTCTTTCTATGTCTCTCTTTATCTCAAGTTCGCGGAGAAAGCGATCTCCCGAAATGAGCAATACCTGTCTTAGAATATGTTTGGATGTCTGATGGGACCTAGTTCATAAATGAACTCCAAATCCAAACTTCTTAGACTGTATCGGCAACTAAAACCAATCAGTATCCTGCGCCATGCCTCCCTCAGTATCCGCTTGGACCACCTGTCCAAAATACTGCCCCTCGTCAGAGGGAAAACTATAACTCTGACAGTCACTCTGTCATCCAGGTCACCTTGGAAGCCAGGAATGATAACTGTCTCCTTAAAGAGGTTGTCGTTATCATATCCCTAGAACATCCACTTATGTTCTCAAACTGCTTCCGATCATTTCTCCAGGATTGGATTAATATCAACTTATTGCATCTAGTGCAAAAACATCTGGTGTGGTACTTGACATGTTATGATTGACTCAATTGCCTAAGCAAGTGATCTGCCAATCATGCACATCCCTCTCCCCTTTAGTCTGTAAGACACCTTTAGAGAGGGTGACTCCATCACCTGCAGGTACACTACCGTGCCAGGAGTCGTCCATTCTAAAACACCTTTAGAATGCTGTCTAAGTACCCAGATTGGGAAACTACCCAAATGTAGATCTAAAACCATAGATCTAGTAACCAGAATGTCTGATATAATATCCAATTCCTATGCGGAGAAACCACTGTGTGACAACCAAAGTATAACCGATCGTAGTGTAGGAACATCACTTCCTACTCTGTGTATGTCATCCAAATACCAGGACATCACACCCTACTACCTTCTTAACAGATCCGTCCCCTATTCTGATGAAGTCAAATCTATGACTGTCACATCAGAAATAGATGATCTATCTCCGCTATATCTGCTTTAGTCTATAAATAGACATAAGCCACTTGTCCACTATACTTCCACTGCTCCCACTGACTACGACAACCCTCTGGCAGAATAATATACACGTACACTTCTAAAGCTAGTTTAGAACGACGCTATACTCATCCTCCTGCTGGGTCTCATAGCCTGGAACAACAGTAGTGTCAAGTCCCTACTTAGCTTCCGCTGCTCCCACTGACCATGACAACCCTCTGGCGGAGTCATATAGACGTACACTTCTAAAGCTAGTTTAGAATGACGCTATACTCATCCTCCTGCCGGGTCTCACAGTCTGTTACAACAGCAATGGCAAGTCTGGATAAACAAGAACCTCCCTGTCACCGTCTTTGAGCATACCGGAGTACCTCTCGGGTGCCTGAGGTTACCCACCATGTCTGCGGAGTAGCACATGGAATATCAAATCAGATTGAATCTTTAGGTTCTTATCAAATTTTCAGTAATCGTTTGCGGTTCTGGAATCACTTCCAGTTCTACCATACTCCCACTACTGTTTTCTGAAAAAATCCAATTTTATTAAAACTATGGCGAGTCAAGAACAATGTCACTATTGATCTTCCAGATGGTAGAAAGTCAACCCTCATCATAGCCCAGGTCAACCCACAAACAGCCATTACAGAGACGTGCCTTGAGTTATCCAGAGTTTGGTTTTAAGCATAAGCCGGACAACTCCCCATACCTTAACATCGTTAAGATATGAACTGTTATATATCCAATATAGAGACAGAGCCACTGATTTAATTGAAACCAGATTCAAATCATGCAACTGTCTCCAGTGCATGTTAACTAAATGGAAGGAGGCTGATCAGCGTTACTCAACTTAGGAATACATCCAGATATGAGCAACCTGAAAACAAGTTTCTCAAAACCATTACCATCAACTGAATACCATACACAAGTATCTACATTTTTTATCACCTTGAAGAATCCCGATACTTGCAACATCTGGTTCTCTACTTTATTCATATACCTATAACTTCTCAAAACTTGGACCTTGCATTTCTACGAAACACATGTCTAAGAACTAGAGAACTCACAAGTAAACATAATATAGTACGAGAACCAACCCCTCTGTTCCAATGGACACTGGACAATATACAATACTCTGTATAAGTCCCCTGAGTCTAATAACTCATTCCCTGTGTATCGTAGGTTGAAAACTGTACTTATGGTTAAGAAGAATTACACCGCTGTTTAATGCTTCTTACCTAACCATCCACTGATATAGGTAAATGTCATAGACATAATCTCAAAAAGTTATATCTCACTCTATAATAATAGACGTACAGATATGTCAATTTGAAATTGGTGCATAACAACGGATATTCAAAACCAAATATTTGTCGTCCGGCAAACAACCTAGGTGATTTCCTCAAATATCACCAATTACAACGAATCCCGATATAATGAGAATGATCACCCAATTCCCAATAACTTACTCCCACTCATCATCTGCAAAACCATACAGATGTGAGAATCATACCTGGTAAATACATACCCTGGAGTAAGGGCTAATTGGGAAATCAGTTTTCTTTTAACAGTACATAGTGAAACTGAAACATTGAAATGTTTCATAGGGGCATCCGGGTATTCCTAGTAATGCCTCATCCATTATCCAGATTCATGACTATAACCGTATATTTCTTTGCCATCTCTCCAAATCCCTTTATATGTCTTTAGTCGTTACCTTCTGTACACCCTCTTAGGCTAAATGGTTTTCTTCCTTCTCTACCGTTCGGCACCAGTCTATGGTTTGGAAGAAGACTATCCAATAAGCATAATGGGTGTACTGTCCTAATCCTAGGAGCACTCTTAACCCGAGAGAAGGTAAAGATAAAAGACAACTGAATAAACCAGAATCCATCCCCGAACTGGAACAAGTTCCTTTCGAGTTCGTATATAACCATACGATGGAGTATCCAAATAACTGTGGATCTTCATAGTGATACGGAGTGTTCTGGAGAAATACAAAGGTGAAGTGGGAGTGGTAAAGAAACACTTGGTTTGGTCGTGAATAGCAGTCGCAATTTACTTTGCCCTCCTTCTAATCCTTTTATATGTCTTTACTCAATACCTTCTGTACACCACACTTAGGCTAATTAGCTTTCTTCATTCCCTACCGTTCGGCACCTTCCTATGGTTTAGAAGAATACTATCCAATTAGCGTAATGGGTGTACTGTTCCTAATCCAAGGAGCACTCGCAACATGAGAGAAGGTAAATGGAAAAGACAGCTGAATAGTCCTATTCGTTTTCTCCAGAACCGGAAACCATCCTCGAATCTGGAACATGTTCCTTCGAGTTCGTATATAACCATACGATGGTTTTATCCAATGAAAGTGGATGTTCGTAGTAATACGGGGTGTCCTGGAGAAAAAGGGTAAAAGTAGGAGTGGCAATGAGGTATGCAACTCTGACAATCCAAAAGCCAGTGTTTAAGAAGGTTCGGTTAATTTTGGTCACTGAGTCATAGTCAAGGGTCGGGCCATGGTCGCTGCCAAAGAGAGAGAGAAAAGAAACACTCAGCGTGCACTCTAACCTAGATCATAATGGTTATCAATTTATCTAATCGGGAAACCTCCCACTGTAACCTCAAATTCTCCTCCAAACCTGAAAGAAGAATTAGTCGGGATCACCCGAGGAGTAAACCAACTCATCAGTGGGAATCGGGATTCAACTATCATCGCATGATAACGTGACGGAATCCACTAACGTTATCACACTCTAGAAGGTATGTGCATGCCTGGCAAGTTTCAGTTTCTTTAGAAACTCCCGATGTGATTTTTACCCCTAGGACCCAAGTGACCTTGACACAGTCAACAAATCAAAGAGTCCTAATCAAGTTCAACCCGTCATTATCCTGGATTGCATTAAACCCACCCGTACGTGCCCTTGACACAGTCAACAAGGCCGCACGACTGTCCTAACCAATCCCACTAATATGCCACAAACGAACACTACTTAGCTACCGTACACTACGCCTTGACACAGTCAACAAACGCAGCACGAATACTAAGTATTACTTGTAAGAAATGACGGAGGGCTACGTCCAGTTTTTAGCGAAAAACTTTTAACGTAATGAACTTGATATCGTTGAAGGAACTGCATAGCTTTTTATAAAATTATAGTGGCGAAAACAATTTGCTAAAGAGGTCACTCCTGGTGAAAGGATCTCGGCTCTTTCCCTGTAGAATGAGGTGCAGGATATTCCAACTGAATACCACGATGCAAAGCAAAAAGTAATCGGCTATAGTGAAGTTATTACCCTGACGCAAACTTCTGTCCAAGGGGTCACTCCCGATGAAGGGATCTCGGCCCTTGCCTCGTCGACTGAGATGCTGGATATTCATAACCGAATACCACTGTGCAAAACAAAAGAGAACGTCCTTGCAATAACAGCTTTATAAAATATGTTCCAACAACATCAAACAGGTTTGTTTAGCTTGCATTGATCCGAATCAATGTAGTCCCATCAATTGATCACACCAATAAAGAACGAAAATAATGATGTACGTATATGCCATCCGCATTCTCCACTGGGTCCCGTCATCACCCGTTAGGTTACTTAACTAACGACAGAGCGGGGATTGGACTAGCGCGGATGCAAAACATATACAACGTCTACTAGTATATATATCAATATATATAATATTCGCTCAAGGCGTGATAAAATGCAACATCACAGAAATGTAATAAGCATCACAGAACAATACAGATATCTGGGATCCCCGGGTTTCATAGAGCCGCTACTGAAACCCGACGTTCCCATGGTCGTGTGTATAGCATGTTCAATGAAATCCTAGACCTCTACGGGCGCGGCAAATTACCCGCTAAAACCTGAAGCGAGGCAGCCCCCTTCAACAACATGAATGGACCACCCAGCACTTCACGGAATCCGGTAACTTGAGCACCCCTCCTTGGGTCAACCTGTACCCCCTACGAATGCGGCGAATAGCCCGCCAATTCTAGAGTGAAACCCCCTCCGTCTCAACGCCATGAGATGCGGGCCTGTTGCCCTCTAGAACCCGGCTATCCGTGCACCCCTCCGTGGGGTAATCCTAGTACAGAAAGTAAAATATACAACGGGTACATCAACCTCAGCCCCGTCGTGCCCCAAAAAGAATAATATACAAAAAGGCAGTAACGGCAGTCCACATGTCGGACGCTCGCCCCGCAATATCAAATGTACATATATAACCAAACTGTACTACCATTGCATCCAGGCTATCCACCACGACAAATCCGCAACATCACAGCACAATACAGAACATCAACGTGAATGTCACGTTCGCAAATCCGTCTAAAAGGGCTATAGCAGTTAGACAGGATTTACTGATCAAATGACATTCACGGTTGCAGATATAATGTAAATACTGTGAACTAACATAATTAAAATTTTCGATCGACTAAATTTCCCGAAGTGGGCCCCAAGCACAATACCCAGTACTCAAAAAAATCTGGGCCCAAACAGAATATACCAAAAACCCCAATTTCAACACAAAGACCTACTGAAGAAATTTGGTACACTGTGGCTACAGTACGGCGGCAGATCCACGGCCAAAAGGGGATTACGGCCGTGGATCCGCCGCGCTACAGTAAGATCAGCCGACCAAATTTCTTCGGTTCTCTTAGAAAAGCCTGCACAGTTTTCTGCAATACACCAAATATTTTTTGACAACTAAAAAATTTCGACGGAAACTGATGCTTGGAAAATGTGGTTTTTGGAAATTCGTTCGATCGAACTTGTAAACACGTTAGAGCAAGCTAGACCAGGTTAATGGCGTGGCTCTGATACCATGTAAGACTACGGTAGCGCCCTTCCGATGCCAAAATGCGGAAACGAAAATTTTTCTTGACTTGAAAACCGGCGCTATCGTATGCTTAAAACCCGGATCGACCATTAACCTACTACTAGCAAACTAGAGAAAGGGTAGAGAGCTATACCGAGTGATTCGTGTCCTTCGGTCTTCGGCCACCATCCCGATCTCCCCGCGGCAACTCCGGTCTTCATCTCCTCGTCGAAAAGGGCACCACATCGAGAAGTCTTTTTACGGGCTCCCGCTTCATCCGAAGCAACTCGGGCATGAAGTGTGCTAGCCGACGTGCCCAAGGTTGAAGTAGAGAATGTTGTGATCACTTTGTCTCTTGTATCCATGGCTTTGGATGGAGGTTAAAGTGTTGCCATTGATGGAAGCAATAAGCTAGAGGAAGAAGAAGAAGAACAAGAGCTTTTCTTTTTCTTTTCTTTTCTTTTGTTGGAATGAGAGTGAGAGAGTGTGATGGTGAAAATACAAGACCAATAAAATCAACCATGGCAGCCCCTCTCTCTCTCAATCTCATTTCAACACATTAAACAATCCACTAATGTGACACATTTGCTAAAAAAGAGACCATGAGTCATCTAAATGTCCATGTCACATTTAATGCAATGCATGATGAATTTCTAGCTCATTATTTCCATTAACAAACATTAATCCAAATGTTTGCAACAATAAAAAGATACGGCAACATCTAAAGTAAACTCGTGACGGATCACAAGGATACCCCTCACCTGTATATACATACCTGCATCCGCATTCCGACTGAATACGAATGCGATGAGACTAAAGTAATCCAACAAATCTAATACTAGAATCCGGCTTAAACCAAAGCCCACTAGTATGATCCGTCCGATCATGATCCGTGCACTACTGCACGTGTATGATCGGACCCTGCCATATATCATACGGCCTCTACAACGTTTCGCCCGAAACTTGAGAAACTGTCTGTGGGGAACTCTAAAGACTCATCAATACTTTGGCTGTGGATTTAACCACTAGCACGTCAGTGGTACTAGCTGTACGTAACGGGCCACCAGGTATTGACCAAAAGGGAGGTCGATGAGCGAACTCATCCTGACACCCTACTGAGCCTGTCAGTGACAATATCCGTACAGTCCGGTCCGTTCGTCTATGAGCATCGCATGGCAGGCCTAGGGGGTTGGTAAAAGTCAGACCCCCAAAAGCGGTACAAGTCGTGTCGGAGTGTAGCCCAGAACACCCTGAGATACTACTGGAATACCTACCAGTAAATCTCCTGCCTCGGCCGAGGGCTTTGTGTAATGGCTCTCCTAGACACAGCACGATCTCACCCCCAATACCGGGAGAGACGAACCCCTGCAGATCCGCTCACTGCCTGCATATGGCTCGGGACTGTACCCAACTAAAACCTGTTTGCACGACTCCTTTGAGCCGTGGTAGGGTAGTAATCAACGCACAGTGGGAACTCGCACGAGACAAATGACGATCTCAGGTCGATGAACTAACCTGTACACATGTCACCAGGGAACTGCTATCTGACGTCTGGTATAATCCCAACTAGCATGTTCCCGGCGAGTCCTGTCCGGTGTACTCATAACCCAATGAGCACCTGTATACATCTTAGGTGAATCAACTGACACCAGTGGCTTGTGAGACCGGCCACCGCCCCTCATCGGGGTCTTGACTATATACACTAGTCTACTCTGGAGTATCGATGCCCTGTCTCGAAACTCCCTCGACTAGGGACCTTTTAAGGATGTGCTTATAGACCCCAGCTCCCACGTATATGATCGCCATCATACTGCTGGCCGTCAAGCAAGAATGCTAAGGGCTCTATCAACGTGTAATAGCGATCAGTAATGTCACCTAAAGCAGTACACGATGATAAAGATAAACCAGATAGCATACTATCATCTTGAGTAAGACTGTCCTACCGGCATAGGTCCTCCCTCAATCATTGCAATCACGTGCCTGTGATCCAATAATTGACTCTGGGTGCACTATATCCAACAGTTGGTTTGGTGCTGATCCTTAGGGCTTTATTCTATGTCTGGAATCTCATTATACTTTCTTGTTTATTGCCAGATCTCAGGTCAAAGACTTGATATATTTTATCAGTACTTTTAGCAGTTCCGGCTCTTTTACCTGAAGAATTTCCAGCACATAATCTTAAGACAAGTGTTGATATACAAAAGATCATGCATGTAGTAATAAACACAAAATTTCCCTCATAATGCCGGTTATAATGTATAACACATGTTATTTGGTATTTCGCAGGTGAATTGCTAATATGTGCTATATTTATATCAAACACCTTTAGATGATTAGAAAAAGTAGGGAAATTGATGTGTTAAAAATACAATATTTTCGACTGATCAAATTCCCCCAAACTTAATTTTGGTCGTCTCGAGCAAACATTTTTTATTTTTAAGTGAAGGAGAAAATATAAGAAAAAAACTAGCTAGCACACTTTCGTAGGCAACACGATTGCACTGAGCATGTGCAACAAGCCTTTAAACCTCTAGGTGTCCCTAGTAGGAGGAGTGTTGTCTCCTGAGGGTTTTCAGCGGATTGCACCCATAAAATCCAATAATAAAAGGAAGACCGTGAAAGTTACATGTAAAGATAAGAATTGTAAAAGAAAGACTTTGAAAATCAGAGTTTCCAACTACACTAGCTTTTCAATTGTCATGAGCCCTATCTTAATAGTCATGAAAAGATGTTAGAATTCACATCATCCCTCAATAAAACATCGTCTTTATTCTTCATTCCTACCTTTCTTCCAAATATTGATCATATACCGCTACATGTGTGTAAAAGACATCGCTACACTCAGAGAATTCAATTCAAGCTATCATACTCTTGTCCATCGATCTCAGTACTTTTTAATTGATGAATATTTAGATGAAATTGCTCACACATTTTTCATGCGACCGTTAATACTTCTTGAGGTACTAACCGACCGATTACTCATGCGCTTGCTTATAAGGCGTATTAGCATTTTCCTTGTCTTACAACACCTAAGGCTTAGCAGTGACTCCCAAACCAGTTGATCTAAGGCACTAGGTGATGAAGCATCCTCGCTATATTTTTTTATACTGTCTTGGTGATTACAAAACCAGTGTTCATTTTTCTTCACCATTTTATATTTTCTTCATTTATTATTCCCTTCATACTTTGGCTTTTAGACAAGAGCATTTCAAGGTATCCTCTACTATCCCGAGTTTCAAGACGTGTGTAAGTGCGTATAGTGGGGTATCAACATTCAAATGTTTGGCTTCCAGAATAGGAACTATTTTTCAGACTTATTTTTATCCTCAGATTAGTGACTTCTTTCATCTTACTAACCCTTGAGACAACGGCTCATAACTACTTATTACTAGTTTGTTTAAGAAAACTTCTAACTTTCTTGGTTTCCTTAAACTTTTCTAATCTTTTGGATGTAATTTTTCACAATCTAATTTTTTATTATAAAATTATGTTGGATATATGTATGCCCTAGAGGCCATTATATGATAGTGGATGTATTTATATGTGTATATATATATATATTCAGTGTACATTCTTGCTCGACATGATAGTATGCTATCTGGTTCTTCTTTATCTGACATGTTGATTTGATCATGCTTTTATTCATTCACATATGTTGATAAAGCCCTGAGGATATTGGCTTGACTACTGTGATTATGATAGAGATCATACTAGTGGGACATCTGTAGTTTATAAGCATATCCTGGAATGTCCCTAGTCGTAGGTGTATCGAGACGGGGCATCGATATACCAGAGTAGAGTAGCGTATATGATACTTGACCCATATGATGGGCGATGGATGTTCCCACATTCATCGATGTTTGACATCGAGATCGTATACGGGTGCTCAGTGATGACTGGGTACACTGGACGGACTCACCGAGAACTCCTATATGGAATTATATCTATCGTCGGATAGCAGTTCTTAGGTGACACTGGTACAGGTTAGTCTGTAGACCCGAGATCATCATAGAGTCTTGTGTGTTCTCCCACTGTACTTTGATTACCACCCTACCACGGCTCTACTGAGTCATGCAAACAGGTGGCCATTGGGTACAGTCCCGAGACACACGAAGGCAATGAGCGATAGGAGGGGTTTCGTCTATCCCGGTATTGGGAGTTGATGCTGTGCTGTGCTCGATTGGCTATATCAGTAAGTCCCTGGTCAGGGCTGTTGAGATTTACTGATAAGTGTTATCAGTAGTTTCTCGATCTGTTATGGACCATTCATCGGCACGACTTATTGAGTTATTGGAGTCGACGTTACCATCCCTAGACTCGATATGCAGCATATCTGACGAAGAGACCGGACTGTACGGTAGTGTTGCCGGTTGGCTCGACGGGAGTTGTAACTGGTTCGCTTGTTTTCTTCTGATCGCTCAATACCCGGGTGGCCGTTACGTTTAGCTGACCGCTTGCGGCTTGGGGGTGCTTGATATGATCATCACCCACTGCCGGCGTATTGACGAGTCTTAGAGTCCCACAAAGGAATTACCTAGTCCAGACGAAACGTTGTGGTGCGCATATGCGATATGCGCATGGACCCGGTTAAAATGCGCGTATGAGATACCGTATATTAATCGGACGGCTTGCTTTTGGTCGGGTCGTATGTGATATGACCGGCTTGCTAAATCAAGTATTGATTTATCATTCAACCATTAGTTTCTCACTAGAAATCCTTTTCTTGTCTTTTTTGGGTGTATGCATGCATGTATGCATTCATTCTTGTTCATGCACATATGGATGTGCATGCACACATACATGCATACATCATTCTATCATGGTTGTATATATAGAAGATGGTGGCAATATAAGACTCACACCTTATGATTATATATGGATATATATTTGTATTTGTTTTAAAACAAAACAAAAGAAAAAGATTAATCCATGGTTATCTTCTACACTCTTCATTGAACTAATCTTTGCTCACCTACTTTTTAACCATGAGTTAATCTTCCTTTTGTGTTTTAACTCAAGTGCAATAATATCCATATAATGTAACTATGGTTTGAGATGAAGAGTAAAAAATATATATACTTATATTTTCTATTTTTCATAACACATTATCATTCTCTTGAGTTTTCTAGAGCCATCATCTTCTTCCTCCTCTCTTTTGCTCTCTAGTTCTCTCAAGTGAGCAAAAGACTTACCAAGTTAGGATTTTGAAGTGAGAAAACCAACCATAACACCATTCTACACTAGTCTTGCCCATTAGTGAAGAGTGTTTAGCTTCCATTTCATCTCTTGATCTTGTGAAGTTTCAAGCTTGGACAAAGAGGACTCCGGGTGGATCATCGTGGACCTAGAGGATCTCAAGCGGACTTCTTCCAACCCTCAAGTAGCCAAGGAGTCTAGCGTAGGGAGCTACAAAGGTTGTACTCTTAAAACCCTAGCTTTTATTACTTGTGGTGATGTCTATGTTAAGAAACCCTAATTTTCTAGTGATGATTCTTTGTATGTTCACTTAGCACATTAAAAATTTGATTTTGAGACATGTGATGCTTCCAAACCCTTCATGAGGTGCTAGGTAAACCTAACAATGGTATCAGAGCCAAGCGAGAACTTTAGGCGTCGCTTTAACGAAGTTAAAACTCCGATTGAACCAAAAATACGATTTTTTGAACACTCTCTGGACATTTTTTCAAACTGTATTATTTTCAGAATTAAAAATATGTAAAAAATTCAGTAGGGAATTCTAAGAACAACTGTAAAAAAACGGAGCCATGAACAGTAGATCCCACCGCGGAACCGCGGCCAAAGCTTGCTTAGGCCGCGGCTCTGCGGCCGTACAGATGAGTTATTGGCTCGTTTTTATACATTAATCTTCCTACCTGCTTGTAGATATTTTTAGGTATTTTTAATCTGAATCTACTGATATATGTTCTGGAGATTGTTTTGGATTCGGTGATTCGATCGGAATTTTAATTTCGTGCCTTTTTCCGGGTAATTAAGAAAGTATTAAAATGTTCGAACGAGTATCATTAACTCACTTTTTCACGGGGTTTAAATCTTTCGGAAATACGTGCAAGTTAAGTGGTGGACCCTCTAGAAGAACACAAACCTTAACTCGATTATGTGACCGTCTGAACTGCCTCTGAACCTTAGGGTTTGAGGCAGTACGGCGTGCCACATGTGAGGCGTTGGCTTGACCCTTCTACGGCTGGACCACTGCTACTGTGACACATTCCGGGATTTTTGAACTCCGCTCAAGTGTTGAGCTTTAGGAAATTTTGGGTA
The DNA here is from genome assembly GCA_030015575.1 of Agapanthus africanus. Taxonomy (NCBI): domain Eukaryota; kingdom Viridiplantae; phylum Streptophyta; class Magnoliopsida; order Asparagales; family Amaryllidaceae; genus Agapanthus; species Agapanthus africanus. Next base: position 948,208,514 of record CM057337.1, read on the forward strand.
TTTGATCATTCGTTCGAAAACTTTAATACTGTCTATTTATCTGGAATGTGATGCAATATGTGGAATTCATATAGTTAGACATGAAATGCGAAGTATGTGATATTTCGGATTTACGATGTTTAAAGAGAATGTGGATTCCAAATATTGCAGTTTTACACTTTCTTTTCTGTGACCGTAAGTGTAGTGTGTCGCTTATCGCCGGTTTCGTTGCTATACATCAACGACAATCGGGGTACACATATTTACTTACGTTGATGATATATGATATTATGTGTTGCTGAGATATGATGTGCAGGATTGTCGCGATTGAATAGCCGGGGGGTTTTTATGTGAGATGAGAGTTTTCTTTTCATTCATGTAAAATTTCAAATGTAATGTAATATCTTTTATTTGGGCACTTCCGGGTTGAGGTTGATGTCACCAGTGTTGTATATTATTTACTTTTCCGCGTTAGGATGGATCCAAGGAGGGGAGCACAAGTGACCGGGTTCTGGGGTTCAGTGGGAGGCCATCTCGAGGAGTCGAGACCGGGTCTCCTAAACTCCAGAATTGGTAGGGTCGCTTTCCGCTCTTGTAGGGGTCCAGGGTGTGGGCTTGGCTATTCATCGCGACTGTGGAATCCGTATTTTCTATTGTTGGCTAAATACTAAATACGGACGTCCTAGTATATCCTGTACTATCATTTATGTGTTTCTGCTGCCTGTGTTCTGTGATGTGATATCTGAGATGAATGATATATTATATATATGATATATAGTAGACGTTGCTTATGTTTTACACCCGTGCTACTCCCGTCCCGGTATGCCGTTAGTTAAGTAACCTAACGGTGCATAACGAAATATTGCGGCGAATGCGGATGGCATAAGCGTACGTGTTATTTTCGTTTCTTTTCTGTGATTGGCTTAAGGACTTAAATGATGGGACTACATTAATATGATTAATGTAAAGAAAATAAACCTAAAAAGATGTTGTAGAATCGGATTTGAAAACCACTCGGCTCTTTATGAAAAAGCTATATTTCAAAACTGCGGAGCTTAAGCCACTCCTTTTGAAAACCATTTGATTCTACGACGATATCAAGTTCAAAGCGTTAAAGATTTTCTTAAAAATCATTTTCAACCCTCCGTCATTTTAGGAAGTAGAGTACTTAGTATTTGCTGGATATGTTATATTGGATCGTCATGTTTGAATAGCCGGGGTTTTTTTATGTGAGATGAGTGTTTTTCATTTTCATTCATGTAAAAAACTTTAACCGGTATAGGGAGTTGATGTTGCGCTGTGTTCGATTGACTATACCTGGAAATCCCTGGACAGGGTTGCTGAGATTTACTGGTAAGTGTTACCAGTAGTTTCTCGAACTGTTATAGACCTCATATCGACACGACTTATCGAGCTATTGGGGTCTGACGTTTACCACCCCTAGGCGAGATATGTGACATATCAGACGACGAGACCGGACTGTACGGTAAGTGTTACTGGTTGGATTCACAGGAGTGTGAGCGGGCTTGCTCGTCGATCTTCTGATCGTTCAATACCCGGGTGGCCGTTACGTTTAGCAGACCGCTTGCGGCTTGTGGGTGTTTGATATGATCATCACCTGCTGCCGGCGTATTGACGAGTCTTTAGAGTCCTACACAGAGGTTTCCTGGCTCAAGCGAAATGAAATAGGAGCGCATATGAGATATGTGCGGGACCGAGAATAATACCAGTATGTGATACTGTATTCGATTCTCGTGATTTGTGACATTGATCGGTTATATGCGATATAGCCGGGTTATCGGATCAAGTGTTGATTCGATAAGTTGTTACTATTGATATTAGTCGGTTATATGCGATATGACCGGATCGTTAAATCAAGTATTGATTTAATGATTTAATGTATAATTATATATTAGATATATTACTTTACATTAACTAATATTTGTTCACTTAAAAAGGATTTTCTCACTTGATGTGCACATTGTATATGTGATATACTTTTGTGCATTTGATTGTATCATGTTTGATGATACATGAGGGTTTGTGTGTGTGATTAAACCATGGTTATGTTAATGGTTAGGGTTTTGTTTATTTACTTATTCATTTATTTATTTATTCATTTTGGAAAGATGAAGAGAAATGGTGGCTTGATTTGTTTTCTAGTTGAAGCTTCATGAATCTTTGAATAAGTCCACCATTTTTGTTTCATGCTTAACCCTAACCATTCAACCTAACCTTAGTTTATTCTCTACACCTAACTATGGTTGCAAATATGATAAGTATCATTTTATTTCCTATTTTTTAAAAAGATATATCATATTCTTTTCTTCTTCCTCTCCTTCTTCAAAGAAGAAGAAAGCTTGCAACCTTCAATGGTGACTTGATGAAAAGAGTGAGAAATCCAATTCTAAAGTGAACCCACTTCCTATTTCTTCATCCTCTACCACTTGCCAAGTAGTATAGGGTGTTTTCTTCACAAGTTTCATGGCTTGGTGAAGTTGGAGCTTGATCTTGTGTTGTCTCGACGTAGATCATCTTCAGCATCGAAGTCGACGACCTAGCCCGTCCATTTCTCCGATGAAGCCGACGCTAGAGCCTGGGATCCGATGATCGCAGCGAGGGGACATCATCATGGAGCTATGGAGGTGGAGGACCAGATCTACAAAGGTTGTATTTTCCATTCACTTTTAGTTAAGTTGTTAACTAGTTGCTTGTTTCGCCTAAACTCTAGTCAATGATCCGTATTAGGGTTTCTCGGCACTTGTAAAATTTGAATTTGGCATGGTTGATGCCTTGTGAGACCTCCTTAGAGTGCCTAGGAACCCTACAGTATTCGTGCTATGTTTGTTGACCTTAGCCAAGGCGTAGTGTACGGTAGCTACGTGATGTCTTCCTACAATGCATATGATGCAGATTAATTAGGACGGGCATGTGACTTTGTTGACCTTAGCCAAGGGTCATGTGAACGGGTCTGATTAATCAAAAAATGACGGGTTGAACTTGACTAGTGCTTGTGATTTGTTGACCATAGCCAAGGTCATGAATGCTAGGGGTAAAAACCACATCGGGAATTTCAATAGTTGAAATTTGCAATGAGATTGCATACCTTCCATATGATGGTTGGATCCCGATCCCACTGTGGGCAATAGTTGCTCCCAGGAGAGTTTGCAGTTTACAATTAGCTAACTCATTAGGTGTCTAGAAAGGTATTAACGGGGCTACACCTCTGGGAAAACGAGGTTTACTTTAATTAGGTCCGTACGAAAGCACGGGGAACCTCCCTCAAGTACCGACACTGGCCTGGCTGAACGGTTAGCGAAGTTGTAGACTGTAATTAATCCCGGCTAGTTTTCTTTTTAAGGTTTGAAAGAAAAACTTGATTAAAGCAGTGGGAAACATCGATTAGACAAGATAATAACCAATCTGATCTTTGCAAGAGCTTTCGCTGAGTGTATTCTTTTCTCTCTCTTAATGGCAGATACCCATGACAGGACTCAAGCTTCTACTAGATAAAAATAAACTGAATGGGACCAATTATAAAGACTGGCTGAGGAATCTGAAAATAGCCTTGACTTATGATAAAGTATCATATGTCCTCACGGCTCCAGCCCCGCCTGTCCCAGGTCCAAAATCCTCAGTTGCGGATATTGAAGTCCGCAAGACATGGGACGCTGACTGTGCCACGGCCAACTGCCTCGCGCTTGCATCGATGGATAACACACATCAAAAGTAGCACGAGAATATGGACATTCACGCCATATTCCTCCATACAAAGGAGTTGTATGGAGAGCAATCCCGCGTATTACAATAAGAAGCATCAAAGAAATTGTTTCAGATGCGAATGGTCCCTGGCACACCAGTAGGAGACCATGTTCTGACGATGATAGCTCTCATAGAAGAGCTTGAGGACCTTGGATGGACGATGGACAATGAACAATATACGGATATTATTCTACAGTCTCTCCCCTCCACCTTTGCTCAATTCATAGTTAACTTCAACATGCACAACATGGAGAAGGAACTACCTGAACTCCTTAATATGTTAAGGAGTGCAGAGAGCATAATGAAATCATTGAAAACTCCCGTTATGACTGTTGGACAATCTTCCTCTTCTCGCCCAAAGGCTAAGGCCAAGGGAAAGAAAAAGAAGAAGCCCACCAATCCTAAGGTGGAGTTAAAAAGGTTAAGGGGAAGGAAAAGTCCAAAGCTGGAGAATCGGGGAAAGGGGAATGTTTTCATTGCCACAAGACAGGACATTGGAAGCGCAACTGCACCGAGTACTTGAATTTCAAGAAGAAGCATGGGGATGCTTCCGCTTCAGGTGTGTTTGTGACAGAAAACTGTTTTTTAATAAACCCTGCTTCCTGGGTATTAGATACCGGTTCAGGTTCTCACATTTGCAATTATATGCAGGGGCTGAGAAATAGCAAGGTTTTGAGGACAGGTGACCATACTCTCCGCGTTGGAAATGGTTCCAATGTACATACAGTCGCAGTGGGAGAGTATCACTTGGGGTTGCCATCTGGGTGTATATTGGTTTTGAACCCATATTATTTTGTACCAAGTATGCTTTGTAATATAATAACTGTTTCTTGGTTAGACAATGAAGGATATAATTTTGTATTGCAGAACAATGTTATGAACATTCACCTGAATCAAATGTTGGTTGGGTATGGTACGCTTAATAACGGGATATACGTCCTAAATCAACACACAGTTTTCAGCATACAACACACTAATAAAAGAAAACTTTCAGAAATAAATGAAGTTTTTCTTTGGCAATGTAGACTTGGTCATATTAACGAAACAAGACTAAACAAGTTACACAAAGATAGATATTTAAACCCTTTTGAATATAAATCTTATGCGACTTGCCAGTCTTGTATCAAGGGTAAAATGACCAAAAATCCGTTTACCGGACACGGAGAAAGAGCTTCCGAGCTCCTAAGACTCATACATAGCGATGTATGTGGGCCAATGTCTACACAGGCTAGAAGCAGTTTTTCTTACTTCATTACTTTCACTGACGATTTCTCAAGATTCGGTCATGTATTTTTATTAAAGCACAAATCCGAAGCTTTCGAGAAATTCACTGAATATAAACAAGAAGTAGAAAAACAAACCGGCTTGAGTATTAAGATGCTTCGATCAGATCGAGGTGGGGAGTACCTCAGTACAGAATTTGCAAACTTCCTAAAAGAGAATGGGATTCTCTCTCAGCTCACTCCTCCTTGCACACCACAGCACAACGGTGTGTCTGAACGATGGAATCGGACCCTATTAGATATGGTATGTTCCATGATGAGTGATACTGAGTTACCCGTCTCATTTTGGGGGCATGCATTGGAGACTGCAGCATTTCTACTGAACAGGGTTCCAACCAAAACCGTGTCTACCACGCCATATGAGATATGGCATGGGAAGAGACCATCTCTTAAGAGAATTAAGATTTGGGGTTGCCCGGCCTATGTTAAGAAGCAGAATCCGGACAAACTCGAGACATGGACAGTCATGTGTAATTTTGTGGGATATCCAAAGAACTCTTATGGATATCTTTTCTACCATAAGGAAGAACAAAAGGTGTTTGTTTCTCAGCATGCCACATTCTTGGAAAAGGAGTTTTCACAAATGAAAATGATGGCAATGTGGTAGATCTAGAAGAGGTTCTAGAAACACAAACTACAAATGACGACTTGGTTGAACCGGCTGTTGCAATAGAAACTGAGGAACCTCGGCCACTCCGTAGGTCTGGTAGGACTTCTCGCCCACCAGAGAGGTACTACGGTTTCCTCATTGATGGTGACAGAGAAGACTGCATCATGGAGGATGATGATCCTACTAGTTTTCAGCAAGCTATCATGAGTGGAGACTCTGTGAAGTGGCTAGATGCCATGAGATCCGAAATGGAGTCTATGTACACCAACAAAGTATGGACTTTGGACGTTGTACCCCCTGGGGTAAAGCCTGTGGGGTGCAAATGGATCTTTAAAAGAAAGATTGGTGTAGATGGGCAGGTAGAGACCTATAAGGCAAGACTTGTGGCGAAGGGTTTTCGTCAAAGACCAGGTTTGGACTATGACGAGACTTTTTCTCCCGTAGCCATGCTTAAATCCATTCGGATCCTACTTGCTATTGCTGCTCACTACGACTATGAAATCTGGCAGATGGACGTTAAAACGGCATTTCTAAATGGAAATTTGGAAGAATGCGTTTATATGGATCAGCCAGAGGGCTTCATTGACAGTGGGAGCAGCGGGAAAGCATGTAAATAGCTTAAATCCATATATGGGTTAAAGCAGGCATCACGGAGTTGGAACATCTGTTTTGATGATGTTATCAAAGAGTTTGATTTCATCAAAAATCCAGATGAACCTTGTGTTTATAAGAAGGCTGTAGGGAGAGCTGTCGCATTCCTCGTACTGTACGTGGATGACATTCTTCTGATAGGAAATGATATTCCTATGCTACAGTCAGTCAAATCTTTCTTATCACTAAGGTTCTCCATGAAGGACCTGGGTGATGCCACATACATTCTGGGCATTAGGATCTATAGGGATAGATCCAAGAGGTTATTGGGATTGTCCCAAACCAGGTACATCAACACCATCCTAAAAAGGTTTAGTATGGAAGACTCCAAGCGGGGTGCCTTACCCGCTTGCCATGGGGTCACTCTCTCCAAGGACTCTTGCCCAAAGACCGATGAAGAGAGAGCTCGCATGAGCATTATATCCTATGCTTCAGCAGTAGGATCTATAATGTATGCGATGTTATGTACACGCCCAGATGTAGCTTATGCACTTAGTGTTGTAAGCAGGTATCAATCCAACCTAGGGGAGAATCACTGGATAGCTGTGAAGAACATTCTTAAGTACTTACGAAGGACTAAAGAATTGTTCTTGATGTATGGTAATGGAGATCTCCAAATGGAGGCCTTTACCGATTCGAGCTTCCAGAGCGATAAGAACGACAGCAAATCTATCTCTGGGTTTGTATTTACCCTCAATAGAGGGGCGGTAAGTTGGAAGAGTTCCAAACAGGATACCGTTGCAGACTCTACGATGGAGGCTGAGTACATTGCTGTGAATGATGCCGCCAAGGAAGCCGTCTGGATGAGGAAGTTCATCTCGGAGCTAGGAGTAGTTCCAACCATTATTGATCCAATACCATTGTATTGTGATAATAATGGGGCTATGGCGTTAGCCAAGGAGCCCAGGTCCCATCAGCGGTCCAAACACATCCTGAGGCGCTTTCATTTGATCCGGGAGATTGTAGATCGCCGCGAGATCGAGATTAGGAGAGTAGACACAAAGAATAACGCCGCGGATCCACTCACCAAGGCCCTCCCTCAGCCGCAGCATGAGCAACTTTTTGAGATGTTGGGTATGAGATACGCCAATAACCGGCCTTAGTGCAAGTGGGAGATTGTTGGATATATGTATGCCCTAGAGGCCATTATATGATAGTGGATGTATTTATACATGTATATATATATATATATTCAGTGTACATTCTTGCTCGACATGATAGTATGCTATCTGGTTCTTCTTTATCTGACATGTTGATTTGATCATGCTTTTATTCATTCACACATGTTGATAAAGCCCTGAGGATATTGGCTTGACTACTGTGATTATGATAGAGATCATACTAGTGGGACATCTATAGTTTATAAGCATATCCTGGAATGTCCCTAGTCGTAGGTGTATCGAGACGGGGCATCGATATACGAGAGTAGACTAGCGTATATGATACTTGACCCATATGATGGGCGATGGATGTTCCCACATTCATCGATGTTTGACATCGAGATCGTATACGGGTGCTCAGTGATGACTGGGTACACTGGAAGAACTCACCGAGAACTCTTATATGGAATTATATCTATTGTCGGATAGCAGTTCTCAGGTGACACTGGTACATGTTAGTCTGTAGACCCGAGATCGTCATAGAGTCTTGTGTGTTCTCCCACTGTACTTTGATTACCACCCTACCACGGCTCTACTGAGTCGTGCAAACAGGTGGCCATTGGGTACAGTCCCGAGACACACGAAGGCAATGAGCGATAGGAGGGGTTTCGTCTATCCCGGTATTGGGAGTTGATGCTGTGCTGTGCTCGAGTGGCTATATCAGTAAGTCCCTGGCCAGGGCTGTTGAGATTTACTGATAAGTGTTATCAGTAGTTTCTCGATCTGTTATGGACCATTCATCGGCACGACTTATTGAGTTATTGGGGTCGACGTTACCATCCCTAGACTCGATATGCAGCATATCTGATGAAGAGACCGGACTGTACGGTAGTGTTGCCGGTTGGCTCGACGGGAGTTGTAACGGGTTCGCTTGTTTTCTTCTGATCGCTCAATACCCGGGTGGCCGTTACGTTTAGCTGACCGCTTGCGGCTTGGGGGTGCTTGATATGATCATCACCCACTGCCGGCGTATTGACGAGTCTTAGATTCCCACAAAGGAGTTACCTAGTCCAGGCGAAACGTTGTGGTGCGCATATGCGATATGCGTATGGACCCGGTTAAAATGCGCGTATGAGATACCGTATATTAATCGGACGGCTTGCTTTTGGTCGGGTCGTATGTGATATGACCGGCTTGCTAAATCAAGTGTTGATTTATCATTCAACCATTAGTTTCTCACTAGAAATCCTTTTCTTGTCTTTTTTGGGTGTATGCATGCATGTATGCATTCATTCTTGTTCATGCACATATGGATGTGCATGCACACATACATGCATACATCATTCTATCATGGTTGTATATATAGAAGATGGTGGCAATATAAGACTCACACCTTATGATTATATATGGATATATATTTGTATTTGTTTTAAAACAAAACAAAAGAAAAAGATTAATCCATGGTTATCTTCTACACTCTTCTTTGAACTAACCTTTGTTCACCTACTTTTTAACCATGAGTTAATCTTCCTTTTGTGTTTTAACTCAAGTGCAATAATATCCATATAATGTAACTATGGTTTGAGATGAAGAGTAAAAAATATATATACTTATATTTTCTATTTTTCATAACACATTATCATTCTCTTGAGTTTTCTAGAGCCATCATCTTCTTCCTCCTCTCTTTTGCTCTCTAGTTCTCTCAAGTGAGCAAAAGACTTACCAAGTTAGGATTTTGAAGTGAGAAAACCAACCACAACACCATTCTACACTTGTCTTGCCCATTAGTGAAGAGTGTTTAGCTTCCATTTCATCTCTTGATCTTGTAAAGTTTCAAGCTTGGACAAAGAGGACTCCGGGTGGATCATCGTGGACCTAGAGGATCTCAAGCGGACTTCTTCCAACCCTCAAGTAGCCAAGGAGTCTAGCGTAGGGAGCTACAAAGGTTGTACTCTCAAAACTCTAGCTTTTATTACTTGTGGTGATGTCTATGTTAAGAAACCCTAATTTTCTATTGATGATTCTTTGTATGTTCACTTAGCACCTAAAAAATTTGATTTTGAGACATGTGATGCTTCCAAAGCCTTCATGAGGTGCTAGGTAAACCTAACAAATTAAATATTAAATGTTTTTTATATGTTTTTTTTTATATATGTTTTGTTCTCATGCAAAGTATGATGCAAAGTGATGCGCAAATAAGCACAAACCTCCCCCAAACTTATTTTCAACCGTGTCCTCACTGTTGCTATCTGCTGGATCACAAAAACCTGTAAGCTTGGGAGGAAATTTATTAACGGGGGCAATAATATATGAACATGAAAATCTCCCCCAAACTTATTCTTTTCACTCACCTCCATTCTAAAGATGATACAGTATTTTACAAGACATAGAGGTGAGACGGAGGAATTTTAATCAAGATAAAGTGGCTCCTGTAAAAACAGGAGCTCCTCCGTGGGGTCAGTGGAAAAATACGATTTTAATCTATGTCCATTTACTTTAAAAATTGTACCGTTTTCAACATTTTCAACCTCCACTGTCCCGTGCGGGTATACATACTGCACAACAAAAGGTCCTTTTCACCGAGATTTTAGCTTACCCGCATGAAGATGGAGACATGAATCATAAAGAAGGACTCGTTGACCAGGTGTAAAAGTTTTTCTCAAAATGTTTTTATCGTGAAATAGCTTAGTCTGGTTCTTTACAATTACAGCATTATCGTAAGCTTCATCGCGGAGTTCGCTTAGCTCGTTTAATTGCAGCTTCCGAAAGTTGCAGGCTTGATTTAATTCAAAATTAAGTTCTCTAATGGCCCACATTGCTTTGTGCTCAATCTCGACCGGAAGGTGACAGGCCTTTCCAAACACTAGTCTGTAAGGAGACATACCTAGATCGGTTTTATATGCAGTTCGGAACGCCTAAAGAGCATCCGTCAATTTGGTTGACCAATCTTTTCGATTTTTAGAAACTGTTTTCGAAAGCGGAGACCGGACTGGTGGCATGGACTGGTTGGGAACTATACTGGTGGCATCCTAGTGGTACACAGATGGACTGGTTGGCAACTTCGACGTCAACATTACTGGTGGCATGAAATGAAGCGTTAAGTAGCCAGAAGAGTAGCCAAATACTTGGTGTGTCAGCAAGTAAAAACTGAATATCACAGAACTGCTAGTTTACTTCAACCGTTACCTATTCCAGAATAGAAGTGGCAACACATCACCATGGACTTCGTGACTGCACTTCCTCGCAACATGAAAGGTAACGATGCGGTATGGGTTATTATGGATCGGCTCACAAAATCGGCTCACTTCATCCCATTTTGAGTTGGCCAATGTACTGAGACACTAGCAAAGAAGTACATGGAAGTAGGTCTGAGTCTAAGTAAGATTTAACTCTTCATAGTGTACTATTTCTGATACCCATGAACTCATGCAGGAGATCGTGAGATTACATGGAGTACCGGTTTGCATTGTCTCCAATCGTGACACCAGTTTCCGATCGCATTTTTGGCAGAGTCTGCAAACTAGCTTGGGAACGAGTCGGAACTTCAGCACAGCTTATCATCCACAAACAGATGGTCTGTCTGAGCGAACGATTCAGATCCTTGAAAGCGTGTATGTTAGATTTCGGAGGATCGTGGGAAGATCACCTACACCTTGTAGAGTTTTCATACAACAATAGCTAGCAGGCGAGTATTGGTATGGCACCGTTTGCAGCTCTTCATGGAAGGAAGTGTCGTTCACCATTAAGTTGGGACGACATCAGAGATAGGGAACTCCTTGGACCAAAGATGATCATGGCAACTGTTGATTTAGTTCGCACGATCAGGAAAAGAATGCGCATAGACCAAGACAGAAAGAAGCACTAGGCCGATGCAAAACGCGGACACTTAGAGTTCCAACCGGGAGATCATGTCTTTCTGAAGATCTTTCCAAATCGTGCAGTAATTCGTTTTGGCAAGAGGTGTAAACTTGGTCCGATATTTATTAGACCTTTCGACATAATCGAATGAGTCGGAGAAGTGGCGTGTCGCTTGGCACTTCCACCCTCATTGGAAGGAGTCCACAACGTATTCCACATATCCCAACTTTGAAGATATGTGAGCGACCCCAGCCACATCCTTGATCATTCCGAACTCACTGTACAGACAGACTTATCTTGTGAGCAGCAACCCATTGAAATCCTAGACAGAAAAGTAAAGTCACTTAGGAACAAGGAAGTAAATTTGGTCCAAGTGATGTGGAGAAAAAATTCATCAGGAGAATTAACGTGGGAACGTGAGGACGACATGCGTGCAAGATACCCTTTCTTATTTGTAAATTAGCCCTTATATATTTGTAAATTTTGAGGACGATATTTTTATAAGGATAACGACTCCAATTTCATTGTACAAAAATTTTCAAGTTAATGTACAGAATAGAGTTTCAAGCCTGAGCATAAGTTATAAATTAAAATTTCTTAAGAACAACAAGAAAGCACTTGTAGCTCATTGGTAAAGCCTTGCACTGCTGTGACGTAGCCCCAGTGTTCGAATCCCATCAGCCACATATTATTTTTAATGATTTTTCTTTTAAACTTTTAGAAACCCAAAAGTTTAAACATGCAATACACGTAAAAATGAAAAGCCAGAAAATCAAACATGTGCAAAATGCTGTTAACTACGACATAGACACGTGGCACCAATCCAGAGCCCATCCCCCCACTAACGACCGGCGATGATTTCAAATTGGCCGGTGCCGTCAGGCCAAACTGTTGGTATTGCCCCCAAACTTTGCCCAAGTGACTCTTCCCCTACCCCTACTATCCCAGTACTAATTGAATTTCCTGAAAATTAACAGAGAATTAAAATCACCCATTAATCCAATATTTAAATGCATTTTAATTCTCAAAAACCCTAATTTCTCCTCACATCCTAGCCCTCTCCATTCTGAAATCCATTATCGAAATTCTTAAATTTTTCCAAGTCAAAGAAGTGTACAAGTGGAGTTAGCCCAAGGTCACTTTCCGGCGATGATTCAAAAAGATTTCGGCGACCCTGTGACTCCATGAAGCTCTCAAATCCTTGCTATACCTCCCCTCCCTCATTCCAACTCGTAAGTTCCCTCTTTTCTTCTCTCTTCCTAACTTAAAAAGTTCTCTTTTCAAAACTTGTCGGAAGTGGAGTTATTCCGACATTCGATTCTATATTTGTTAAAAACACCATCTTTCTTAATAACCAATCGTACAAATTATTATATCTTGTTTAATAATTTTAAAACAAACTTTGAGAACAAGTTTCATATTCAAATACCATGCTATGTAATTTTTATTGCACTTTTACTTTTAAATACCACAAACTTTACATACGACATCTTTTATCATATTTGCTTGTACTATCTTTAGGAAAATCTCACGAGGTAACGACCTACCTCTCACCACACGTATCATGACATAGCACGATTTCCTTTTAACAATATTTTTGGGACAATACGACTTTTACATTAAAATACCATAAACTATTAAAAACCGTATTCTTTAAATTTGTATTATTACATTCATTACAATTAAGCCTCTACAACCCATTTTGGGGAACCGACCGAGATGGTGCGGGTTATCGCAAATTCTCGGGACTAGTAGAGCGAGATGCAGACCTCCTCACGGAGCATCCGATCTCGATGGAATTTTTAATGCAATTTTTAAGAATAATGTGATTTTCTATTTAATAAATAAATTTTATTTTTAATAATTATATATAAATATTATCAAATCATCTATTTTAAATATATAATAAATTCCACGTTTTTCCAAACAAAAGAAAAGAATCACAAATTTCATGAAAATACCATCAAGAATCCATACAAGTCAAATTTACACAAAAATACCATATATTATTCAAGTTAAGGATTTATTCACTAGAATACCTCACTTTTAAAAGCTACATTCATGAAAACCCTAAATACGATAAATAAATACTCGAGATTTATTTTGAAAGTATACTAAAACTATTTTTCATAAAACCCCCTCAAATTATATTAATTTACATTAAGGACCCTAGTAAATATAGGTTTAAGCGAGACCAATTCTCTTGAGTCTCAGGAAGCTGGAGAAAGTGGGTGCTTGTCTATTTAAGGTAGTAAACTAAAACGGGGTTATCAACGGTAATTGGCTTGGAAAAATTCACAAATCCCGTCGTCCATGTGCAGCAGTTATAGATAACTCCAAAAGCTAATTCAGGAATTCAATTATGTCTAAATGTCTGACTCAGTTAGAGTCTCAGTCTAATCTAAATACTGTAGGGTTCCTAGGCACTCTTGTGAAGGTTCATAAAGCATCAAACATGCCCGAATAAAATTTTAGATGTGCCGAACAACCCAAAGACAGGATCTTTGCTAGATTATTAGGGTTTAACATGCAAGATAACATCTTTAAACCTAAGTGTGAGGGATTACAACCTTTGTAGTCCGCTCCTTCGCTTCACAAGCTCCGAGTAGAAGTCCCTTCGCCGCGATCCACGATCTCCCGGACTCAAGAGAGGCTCCACGACTCGAACGATCCATGCTAGCTTGAAGTGTTCCGCTTCTCCGATGATCTACATCGAAGTTGCTATAACCCAAGATTTCTCACTCTAAAGAAATGAACACCATAATCTAATGGGCTAGATTAGATGAGGATGATGGAGTAGTATTTATGCTTTCTTTATTATTTCACTTTCTCACCGGATTAATACATTGATATATATGCGATATATGTTAATTGTATTATTTTCTTTTGTTGCAAATATATAATATATATGTGATATATATTGTTGAGACATGATATGATTTATTATGAAACATGATTAGGGATGATAGCAAGGGATTAGCATTTGATTAGGGTTAGCTCTTTCTTGCACTTTCTAGAAAGATTCTCTTTTGTCAAGTATAAGATATTATGGTTGATATTATCTTATGATTCATTATCTAACCTAACCAAACCCTAGCTCTAGTTTATTCTCTACAAAGGTTAAACCTATCATCCTTGACCATGGTTCCATATCAATCATATATTCTCATCTTCTATTCATCACAAAAGGATTATCTTTTTCATTCATCATCTTCTTCTCTCTTAGCTTTGTGAAAGCTTACTAGAAATTCCTTTTGTGATGATTTCTTGTGAGAAAGTGAATTAAAAAGAAAGCATAAATACTACTCCATCATCCTCATCTAATCTAGCCCATTAGATTAGGGTGTTCATCTCTTTAGAGTGAGAAAGCTTGGGTTATAGCAACTTCGACGTAGATCATCGGAGAAGCGGAACACTTCAAGCTAGCATGGATCGTTCGAGTCGTGGAGCCTCTCTTGAGTCCGGGAAATCGTGGATCGCGGCGAAGGGACTTCTACTCGGAGCTTGTGAAGTGAAGGAGCGGACTACAAAGGTTGTAATCCCTCACACTTAGGTTTAAAGATGTTATCTTGCATGTTAAACCCTAATAATCTAGCAAAGATCCCGTCTTTGGGTTGTTCGGCACATCTAAAATTTTATTCGGGCATGTTTGATACTTTATGAACCTTCACAAGAGTGCCTAGGAACCCTACAGTATTATCAGAGCCTAGCTAGAGTATTAGGCGACGTGTTTACGAAGTTAAAACTCCGATCAAACCCGAACCGACAAAGCTAAACCCCTCTGGACAATTTTTTAAATCTGGGATTTTTCTGAATTAAAAATACCTAAAAAAATCAGCAGGGAAACATAAGCAATTCTGTGAAAAACGAGGCCATGTTCCGTACAAACCGCCGCGGAACCGCGGCCGTACCTCGCTTGGGCCGCGGATCCGCGGCAGTATTGAGGAATCAAGGACTAATTTTTGCACAGTTATTTCTCTTTCTGTGATTTAATTTTTATGGGTATTTTTAATCTGACTCAAGTGTTGAGTATTCTGGGGTTTATTTTGTAATCGTAGATTCGATCGGAATATTTAAATTCGTTATTTTTTCGGGATATTTAGAAACTGTTAAAAAGTTCGAACGGATATCATTAACTAAATTTTTCTCGGCACGAAAAATATTCAAGTGTTGAATTTTTCTCGGGTTTAAATCTTTCGCAAAACCGTGCATGTGACGCGATGGACCCTCTAGAAGACAACAAACCTTAACTCGATTATGTGTCCGTCTTGAACTGCCTTTTGAACATTCGGGTTTGGGGCAGTACGGCGTGCCACATGTGAGGCGTTGGCTTGACCCTTCTACGGCTGGACCGTTGCTACTGTGACGTATTCTGAAACTTTTGAACTCCGCTAAGTGTTGAGCGATTTAGGAAATCTTGGGTATTTGATTATCTGTTCGAAAAGTTTAATACTGTCTATTTATCTAGAATGTGATACAATATGTGGGATTCATACAGTTAGGCATGAAATGCGAAATATGTGATATTTCGGATTTATGATGTCTAAAGAGATTGTGGATTCCAAATGTAGTAGTTTTACACTTTCTTTTCTGTGACCGTAAGTGTAATATGTGATATCGCCGGTTTCGTTGCTATATGTCAACGACAATTGGGATGCGCATATTTACTTACGTTGATGATATGAGATATTATGCGTTGCTGAGATATGATGTGCAGGATTGTCGCGATTGAATAGCCGGGGGTTTTATGTGAGATGAGAGTTTTATATTTTCATTCATGTAAATTCAAATGTAATGTAATATTCTTTTATTTAGGGCACTTCCGGGTTGAGATTGATGCCACCAGTGTTGTATATTATTTACTTTTCCGCATTAGGATGGACCCAAGGAGGGGAGCACAGGTGACCGGGTTCTGGGGTTCAGTGGGAGGCCATCTCAAGGAGTCGAGACCGGGTCTCCTAAACTCCAGAATTGGTAGGGTCGCTTGCCGCTCTCGTAGGGGTCCAGGGTGTGGGCTTGGCTATTCATCGCGACTGTAGAATCCGTATTTTCTATTGTTGGCTAAATACTAAATACGGACGTCCTAGTATATCCCACATTATATCTATGTTTCTGCTGCGATATCTGTGATGTGATCATTTGATATGTTGTGATGGATACAGTATATAGTATATATGATATATTATATAGACGTTACTTATGTTTTACACCCGCACTAGCCCTACTCTGCTCTGTCGTTAGTTACCTAACCTAACGGTGCACGAGGGGACATCGAGGCGAATGCGGATGGCATAAGTGTACGTCGTATTTATCTGTGATGCTTAGGAAGCATAAGCTGATGGGATTTTTTATTAATGAGATTAATAAAAAGAAAAGAAACCTAAAATATATTGTAGAATCAAAACTTTATAAAAAGGGTAGCTACAGTTTTGCTTTGCAAAGAGGTATATATGATATACCTTGCACCTTATTCGATGAGGAAAGAGCCGAAATCCCTTCACCGGGAGTGACCTCTTTAGCGAAACTAGCAGATGCTACAAAACTCGGTTTGTCTTTTGATTGCTTTTAGAGTTTTGCTTTGCACAGTGATATATATGATATGTCCTGCACCTTATTCGATGAGGAAAGAGCCGAGATCCCTTCACCGGGAGTGACCTCTTTAGCAAAACTAATGAAAGCCTCAAAAACACTCCATTTCAAAATTTCACATGATTCTACGACGATATCAAGTTCATTACGCTCATGGTTTTCTGAAAAACCTGCGTAGCCCTCCGTCATTTCAGATAAAGACTAGTTAGTATTCGTGCTATGTTTGTTGACTATGTTAAGGCGTAGTGTGCGGTAGCTAATTAGTACTTATCTGCTAAAACATGAGATGTGATTGGATTAGGGTAGTTGTACGACTTTGTTGACTATGTTAAGGGTCGTACAGGTGGGTTTAATTCAATCGGGAAATGACGGGTTGAACTTGGCTAGCAATTATGATTTGTTGACTATGTTAAGGTCATAAATTGCTAGGGGCAAAATATTATCGGGAATTTCAAGTGTTGAAATTTGCAATGAGATTGCATACCTTCTATGAGATAGTTGGATCCCGATACCCACTGCGAGTAAGAGTTACTCCTGGGAGAGTTTTACACAGGACAATTAGTCGATCAAGTAGGTGTCTAGAAAAGTGTTAACGGGGTTACGCCTCTGGGAAAACGAGGTTTACTTTAATTAGGTCCGTGCGAAAGCACGGGGAACCTCCCTCAAGTACCGACACTGATCTGGCTGAAAGATTGACGAAATTGTAGTGTGTAATTAATCCCGGCTAATCTTACCTTTTAGGGTTTGAAGGTAGATTTGATAAAAACAGTGGGAGACATCCTGATTAGATAAGATAATAACCAATCTAATTTTGCAAGAGCATACGCTAAAGTGTTTTCTTCTCTCTCTCTCTCTAGGTAGCGACCATGTCAGGCCATAATCAAGATAATAATATGGATGTATTGACTGAACCCGCTTATTATACTGAGCAGGGGAACGTTGGACCCGTTCTTTCTTATAAGAGTTATAAGACTGAACAGGGAATAGGGGAATATCTGGATTCTCAAGCCGCCCAGAAGAACATGCATGTTGATGCATCTTCTTCAGGTGTGTTAGTTATTGAAAACTGTTTCTCAGTTCACCCTACGTCCTGGGTATTAGATACCGGATCAGGATCCCACATATGTAAATTGTTACATGGGCTACGAAAAGGTAGAGAACTGGGAAAAGGTGATCATTCCGTTCAAGTAGGAAACGGTGCAAGTATTGCAACCAAAGCAGTTGGCGAATATCACCTTGTATTGCCAAGTCGTAATACACTGATTCTAAATGAGTGCTATTATATACCGAACATGATGTGCAACATTATATCAGTCTCTTTATTAAGTGAAGAAGGATATAATTTTGTAGTAAAGGATAATGTTATGAACATATTCCTAGATCAAAAGTTGATTGCATCAGGCTCGTTACATAATGGCATATTCATTATAAATCAGAATACAGTCCTCAATATACAAAACACACACAAGAGGAAAAGTTCAGAAATGAACGAATCCTTCTTGTGGCATTGTAGACTTGGTCATATCAAAGCGACACGACTGGCTAAGTTACATAAGGATGGTTATTTGAATCCGTTCGAATTATCATTTTATGATACTTACCATTCATGTCTCAAAGGAAAAATGACCAAAGCTCCGTTTAGTAGACACGGAGAAAGAGTTACTGAACTCTTAGGACTGGTACATAGTGATGTATGCGGTCCCATGTCTACGCATGCCAGGAACGGTTCTTCCTACTTTATTACATTCACTGACGATCTCTTTAGATTCGGACATGTGTTCCTGATGAAACACAAGTCTGAAGCTTTTGAGAAATTCAGAGAATATAAGCACGAAGTAGAGAATCAAACGGGCAAAAGTATTAAGATTCTTCGATCTGATCGAGGAGGTTGATACTTAAGCAATGAGTTCCTAGATTATCTAAAAGAGAATAGGATTCTCTCTCAGCTTACTCCTCCTTATACACACAGCACAACGGTGTATCGGAACGGAAGAATCGCACCCTATTAGGTATGGTGCGCTCTATGATGAGCGAGGCTGAGTTGCCTATTTCCTTCTGGGGTTATGCGCTTGAGACAGCAGCATACCTATTGAATCAAGTTCCATCTAAATCTGTGCCTACCACACCATATGAGATATGGAGTGGGAAGAGACCATATTTTAAACGAGTTAAGATATGGGGTTGTCCGGCCTATGTCAAAAGGCAAAATCGAGACAAACTCAAGGCACGGTCAGTTCTTTGCAAGTTTGTGGGATATCCTAAGAATTCCCAAGGATATTTTTTCTACCACGCTGAAGAACAAAAAGTGTTTGTTTCTCAATATGCCACCTTTTTGGAAAAGCAATTTCTTGCAAAAGAAATTTGTGGCAAAGAGGTAGAGCTAGAAGAGGTTCCAGAAACACAAATTACAACTGAAGATTTAGTAGAACCAGAGGATTCAGTAGTACCCGACGAACCCCAGCCTTTCCGCCGATCTAGTAGGGTTTCTCGTCCACCTGAGAGATACTACGGTTTTCTCATTGATGGTGGAAGCGAGGATTGCATCATGGAAGATGATGACCCGACTAGTTTTGAGCAGGCCATCACGAGTGGTGACTCTGTGAAATGGCTGGATGCAATGCGATCTGAGATGGAATCCATGTACACCAATAAAGTATGGATTTTGGAAAATGCTCCTGAAGGGGTAAAACCCATTGGGAGAAAGTGGATTTTTAAAAGGAAATTTAGTGTAGATGGAAAAGTTGAGACTTTCAAAGCTAGACTTGTAGCAAAGGGTTTTCGTCAACGACCAGGTGTGGATTATGACGAAACCTTTTCTCCAGTGGCTATGCTTAAGTCCATCCGGATCTTACTTGCCATTGCTGCATACCATGACTACGAAATCTGGCAAATGGATGTTAAGACCGCCTTTCTAAATGGTGATTTAGAAGAGTGCGTGTACATGACTCAGCCAGAGGGCTTCGTAGATAGTGGGAGCAGCGGAAAGGTGTGCAAGCTGCTTAAATCCATTTATGGGTTAAAGCAAGCATCGCGGAGTTGGAACATCTGTTTTGATGTTGTAGTCAAAGAGTTTGACTTCATCAAAAACATAAATGAACCTTGTATCTTTAAGAAGGTAGCAGAGAGTAAGGTTGTCTTCCTCGTATTGTACGTGGATGACATACTCTTGATAAGAAATGATATTCCTATGCTGCAATCAGTCAAGCTCTTCTTATCACAAAGATTCTCAATGAAAGATCTAGGTGATGCCTCCTGTATATTGGGGATTAATCTATAGAGATAGATCCAAACGGATACTGGGATTGTCCCAATCCAGGTACATTGACACCATACTAAAGAGGTTTAGTATGGAAGAATCCAAGCGTGGGAACCAACCCACGATCTCTGGACTCACTCTCTCCAAAGAGATGTCTCCCAAGACTGATTTGGAGAGAGCTCGCATGCAAGGGATACCCTATGCTTCGGCAGTAGGCTCTATCATGTATGCGATGCTATGTACCAGACCCGATGTAGCATACTCACTAAGTGTAGTGAGTCGGTATCAAGCAGATCCTGGAGAGAGTCACTGGACAGCTGTGAAGAACATTCTCAAGTACTTGCGAAGGACTAGAGACATGTTCTTGGTGTATGGTAACGGAGAACTCCGGGTGGAGTCCTTTACCGATTCCAGCTTCCAAAGTGATAAGGATGACTCTAAGTCGCATTCGGGATTTGTCTTTACCCTCAATGGAGGGGCGGTATGTTGGAAGAGTTCCAAACAGGATACCGTTGCAGACTCGACGATGGAGGCTGAATACATCGCTGCCAACGATGCTGCCAAAGAGGCTGTCTGGATGAAGAAGTTCATTACTGAACTTGGTTTGGTTCCATCCATTAAACATCCAATACCTCTGTATTGCGATAACAATGGAGCTATGGCTTTGGCCAAGAAACCCAGATCCCATCAGAAGTCCAGACATATTCTGAGGCGGTATCACCTGATCAGGAAGATAGTTGATCGCCGGGAGATCGAGGTCAGGAGGGTAGATACGAAGGACAACACTGTGGATCCACTCATGAAGGCCATTCCCCAGATACAGTTTGAGAGATTATTCGGGATGCTAGGTATGAGATACTACAGCAGCTGGCCTTAGTGCAAGTGGAAGATTGTTGGTTATGTATATGCCCTAGAGGCCATTGTTGTACATATGATGTATATTATGATGGATGCTTGGATATATACAGAGAGGACTTTCTTGCTCGTCATGATAGTATGCTATTTGGTTTCACTTTATCTTAACATGTTGACTTGTATTGGTTTACTGTCTTACTCTCACATGTTGATAAAGCCCTTAGGATCTGTACTCGACTACTGGGATTATGATGAGATCATACTAGTGGGGCCACGGTAGTCGATGAGTACATCCTATAACTGTTCCTAGTCGAGGGTATATCGAGACAGGGCATCGATACAACAGAGTAAACTAGCGTATACGCATCTTGACCCATATGATGGGCGATGGATGATCCCATATCCATAGGTGTTTGACATCAGAGATGGTGTACGGGTGCTCAGTGGAGACTGGGTACACTGGATGGACTCGCCGAGAACTCCCAGATGGTGATATACCACACGTCAGATGGCAGTTCTCCGGTGACACTGGTACAGCGTAGTCTGTAGACCCGAGATCGTCATAGAGTCTTGTGTGGTTCCCACTGTGCTTTGATTTCCACCTTACCACGTCCAAGAGGGCGTGCAAAACGGTGGCTTTTGGGTACAGTCCCGAATCACATGGAGGCAATGAGCGATAGGAGGGGATTCATCTCTCCCGGTATAGGGAGTTGATGTTGTGCTGTGTTCGATTGGCTATAACTAGAAGTCCCTGGCCAGGGCTGATATAGAGAAACTACTGGTAAGTTTCTATACCAGTAGTTTCTCTAAACTTACCAGTAGTTTCTCTATATCAGCCCTGGCCAGGGACTTCTAGTTATAGCCAATCGAACACAGCACAACATCAACTCCCTATACCGGGAGAGACGAATCCCCTCCTATCGCTCATTGCCTCCATGTGATTCGGAACTGTACCCAAAAGCCACCGTTTTGCACGCCCTCTTGGACGTGGTAAGGTGGAAATCAAAGCACAGTGGGAACCACACAAGACTCTATGACGATCTCGGGTCTACAGACTACGCTGTACCAGTGTCACCAGAGAACTGCCATCTGACGTGTGGTATATCACCATCTGGGAGTTCTCGGCGAGTCCGTCCAATGTACCCAGTCTCCATTGAGCACCCGTACACCATCTCTGATGTCAAACACCGATGGATATGGGATCATCCATCGCCCATCATATGGGTCAAGATGTGTATACGCTAGTCTACTCTGGTGTATCGATGCCCTGTCTCGATATACCCTCGACTAGGAACAGTTATAAGATGTACTCATCGACTACCGTGGCCCCACTAGTATGATCTCATCATAATCCCAGTAGTCGAGTATAGATCCTAAGGGCTTTATCAACATGTGAGAGTAAGACAGTAAACCAATACAAGTCAACATGTTAAGATAAAGTGAAACCAAATAGCATACTATCATGACGAGCAAGAAAGTCATCTCTGTATATATCCAAGCATCCATCATAATATACATCATATGTACAACAATGGACTCTAGGGCATATACATAACTAACAAATACAATTCCAACCTACATAAAATTCTAATATAACTCCAATACAATATGAATCCATATATATTGGAACTTGAACATGAATACCAAAATACTATCAAATATCAACATGACTTGATTTGACCGAACCATGGGTATATATTGACTTAACTACATGACTATCCATTTATATCCTTATCTATTTACATGAACAATTTATACCATGGTCTCGGCAAGTCTTACATCTATAAAACCACACAATATACATTACGGGGTTTTTAAGGGGTAAATTGGTATGGAATGTATTAGAAGTGGCATGAGACGGTCACTATAATACACTTAACCTGAATATCCATTGCCGTTATCCGTGGGTTTTGATGGGGCCTTGTACTCCATATACCTTAATCCACGGGGAAAGTTGAACTCCTCTCATATACACTGATATATTCTGTACCAAGGTACAAACAACTACGTTAGTTTAATAAAACAGACAATACCAGATCTATTCTTTTTACTTGATCTATCTCTCTTTTGGGACTTACCGAGCGATTGTTCGCTGATGACATTCCTTTCTCTTCGTTCTTTGGTATGTTGTCAGGAGGACCCGCTCTCAGGAGATCGAGCCCAGCCGGGACGATTTGGAGCAGTTCATTGAGGATCCCGAGCTCTATTTTTACTTGTACATACTTTTACTTTCAATTCAAATGCCATTATTTAGGCATCGCTTTCCAGCATTGTATTTACTTTCCAATTGTATTGTAAAGAATGTTTAATCAATAAAAAGTAGTTGTTTATTTATATCTGTTGTCATTTCTTGTGTACTTTTATTATATTGCTTATTTACGCTTAACGTGTTTACTTCTGAGTAAATACGTCGCGTCCCTGCCATATCTCCTTACCCGTACACTGGGAAGCGGGGCGTAACAGTCTGAGTGCTGGTGCTGTGTTAAGACGATATGGGCATGCTCTTATAGCGTGAATGGATGCGCCACAAATCAAACACAGGACATTTCCACGCCGGCATTCCATCGCTAGGTGTCCAGTTCTCTTGCAGTGGAAACAGAAATCTGGACTGGACCAGTTAAACGATCCTCCTGGCCTCCTGGGTGAAAAAGTTGGCCTAGAAGAAGCTCCTCATGTTATCTGTGTAGCAGAGCGTTTGATTCCGGCTATTTGGGGCTTACCCTTCTTCTTGACCACAGCTTCATAACGACGTGCTGCCTTCAGGGCGAGTTCATGAGTTAGGTAGTCGCCTGTGGCTAATGCCTCCTGAATCTCCGGGTCTAAGCCTTGTTGGAATCGTCTAGCCCGAATCTCATCGTTCGGAATCAAATATGCCGCGAACGTGATACGATATTGATGTCTGGATAGAGATGTGTTTTACGGAACAGAATTTGATACGAATTCTTTACTTGCTAAGCATGATGAATTCAACATCGTATTCATCCACTGATTTTACTCACATAGAAACTTATTATAGGTGGATGAACTGTTGTTCTATTTCGAAACGGCCAGTCTTAGGGAAAAACTTCGCATCGAATAGATCGCGGAACGTTTTCCACTCTATGGGTTGTGTGAGATGGCTTTCCTCAGTCTTCCACCAGACTCTTGCATTGTCGGTGAGCTGGAGCTTGGCCACACAAGCCCAAGCTATGTCTGGTACATAAGCTATGGTAAGATCGTCCTCTATACTCTGGGCCCATTCTTCAGCCTCCAGAGGACTCTTTTTCCCTGAAAAATTCCTGGGATGCAACGCACGAAATTGCTTTACTCCAGGTGCTTCGGCTTCCGAGCGATTCATAAGAATAGCAGTCTGCTGCTGCTGGTCCTCCAGAAGACTTCTGATAGCTTCTAGAAGCACGGTCTGTTCATTGATTGGAGCAGCAACGGTAGGAGGAGGTGGTAAAGTAGGTGGCGGTGTGTTGCCATTGACATTGGTGCTAGTGTTGTTGGGAGAATCCATTACCTTGATAGAAAAAGAAAGGTTAGGATAGATTCAAGGAATTTGAAATGCAAGGAATGTATTGTTGTTGATTCTTATAATTCTTATGATATATTGCTTAAGACTTCATGCAGAACTGGCTTGCATGGACCACCAACAAAACCTGTCACGCCCCGCTTCCCAGTGGACGGAAACAATGACGTGGCAAGCCCGCAACGTATTTACTATGAAATAAATACGTTAAGCGTAATTAAGCAATATAACAAGGAATAAGAATGACAAGAGTAATAAAATGAAACAGCAACTTTATTTACATTCAACTTTACATACAACTGTTTGTAATAAAAAGATACAATGATATAGAGCAAATGCCTAAACAATGGCATACAGAAAAATAAGTGTAGAAAGAACTAGTAGTCAGGCTGAGCTGTAAGCTGGTCCAAGTCCTCCTGGCTCGGCTCTATCTCCTCAGAGTCCGGTCCTCCTGACGAACATCCCAAAGAAAGAAACAGAAAGGAATGTTGTCAGCGAACTAACGCTCGGTAAGTCCTAAAAGAAGAAATAGATGATAGTATGTAATATGAAATGAACATGTAAAGTTGTATATGATCGTTCACAGATATAAGATAGTTATTCTAATGTGATTATTTGTAGTTTGGTAAGAAAGATATTCATGAATACGAGAGGAGTCCATCTTACCCCATGGACTATGGTAACATGTAGTACAAGGCCCCATCATAACCCACAGGACAACGGCACGTGAGTTCATGTAGGTGTCTTTTAAGTGACCTCTCGTGCCACGATATACGTTCCGTACTAATCTACCCCTTTATCCCTGCGTAATGTATTGTATAGATTAGGTTTACAGGTCTTGGCCGAAACCATGGATATAAAATGTTCAGGTTCATGTTCAGGATATAATCATGTGTTCAAGTAATCATGTTGAGTTCATGTCAAGTTATAACCATGGTTCGGTCAAGTCGAGTCAATTATGCAAGTTTGAGTTTGATGTTTGAATTCGAGTATTCATGATCAAGTATTCAAGTTCTTGTTTGATTTCGGATTCAGGTTTGAGTTTGGATTCAGATTGAGTCAAACACTTGTAAACTGATTTAACTCTTGAATTCTTAGGTTCGGGAATAATCGGCAACTGCTGCACATGGACGGCAGAATTTGTGTCTTTTTCTAAGACAATTTCCATTAATAACTCTGTTAAGTTGTCTAACCTGAATAGGCAAGCACTCACTTTCTCCGGCTCTCTAGGGCTCAAGAGAATTGATCCCGCTTAAACCTATATTTACTAGAATCCTTAAAATATTGTTTTGTATATCTCGAGGGGGTTTTATAAAAACTATTTTAATATAGATTAAAAAATAAACCTCGAGGGTGATTTATAACATTTAGGGTTTTCATGAGCATGTATTTTAAGTATTGGGGTATTTTAATGATAAATACTTAGTTTTTAAAAGTTTATGGTATTTTATTGAAAACTAGTCCTTTTTGGTAACTTGATGGTATTTTATTAACATGTTTTAATCTTTCATTTTTTTAGAAAAATATAGTTTTCATAATATAATGAAAATATGAATTTATAATTTTATATAATTTTCAAAAATTAGTTTTGTTTAGAAAAGTCGCGTTTTCTTAAAAACCGCATTTTATTTCCTTTCGAGATCGAATACTCCTTGAGGAGTTCTGCATCTCGCTCTACTATCTCAAGGATATGCGATAATCCACACCATCAATTAGCGGGTCCCCTAACGAGAGTTGTAGAGACGTATTTGCCAAGGATTACAAAATATTCCTTCTCAATGAAAACCGTTTTTTTTAAAAGATGTGGTATTTTATTGTAAAGGTTATTCTTTGAACCAATTATACATCTAAATAGGCATCGTGCTATGAAATCCAAAGTGTGCGTGTGGGGTGGGTCGTTACCCCGTAAAGTTTTTCCTAAAGGTATTGTTTTAACAAAAAAACGAAAATAGGTGATAATAAAGTTCAAGGTATTTTAATGAAAAAGCTCAAATATGTTCGTTTCAAATGAAGATTTTGGTTAAACTTGAATCTAATTATTAGTAATTACAGTTACAAATAGAATGGTGAAATTAGATTGTCCAAGATATAAAGGAAAAGGGAGTTTTAGGTTTAAAAAAAAGGCATCGGGAATAACTCCACTTTACCGATATATAATTAGGAGATGAATTTCGATAAAAAGAAGGAGAGTTGGGAGGGACTTATGGTTTGAAAATCTCAAGGAAAGAGTAAGGAAGAAGAGATGGGCTTCGTGTCATCGCGGAAGCTCCAGAATCGGCTTCGATCTTCGACGAAAAGTGCTTGGTTTTTAACTCCACTTGACTCCACTTGCACTTAGGAACTTTTTGAGAGAATGTTTGCTAGAATTTCAGAATGGTAAAGAGATAAAGCATGGGGTGGTATTTATAGTGAAGAATTAGGGTTTGGGAATTAAAATTTTGGATTAAAAAGCATTAAAGTGATGTTAAATGGTGAAATGAATGGTCTCTGTTTGATTGCAGAGAAATCAAACAGTGCAGAGGAGTTAAGAGGAGCTGAAGAGACGAGTGTGCAAAGCACGGAGCTTATTAGAGCTTATCCGACCGTCGGCGCTGGCCCCAGAGGCATTTTGGCCGGTCGATTCTCAAGGTCTTGTCTCGAGATTCGTGCCACGTGGGTTTTTCTGTGTTTGCTCCATTTTGCGCATGTTTGATTTTTCTGAACTTTTCATTTCCCTTTGTATTGCACGTGCAACTCTTGGGGTTCCAAAAATAAAAAGAAAAAATCAGGAAAAAATAATTGTGTCCGATGGGATTCGAACACACAGGCTACATCACAGCAGTGTAGAGGTTTTACCAGTGAGCTACAAATTGCTTCTTACTTTTATTTAATAAAAGTAATTTTTAACTCTTACACACGCTGTAATACCCTCTTCTGTACAATAACAAGAAAATTTTATGTACAGTGTTTTCAGAGTCGTTACAATTTTCATTCTGAGATTGGTAACAGCTGAAGTAGATCAGCAGTTCTGTGATGTTCAACCTTCACTTGCTGACATACTAAACATATTGCTACGCTCCTTACTACTTCACGCTTCATTCCATGCCACCGGTAGTGTTGCCGTAGATTCTTGTACATCTTCGTACCGTCGGGGTGTACAGAATAAGGAGAGCTGTGAGTTTCAATCATCAACTCTTCTCGAGCAGGGTCGACTGGCACGCATAAACAGCTTCCATACCGTAAGGATCCATCTTCGTGGATGATGAAGTCAGTACGAAGTCCACTTTCTACTTGTTCTCGGATCTTTTGTAGCTTGTCATCATTTGCTTGAGCTGCCTTGATCTAATTGACAAGGGTGGACTGGACTTATAAGTTCATCAAAGATGAGGCATTACCTTGCATAACTACTTCATTCTTCAGTCCGTGCAATTCTTGTTGTAGCTTCCACTGAGCGGTGAGGTTCATTGCTAAAGGTTGGTGACTAAGTGCATCAGGAACTACGTTCACCTTTTCAGGATGATACTGTAGTTTGATATCGAAGTCCGCCATGAGTTCTATCCATCTTCTCTGCCGCATGTTGAGTTCCTTCTGAGTAAAATACATGCTTCTTGCTTTTATGGTCGGTGTATATATCCACTCGTTCTCCCAAAAGGTAGTGACTCCAAATCTTGAATGTGAAGATCACGACTGCCAGTTCCAGATCATGTGTTGGATAGTTGCGCTCATGGACCTCTAGCTGTCTTGATGCAAAAGCTAGAACCTTCCATACTGATGTAGAACGCATCTTAATCCTTTACCGAACGCATCGCAATGTACATCGAATCCGCCAGATCGATCCGGTATTATAAGAATAGGTGCAAAGGTTAACCTCAATTTGAGTTCTACAAAAGCCTTCTCACATGCTTCTGACCACACAGATTCTTCGTATTTACTTATGAGCTTGGTCAGGGGTGCTGCGATCTTTGAGAATCCTTTGATGAAGCATCTGTAGTATCCTACTAAGCCCAGAAAACTTCTTCTATCTTTCACCGTCTTTGGTGTCGGCCACTCGCTTATAGCTGACACCTTATCTGGATCTACAGAGATTCCTTCGCCTGAAACAATGTGTCCGAGAAATCCGACTTGATCTAACCAAAATTCACACTTACTGTACTTGGCGTAGAGCTGGTGTTGTCGTAATGTCTCCAGGACAATGCGTAAGTTCTTGGCGTTCTCTTTCCGATTCTTCGAATACACCAGGATGTCGTCGATGAAGATAACAACAAACCTGTCTAAGTATTCTCGGAAAACTTGGTTCATCAGGTTCATAAAAATGGCTGGTGTATTGGTCACTCCAAACGGCATTACAAGATATTCATAATGGCCATAACGGATCCTAAACGCCGTCTTCAGAATGTCGGACTTCTTGACCTTCACCTGATGATAACCGAACGAAGATCTAACTTTGAAAAGACACAAGATCCACTTAACTGATCGAAAAGGTCATCGATGCAAGGTAGTGGATACATGTTTTTAATCGTTACTTCGTGTAAGTCCATGTCACGCACCCCACGAACTTGCGGGGAGGCGGAATATATGAAAAACGGTTATCAAAGCTTCGTAACACGGACTTGAGCGCATGAATCGTATCTAAACCGTTGCTAACTATCAACTAGAGGTTTAACTACTCGGATTCAAAGTTATACCTCACGTTACATGTCCTTCGGATCTTCATCGCTGTCCTCCACTCCTCGTAGGCTCCTTGGAACATCGGCACCACAACGGCCTCCTCGAATCAAAGACGATCCACCCGAAAGCTCCTACGCCAAGCTTAATCTCAAACTTGAGATAACTAGGTTGCTTAAAGTGCTAATCTAAGCTACCTAGGGGATATAGAGTAAGGTTATGGATGTATTAGTCTAGCTAACCCTTGATCTCAACTCATGAGAGGTTAGGGTTAGGGTTTGAAGAATGAGAGAGCTTGAGGAGAGAGAAGGTGAAGATGATAATGAAATGAGATAATGATCTATCATAATATATATGAAGCATTATTTATTTATCCAAAAATGAAATAAAATAATTAACAACCATGCTTCATAAATATCTATGAGTGATTCATCTCCATGAGTCATTAAGCATTTATGATGCATTAATAACATGGATGAATCACACAAATGAGTCACTAATCTCATTTAATGCAATACCACCTTACCCCCCAAGTCACCATGCTTCTAGAAGCTTTCCGACAAATTACGAGAACGCCCCTCCAATCCGTGAAAACACGGAAAAACTTTAGACTATATAAATCCAATAACCCGATACTAGAATCTGGCTTAAACCAAAGCCGGCTAGTAAAAACTGTCTGAAAAGTCGTACGTGCGTAAACACACGTACGCGTCCGAACCCTTGTCGTAAAACCATACGACCTCTATATCGTTTCGCCTGGAGCAGGGAAACTCTCTGTGTGGGACTCTAAAGACTCGACACTACGCTGGCAGTGGGTTTAACCACAGACCGCAAGCGGCACTAGCTGTACGTAACGGTCCCCGGGTAGATGTCGATAAGAAGGCCGATGAGAAAACTCATCCGAACTCCCACTGAGCCTGAGGTGATAATCTCCGTACAGTCCGGTCTGTTCGTCTAAGACTATCGCATATCAAGCCTAGGGGGCGGCAAGCGTCAGTCCCCTAATAGCTGTATAAGTCGCGTCGGAGCGAAGCCCATTACACCCTGAGAAGCTACTGGAACCTACCAGTATATCTCGCTTGCCCTGGCTAGGGACTTTGCGTAATGGCTCTCTGACACAGCGCGATATCATCTCCCAATACCGGGAGAGACGAATCCTGTCTAACCACTACTGCCTCCAAGTGCTCGGGACTGCACCCAACTGCTACCTGTTTGCACGACTCCTTTGAGCCGTGGTAGGGTAGCAATCTAAGAACAGTGGGACACACTCGAGGCGAAGTAGCAGTGTCAAGTCTGTGGACTATGCTGTACTCATGTCATCTGGGAACTGTTAACTGACGATGGGTATAATACCAACCAACAGTTCCCCTGTGAGTCCTGTCCGGTGTACCCATAACCTAACGAGCACCTGTATACTATCTCCAGTACGACGTACTGATGGCTATGGGACAGACCATCTCCCCAACTGGGATGAGAAGCGTACACACTAGTCTACTCTGGAGTATCGATGCCCTGTCTCGATAATCCTACGACTAGAGACCTATATAGGATGTTGCTTACAGACTACCCAGCCCCCACTAGTGTGACTGCCATCACAACGCTGGTAATCAAGCAAAGAACCTATGGGCTCTACTAATATGTATAAGTGATACGTTACAAGAAACATATTAAAGTAGACACAAACCAAGTAGCATACTACCATTTTTTAGCAAGAATGTATATACAACTGTGAATATCCCAAGCTTCCATTAAGTAATATACAATCTAGTATGATACAATAATGGCCCCTAGGGCATATACACTAACAATCTCCCACTTGCACTAGGGCCATGAGCTGGCATATCGTAGACCTATCATCTCGAATAGCCTCTCGAACTGCGTCTGAGGAATGACCTTTGTGAATGGATCAGCAATGTTATTCTCCATCTCTACTCTTTTCACCTCGATCTCCCGCCGATCTACGATCTCCCTGATCAGGTGATACCGCCTTAAGATGTGTCTGGACTTCTGATGGGACCTGGGTTCCTTCGCTAAAGTTATAGCGCCGTTGTTGTCACAATACAGAGGTATTGGACCAACACTGGAAGGAACCACCTGAAGTTCTGTGAGGAACTTCTTCATCCAGACAGTTTCTTTTGCGGCATCGCAAGCAGCTATGTACTCCGCTTCCATTGTTGAGTCGGCAACGATCTCCTGTTTGGAACTCTTCCAACAGACGCCCCTCCATTGAGGGTAAAGACATAACCTGACATGGACTTGGAGTCATCTTTGTCACTCTGGAAGCCGGAGTCGGCAAAGGCCTCCATCTGGAGGTCTTTTCCGCCATACACCAAGAACATCTCCTTAGTCCTCCTCAGGTACTTAAGAATGTTCTTTACTGCTATCCAGTGATTCTCCCCTGGGTTTGCTTGATACCGGCTTACTACGCTCAATGCGTATGCTACATCTGGTCTGGTACATAACATCGCATACATTATAGAGCCTACCGCTGAAGCGTAGGGTATAATCGACATGTGATCCCTTTCCAAATCAGTCTTGGGAGACATATCTTTGGAGAGGGTGATTCCATGACAAGCCGGTAGGTTACCGCGCTTAGAATCTTTCATACTGAATCTTTTCAATATGGTGTCTATGTACCTGGACTGCGAAAGTGCCAACATCCTTTTAGATCTATCACGATAGATCTGGATCCCCAGAATGTAGGTGGCATCACCTAGGTCTTTCATGGAGAATTTCTGTGACAAGAATATTTTGACTGACTGTAACATAGGAATATCATTTCCTATTAGGAGAATGTCATCCACGTACAAGACGAGCAATACTACAGCTCTCCCTACAATCTTACTGTATATGCATGGTTCATCTGGATTTTTGATAAAGTCAAATTCCTTGACAGTATCATCAAAACAGATGTTCCAACTCCGCGATGCCTGCTTTAGTCCATAAATGGACTTAAGCAACTTGCATATTTTACCGCTGCTCCCACTCTGAATGAATCCCTCTGGCTGATCCATATAGACGCTTTCTTCCAAATTTCCATTTAGAAAGGCCGTCTTTACGTCCATCTGCCATATCTCATAATCGTGGAAGGCAGCAATAGCAAGAAGGACCCGAATGGATTTCAGCATAGCTACTGGAGAAAAGGTTTCGTCATAGTCCAAACCAGGTCTTTGACGGAAACCCTTTGCAACAAGTCTAGCCTTATAGGTTTCAACCTGTCCATCTACACCAATCTTCTTTCTGAAGATCCATTTGCATCCTATGGGTTTTACCCCATCTGGAGCAAAGTCCAAAGTCCATACTTTGTTAGTGTACATGGACTCCATTTCGGTCCGCATTGCATCCAGCCATTTTACTGAGTCACCGCTCTGAATGGCTTGCTAGAAGCTAGTAGGCTCATCATAGTCAATAGTGCAATCCTCTCTATCCCCGTCTATGAGAAAACCGTAGTATCTCTCGGGCAGATGAGACTGCCTACTACTCCTGTGGAGCGGCGCTGGGATGTCCGGTTCTCCTGAACCTTCTTATTCTACCAAGGTTTCAGTAATAGTTTGTGGTTCTGGAATTTCTTCCAGTTCTATTGCGCTCCCACTCTTCTGATTTTCTAAAAATTCAGTTTCCAAGAAGCAGGCATGAAGAGAAACAAAGACCTTTTGTTCCTCTGTGTAAAAGAAATAATATCCCTTGGAGTTCTTTGGATATCCCACAAATATGCATTTTACTGAGCGTGCCTCGAGCTTGTCCGCATGCTGCCTTTTTACAAAAGCTGGACATCCCCATGTCTTAAGATACTTAAGACAGGGTTTCTTCCCACTCCACATCTGATATGGTGTGGTAGGCACAATCTTGGTTGGAACTCGATTCAAAAGGTATGCAGCTGATTCTAGTGCATATCCCCAGAATGATCGCGGCAACTCAGCGTTACTCATCATGGAACGAACCTTATCCAATAAGGTTCGGTTCCGTCTCTTCGATACACCGTTATGTTGTGGTGTGTATAGAGGAGTAAGCTGAGAGAGAATTCCATTCTCTTTTAAGTAATCTAGAAACTCGGCACATAAGTATTCACCACCTCGATCAGATCTCAGTGTCTTGATACTTTTGCCGGTTTGTTTTTCTACTTCATTTTTGTATTCTTGGAATTTCTCAAAGGCCTCGGATTTATGCTTCATCAAGAAGACATATCCATACCTAGAGAAATCATCCGTAAAAGTAATGAAGTAAGAATAACCGCTTCGCGCATATGTAGACATTGGACCGCACACGTCACTGCGTACGAGTCCCAAGAGCTCGCTTGCTCTTACTCCATGTCCAGTAAACGGAGTCTTTGTCATCTTTCCCATGAGACAAGATTCACAAGTAGCATAAGATAAATATTCGAACGGATTCAAATATCCTTCTTTATGTAACTTAG
This sequence comes from Agapanthus africanus, assembly GCA_030015575.1. Lineage (NCBI taxonomy): Eukaryota > Viridiplantae > Streptophyta > Magnoliopsida > Asparagales > Amaryllidaceae > Agapanthus > Agapanthus africanus. Next base: position 948,242,026 of record CM057337.1, read on the forward strand.
TCAACCTTCTCTCATTGATGTGACCTAGTCTACAATACCATAAGAAAGCCTGATTTAATTCCGGAGACTTTCTTTTAAGTGTATTCTGGACACTGAAAATCTGAGCTTGATTTAATACGTATATCCCGTTTTTTAATGTACCTGACCCAATCAAAACTTGATTTAGGTGGATGTGAACTACATTACTTACGAATGTAAAATCATATCTTTCTTTAGAAAGTAAGGATACAGATATGATATTACAAGTCGTACCTGGTACATAAAAACAGTTACGCAGAATCAATATCTGCCCAGTTGTCAGTCCAAGATGATATTCCCCTACGGATTCAGCATTCATGCTCATTCCGTTAGCAACCGTGAGGGTCATGTCACCTATCCTGATAACCCTACGGTTTCTCAGAGCCTTTAAAGAATTACAGATGTGAGTTCCTGACCCGGTATCCAATACCCAGGAAATAGGGTTAACTGACATACAGTTTTCTATTACAAACACACCTGAAGCTGAAGCCACAACATGCTTCGAATCCTGGCTACTGGCTTCCAAAGCCCTGTAATCATTCTGCCTATGCCTAATCCCATAACAATAGGAACGTCCCTCTTTTACTATTTTAAGTCCCGAAACTTTTGCCCTTCTCTTTCCTTCCACTTCCCTGGTTTCTTTCAGGGTAGAAGGTAGAGACTGTAGAATCAAGTCAGTACCTGACTCGTTCTGCAACGTGGTCTCCAGGTCCTGGAGCTCATCAATATAGCTAGTCATTGTAAGTACGTTGTCCCCTACAGATGACCCGACAGCCATCCTCGCTTGAATTAAATCGGTCGGGGTCTCATATTTTGTGATATGAGATTGCTCTCCATACAAATCTTTGTTATGGAGAAAGATGGAAACTAAGTCCATCTTCTCATGCTGCTTCTGGTATACACCATCAACTGAAGCTGACACGAGGCACTTGGCTTTCGTTTTATCATTTTCCCTTGTCTGACGGATATCCATATCCGCGACGGTGGAAAGTGGACCTGGGACGGCGGGATCTTGATTAGTAATAGGGTATTCCAGCTTGTCATAGGCAATGGACATCTTGACAGACCTTTGCCAGTCATATAAGTCAGATTCAGTCAAATTGTTATCTAGATGTAACCTATGTGTGGTCACAAGGTCGCTGCAATTAAGAGAGAGAGAGAGAAGAAAACACTATTAGCATGATGCTCTTGCAAGTTTAGAGTGGTTTTTAATTTATCTAAACAGGATGGCTCCCACTGTTTCTCGAATCCTTCCTCAAACCATAAAAGAAGAATTAGCCAGGACTATTCTCACTGTACAATACTTGCTTAACCGTTCAGCCAGGCCGGTGTCGGTACTTCGAGGGAGGTTTTCCAACGCTTTCGCGAAGTTCCTTAATTAAATAACCTCTTTTCTCTGGGGGCGTAACCCCGCTGACACCTTTCTAGGCACCTACTTGGTTTATAGTATTGATCGTTAAGTGACGAATCTCCTGATAAGTAGCATGTACTCACAGTAGGATCGGGATCCAAAATATCATCGTATGATAATGTTGAAGGAATCCTACCAACATTCATCAAACTCCAAAATGGTATGCATCTCTCTGCAAATTTCAGTTTCTTTAGAAATTCCTAATATTAATTTCTGCCCCATGCTCTTATGACCTTGACTTTGGCCAACAAATCATAAGTCACATGTCAAGTTCTACCCGTCAATATCCAGGTTAATTTGAACCCATCCGTACATACTCTTGACTTTGGCCAACAAAGCAGCACGACTGTCCCAAACCAACGCATCTATCTATGCTGCATATGAATATTCAATAGCTACCAAACACTGTGCCTTGACTTTGGCCAACAAACACAGCTTGAATACTATTTACTATCTATATGAAATGATGGAGGGCTACGACTGGTTTTGGCAAAACCGTGAACGTAGTGAACTTGATATAATCGAAAGAACCTGATACTTTTTAAAAGGAGTGGTTAAAACTCCGCAATTAAAAATTCTGATCTTTTAAAATAACCGAGTGGTTTCTTTTAAATTTGTTCCAACGATTTAATTTTGGTTTATTTTCTTTGCTTTATTATAATGTGTCCCATCATTTATCTTATCATTGCAGAAAACAACGAAAATACCATGTCCTTCTTATGCAATCCGCATTCGCCACTGGGTCCCATCATCACCCGTTAGGTTACTTAACTAACGACTGAGCGGGGGCTGGGCTAGCGCGGGTGTAAAACATAAGTGGTGTCTAATAGCTATCATATATAGATATTGTACATTCGTCAGACGCAATAATAAGCATTCCAGATCACAGATGAACTTTATTGGATTTACTAGCAATCCGCATTTGCTTTGAGCCTGCAATAAAAGACGGATTACACAGTTGTGATGAATAGCCATTACCCCACCCTAGACCCCTACGGATACGGCAAACTACCCGCCAAGTACCCGAAGTGAAGCGGTCTCCCTCAACAACGTGAGTAGGCCATTAAACACTTTGACGTACCCGGTAGTTTGTGTACCCCACCTTAGGTCTATCCTAGGAGCAAAAACAGTAAAAAGAAATAATACAACGGTGGCTACAACCGCAACCTGGATGTGCCCCGCAAAAGAATATTACATCAAATTACATTTATATTGAATGAATGAATATTAAACACATCTCAAACCCCGGCTAATCATCACAACAGTCCAACACAGTTCATATACACAAGCAGTAAACATTTCAGAAATGTGCAACCCCCTGCCAACCGACATACTAGCAGTTAGGGGAGGTTTACGAACACATTAAACATTACAGATAAAAACCCAATTAGCAAATATCTTAGAATATCGATCGAATACCATATTCCGTGTCTACCCCAAAAGCAAACCTGTACTGAAGTAACCTGGGCAGAAACAGAACATACTAGAAAACAAAACACCAAAAATAATGAATTATAGAGCAAATCCGAGTCAACTCGGAGTTGACTCGGCTGCGGATCCGCGGCCAGAAGCACCATTTGGCCGCGGTTCCGCGGCCGTCAAGTCGAGTTGAGTGCTCGTATTTTCCCAGTATTCTTATATTTCCCTGCTGTGAATTTTAAGGTATGTCAAATATTTTTTTAGACACATTTAAAATTAACAGAAACTTAGGGTACAGGGCGTTTCGTTTTCGTGTTTTCCGTCGATCGAACTTCTAATTAGTTGCTAACAAGCTAGTAATGGTTTAGTTGGCTCTGATACCACTGTAAGTCCATGTCACGCACCCCACGAACTTGCGGGGAGGCGGAATATATGAAAAACGATTATCAAAGCTTCGTAACACGGACTTGAGCGCATGAATCGTATCTAAACCGTTGCTAACTATCAACTAGAGCTTTAATTACTCGGATTCGAAGTTATACCTCACGTTACATGTCCTTCGGGTCTTCATCGCTGTCCTCCACTCCTCGTAGGCTCCTTGGAATATCGGCATCTCAACGGCCTCCTCGAATCAAAGACGATCCACCCGAAAGCTCCTACGCCAAGCTTAATCTCAAACTTGAGATAACTAGGTTGCTTTAAGTGCTAATCTAAGCTACCTAGGGGATATAGAGTAAGGTTATGGATGTATTAGTCTAGCTAACCCTTGATGTCAACTCATGAGAGGTTAGGGTTAGGGTTTGAAGAATGAGAGAGCTTGAGGAGAGAGAAGGTGAAGATGATAATGAAATGAGATAATGATCTATCATAATATATATGAAGCATTATTTATTTATCCAAAAATGAAATAAAATAATTAACAACCATGCTTCATAAATATCTATGAGTGATTCATCTCCATGAGTCATTAAGCATTTATGATGCATTAATGACATGGATGAATCACACAAATAAGTCGCTAATCTCATTTAATGCAATGCCACCTTACCCCCCAAGTCACCATGCTTCTAGAAGCTTCCCGACAAATTACGAGAACACCCCTCCAATCCGTGAAAACACGGAAAAACTTTAGACTGTATAAATCCAATAACCCGATACTAGAATCTGGCTTAAACCAAAGCCGGCTAGTAAAAACTGTCCGAAAAGTCGTACGTGCGTAAACACACGTACGCGTCCGAACCCTTGTCGTAAAACCATACGACCTCTATATCGTTTCGCCTGGAGCAGGGAAACTCTCTGTGTGAGACTCTAAAGACTCGACACTACGCTGGCAGTGGATTTAACCACAGACCGCAAGCGGCACTAGCTGTACGTAACGGTCCCCAGGTAGATGTCGATAAGAAGGCCGATGAGAAAACTCATCCGAACTCCCACTGAGCCTGAAGTGACAATTTCCGTACAGTCCGGTCTGTTCGTCTAAGACTATCGCATATCAAGCCTAGGGGGCGGCAAGCGTCAGTCCCCTAATAGCTGTATAAGTCGTGTCGGAGCGAAGCCCATTACACCCTGAGAAGCTACTGGAACCTACCAGTATATCTCGCTTGCCCTGGCCAGGGACTTTGCGTAATGGCTCTCTGACACAGCGCGATATCATCTCCCAATACCGGGAGAGACGAATCCTGTCTAACCACTACTGCCTCCAAGTGCTCGGGACTGCACCCAACTGCTATCTGTTTGCACGACTCCTTTGAGCCGTGGTAGGGTAGCAATCTAAGAACAGTGGGACACACTCGAGGCGAAGTAGTAGTGTCAAGTCTGCGGACTATGGTGTACTCATGTCATCTGGGAACTGTTAACTGACGATGGGTATAATACCAACCAACAGTTCCCCTGCGAGTCCTGTCCGGTGTACCCGTAACCTAACGAGCACCTGTATACTATCTCCAGTACGACATATTGATGTCTATGGGACAGACCATCTCCCCAACTGAGATGAGAAGCGTACACACTAGTCTACTCTGGAGTATCGATGCCCTGTCTCGATAATCCTACGACTAGGGACCTGTATAGGATGTTGCTTATAGACTACCCAGCCCCCACTAGTGTGACTGCCATCACAACGCTGGTAATCAAGCAAAGAACCTATGGGCTCTACTAATATATATAAGTGATACGTTACAAGAAACATATTAAAGTAGACACAAACCAAGTAGCATACTACCATTTTTTAGCAAGACTGTATATACAACTGTGAATATCCCAAGCTTCCATTAAGTAATATACAATCTAGTATGATACAATAATGGCCCCTAGGGCATATACACTAACACTTCGTTCAGAGCCTGATAATCCATACACATCCTGTAGGTACCTTCTTTCTTCTTTACCAGCAGCACCGGAGATCCCCAACTTGAAGTACTGGGTCGGATCCAACCTTTCTTCAGAAGTTCGTCCAACTAAATACGGATCTCCTTCAATCCCTTCGGACTTAATCGATATGGAGCTTTGATTACAGGTTGTGCGCCGGGTTACAAATCAATACTGAATTCAAGAGCTCGATCGGGAGGCAAACCTGATATATCTTCAGAGAAAATATCCTCGAACTCTCGAGCTACCTCTTGCTTCGATCCTTTCGTTTGCAACGTTGCAATCTCTGCCTTCTTTGGTTTCGCTCAGTAGATGCTAGGCTCCAAAGTCCGGTCTCCGCTTTTGAAATAGAACACTGGGTGAACACTGGGCGACAGTCGATGGTAGCAAAAAAGTTCCCAACCAATCCATTCTCAAGACTACATCGAAATTCAGTATGTCCAGTATCTTGAAGTCCACATAGAATTCTCGACTGCAGATGACCACTGGACACAGATCGTATACCAAAGTTGCTTTTAGAACTCCATTCCCTGAACTGACATCTCAGCTGGATATGAGCAGCTTAACTGGGATCGCATGAGTTCTTATGAACCGTTGCGACATGAAGCAATGTGATTCCCCAGTGTCAAAGAGAGCAAGTGCAAGTAGGGTGGCTACTAAGATTGTATCTAAGTCACATGGGATAGGTTTAGGTATAACAAATATTGATGGCTAGGATATGAAATAACTTGAAAGGGAATAGGAAAGAAATTTACCAGTGATAACCTGACCCGTAGCTTCGGCCTCTTCGACCGACATAGTGAATGATTGGCGTCGTGGCACCTTCCTTTGTGCCTGGTTAAACACTCGGCGTTGAGGTTGAGCGGTCTGGGTGCGGAGAGCTAGTGCTAGCAAAGCTAACCGGGTAGCAGGAGTTTAGGTCGCTGGTCTAGCGGGAGGGTTGTTAGGTTCTCGGTTCTGGGGGCATGCTCCGATAGCGTGAATAGAAGACCCACAGATCAAGCACAAGTTGTTCGCCCTATGGCAGTTCTTCACTAAATGACTTGTTCTTTTGCAGTAGCTGCAAAAGTCTGGCTTGTTGTTGGCGAACGAACTTCCTAGCCTCTGAGATGGTCCATTGAAGGTTGGCCTAGAAGAGGCCCCTCCTGTGATCTGGTGCAAAGGGCCTTTCACACCGGCCGACTGCGGCCTGCCCTTCATCTTCACAACTGCCTCATAGCGTCGGGCAGCCTTCAAAGCAAGCTCGTGGGTTGGGAAATCCCCTGTAGCAAGTGCAGCTTGGATTTCAGGATCCAACCCTTGCTGGAATTGTCGTACCTGGATCTCAGCAGTGGAAATAAGGTGCGCAGCGAAACTATTACGACTTTGTATTAGCAGTGTTGTAAGTGATGTAGGAAAATTAAACTTGAGACTATATCTTACCTGCCAAGCATGGTAAACTTAGCGTCATATTCATCCACAGACTTGACCCACATCGAGCCTTGCTGTAGATGGATGATTTGCTGCTCCATATCAAAGCGGGCAGTCTCCGGAAAGTACTTCGCATCGAAGAGGTCTCGGAATGTTTTCCATTCTATCGGTTGCTCGAGACGGCTCTCCTCAACTTTCCACCATACTCTAGCATTATCGGTCAGTTGCAATTCAGCAACTATTACCAAAACTATATATGGAACTTGGGTCGCTGCTAGATCATCCTCTATTGCCTAAGCCCATTCTTCTGCTTCAAGTAGGATCTCCTTACCTGAGAAGTTCTTTGGGTGTAAGGCCCGGAACTACTTTACTCCAGGTGTTTCGGCCTCGGGGCGGTTCATAAGAATAGCAGTCTGCTGCTGCTGACCCTCCAATAGGCTCTTAATAATCTCAAGCAATACTGTTTGCTCATTGATGGGAGCTACAATGATAGGTGGTAGAGGTGGTGTAGGCGGTGGAGTATTGCCATTGACGTTTATGCTGGTATTGTTCGGAAAGTTCATCACCTTGATATAAAAGATAGGTTGGAATAGATTCAAGGAATTTGAAATGCAAGGAATGTAAATGTTTGTTGAACTCGTTAATTCTTGTGGTATATTATTTACGACTTCATGCAGAACGGACCTGAATGAGCTACCTATAAAACCTGTTATGCTCCGCTTCCCATTAGACGGAAACGATGATATGGCAAGCCCGCGACATATTTATTCAGAGAAGGTCATTCCCTAAATAAATATACTAAGCGTATTGAAACAATAATACACAATGCAAGAATAAATGGAGACTGTAGAATTTTTAACATCTTTATTTACATTCAACTTAAAATATTTACAGGTACATGAGTTTCAACTAGAAAGTAAATACAATAAAAGAAAATGTTTAAACATGTGGCATACATAAGCTGAAGGAAAAAGGAAGTTAAGCTAATCCCGAGTAGCTATCTAGTCGTAATCTTTCTCTGTAGCATCCACTTCCTCCGTCTCAACCGAATCTGACGAACATTCTAAGAAAAATAAAGGTGGGTGGAATACCCGTCAGCGAACTAGTGCTCGGTAAATCCCAAAGGTAGGGTAAGAGTGAAAAGTGACAAATATATAATAACAGAAATAATGTAAATGACCAGTAAAAATGTATAGAACTGAAAATGGATATATGCATTTATAAGTCTCTATATGGTCAGTATTTTAATGTTAAATTCCAAGTGTGAATGCCAACACAGCCGTAGAAGTATTCACGAGCTCAAGAGTGGCGCCTCAGGAGCAAGGAGATATGGGTCCATTTCATGTGTTAGTATCGGGACTCCAAGCTGTGGAGGAGTTGACCCGACTGAGATTTGAATAAATAGAAAAAAAATAGGTTAATACAGGACTCCTGAAGCTCCATTAGATTCACACAAGAAACTATCCCAAACACTCCGAGTATAATATATATTATAACCGTAAGATATCCTTAATTAATTTGGTCATTTATAACATGTCTTGATCAAAACCATAGATTGCAAAAGTTGGAGAATGAAGTCAAGTAAGTCGATTAGAATGCGAGTCATGTTAATTACAATCTTGGTCGAGTCAAGTTAGTCTAGTAGATTGAGTTCGAGTTTGGGTTCGAATTGTATTAAGGTTCAAATTTGGATTCGAGTTCGAGTTTAGGTTCAAGTTTGGATTCGAGTTATAGATATTTCTTGTGAATAGATTTAACTATTGAAATCTTAAGTTCGGGAGAAATCGAGCAACTGCTGCATATGGACGGCAGGATTTGTGTCTTTTTCTAAGACAATTGTCATTGATAACTCCGTTAAGTTATCTAACCTGAATAGGTAAACACCTACTTTCTCCGGATTTCTGGGGCTCAAGAGTAATGATACTGTTTAAACCTATATTAATCTATAGTCTTAAATATTTATTATTGTTGTTTACAATGTATTTATATTGCTTGCATTCCACGAGAGGGTTTTATGAAAAATACTTTAAAATTTGTTTGAAAATAAATCTCGAGAGTGATTTAGAATATTTAGAGTTTTTATGAACATATATTTTAATTTAGGTGGTGTTTTGGTGATAAAACTTAGTTTTTAAAAGTTTATAGTATTTTTATGAAAACTACTACTTTTAGAAACTTGGTGGTATTTTATTTAAAATTTTAATCTTTTATTTTAAAAGTATAGTTTCATAATTTGTTTGTATTGAAAATACGGTTTCATAAATTTTATATAATTTTCCAAAGTTTAATTTGTTTTAAAAAAAGTCGTATTTCATTTAAATCATATTTTCATTCCTAGACCGAATTCTCCGTGAGAAACTCTGCATCTCGCTCTACTATTCCAAGAATGTGTGATAATCCGCATCATCCATTAGCGGGTCCCCTAACGAGAGTTGTAGAGGCGCAATTGTAAAAGGCGGTAAAAATATTGATAAAAACGTATTTTTTATAAAGTGATGATATTTATTTGAAAAATGTATTCTTTTAACCGTACATCTAAATATCGTGCTATGAATCAAAAGTGGGGAGGGGGGCAGGTCGTTACCCCATGAATTTCCTAGAGGTTTATATGTTATTTATCGAAATAAGGGTTATACTAAAGTTCATGGTATTTTACTAAAAAATTCGTTATATGATTATTTCACATGGAATTTTGGTTACACAAAAAGGCAAAAGATATGAATATTGATTTGAAGTGATATTAGGGTGATTATGTGATATGTTGACCTATCAAGGATGATTAAAACATGTAAAAGAAAAGACTTTTAATGTTAACTCTATTTTGTCGGTATGATTTTAGAATACGATTTGAGATGAAAAGAAAAGAGAGAGAAGGGACTTACTAGTTGCATAACATTAACAAGATGGTATGGAAGAGAGGGGGGGTCTCCTTGGCGTCGCGGTAGCGTCGGGAAAGCTCCGGTCGTCGAGATTTGATCGCTACTCCTCTTGGCTTGCTTAACTCCACTTTGCACTTAGAGAATTTTGAGAATTTTGATAGTAATTTTCAGAATGGGGGAGAGCTAGGAAAGGAGTGTATTTATAGTTAAGAATTGAGTGTATGAGAATTAAAAAATTTGAATTAAAAAGAATTAAAATGGTGTTAATGAGGATTTGAATAGTCTCTGTTTAATTGCAGGAAAAACAAATAGTACAAGGGAGTAGAGGGGAGTTGAAGAGGTGCGTGGGCAAAGCACGGAGGCAATCGGGGCTAGGCGAACCGGTGGCGGCTGCTAGATGATGAAAAAGGGCGGTCGAATCTTGGCGATTTGCCTCGAGATTCATGCCAGATGTTTTAATCAGTGTTAACTCCTCATTTATCCCGCTTGATTTTTCTGAAACTTTTCGATTCTCTGTGTATTACACGTGCAACTCTTGGGCTTCCGAAAAGTTTTAAAAAATATTTAAAATAAATGGAACTAATGGGAATTGAACCTGCGGGCTAAAGAACAGCAATGAAGAAGTTTAACCAGTGAGCTACAAGTTGTTTCTTGGTTTTATTGAACAAAAATAATTTATAACTCCTAATCAGGCTAAAATATCCTTTCTATACATTTGAATAAATTACATTTGTACAGCGATTTCAGAGTCGTTACAATGAGTCTAACTCATCTTCAAATTCGATCTTATTGAAAATTTGTTCTGGGTTAAAATCAAAATCTTCCTCACAAGACACTTCCTCTATCATGTTTACAGCAAGGGTTTCTTCAATTGGTTCACTATACTGGTTCCCTATCTTAAAGATGTTAAGATCGACCGTCATGTTTCCAAAAAATTATTTCATGGATCCATTACGGCAGTTGATTAACGCATTTGATGTTGCAAGGAACGGCCGTCCTAGAATGACTGGAATTTGGCTCTTTAGGTTAGAGGCTGGTTCGGTTTCAAGGACTATGAAGTCCACTGGGAATATGAATTCTTCTAGCTTGATATCACCTTTTCAGTGTTTTGATTGATCAGTCGGCTAACTGTATAGTTACCTTAGTCGGCTTCAATGCGCCTAAACCCAGTTGATTGTAAACTGAGTATGGAAGCAAGTTTGCACTTGCTCCCAAACCTAGCAACGCTCTATTTATGAATTTTTTTCCTTATTGTGCATGAAATGGTAGGACAACCGGGTCCTTATATTTCATGGGAATTGAGCTAGATAATACTTCGCTAATATTAGCGGCTGGGAAGATTTTTTAGGCACATTAGTATGTCTTTTCTTGGTGCACAAGTCCTTTAGAAATTTAGCATATGATAGAACTTGTTGTATAGCATCAAGATGAGGAATATTGATTTTAACTTGTTTAAACATCTCAAGAACTTTTTCCATGTTAACTGACTGTTTGTTCGACTTTAACCTATTTGGGTAGGACGCTTTGGTTTCAATAGATCTATCTAACCTAACAATTGGAGGTTCTTGTTTAGACTCTTGGTTCGAGTCATCTTGATTTGGTTCATTACTTTGGTGAGATTTAGATTAGGAAAAGTGTGGTTGGGATTGTAGTTCGTTTGACTTGGTAGGCATGACAGCTTGGTTGTCCACTAGCTTACCTGACATAAGAGTTGTGATCACGTTGACTTGATCAACCTGGTTTTCTTGAACCATATGCTGATTTGTATTAGCTCGCTGATCCCTTAGGTTTGTAATGGGTTGACTGGGTAATTTTCCTTTTTCCTTTCACTCATTTGAGCAGCTAATTAGCCCATCTGCATTTCTAGCCTAGCTATTGATTGGGTATTTGCACTAAGCATTTGCCCACTAGATTGCATGAACGTGGATAGAGTAGACGTAGTTTGTACAGAATTTTTTATCAACGCTTCTATGTTGGCGCTAGTTTTATTGGTTGTTTTAAGCAATGTTTCTATCCCTTTCTTCAAGATGGAGACCTTTTTTTCATTTTCAATACCAAAGCCCGATGGAGCATAGGTAGGGTTTGACTGATTCGCATTATTAGGTTTACCTACTCTATTTTGGTATGACTGATATTGATTATTCGTGTTATTATTAGCCTGAAAGTTATTGTTCAAGTTATTATTAGGAGAATTTTGATTCATGCGAAATTTGGATGAATTTTCCAACCGGGATTATAGGATGACGCAAACGAATCATTTCTAGGTCTATTAAATGATGCATTAACTTTATCTAAATCTTGGGAATTATTAACATATGGACATTCTTCTGACAAGTGGCTAAGATTTTGGCATGTGTAACACAATGACTGCGACACCTGATTAACTTGACTCGCTTGACTAGACATTTTCATCTCTATGGCCTCCATCCTACGTACTAAGGAAGTTACTTTGGTTTTCGAGGCTGTAGATGATTCAGCTAGACTTGCATTACTCCTAGAGTAAACCGATTTCTCGTTCGAACCTTCCCATTGCATGGTTCTTTCGGCTAATTCTTCTAAGAATTTCCAAGCATTATCCTCATCCATAGACAAAAAATCTTCTTGACACGTGGATTCTAACATGGTCGTTGAGTTGTAATTTAATCCTTCATAAATTATTTGACAGAGTCTCCATTTTTCTATACCGTGGTGTGGACACTTGATCAAAAGATCCTTGAAGCGGTTGTTTCCCCCAATAATAAAAGAGCGAGGCTCTGTTCAAAATTTGAAAAGAGGCAGCGCCTCATGTTCCTTGCACGAGGACGCCAGCGCCGAGAGTTAGAAACTCTGAGGCGGAGCCTCACGTGCCTTGCACGAGGACGCCAGCGCCAGAACAAAAAGTTCTCTGTCATTGGATCAAAGATCCAACGAAGATGATAAATCATCAAAATACAGAATTAAATTCTGTTGAGAAAATATTCCTCAAATCTTTCTAAACGAGAAAGATTATTCTATGTAAAACAGAGTACCGTTGGATTAAAAATCCAATGGTGATTAAAAGTCACCAAGCTACAAAATAAGCTCTGTATGGGAAAATATTTGCTCAATCTTGTTAAAAACAAGAAAAATATCTCTGTAAAATAGAAATCCATGGATTAAAGATCCAACGGTGAATAAAATCCCCAAATCAATTAAGGATCTCTCAATGAGAGATTTCTTTAACTAAATCAACAAACTTTCCTCGACTATATAAAGGCCCTAAGACTTCAAGTCTTGTACAGAGGAAACCCCCCCCTAAACTTCAAGTTCAAAAAAGAAAAGCAAGCAAAAAGAAAGAAAGCTTTAAGAGAGAAGAAAGAAGAAGAACTTTCTTCAAGGTAAATAAAAATAATAGAGATCAGAGTATCTCATCTGCATATCTAAGGGTTTAACCCTTATAAAAGAACATAGTTCTTTCTCTAGATCTGAGATCCATGAGACAAGTCTCCCACAACTGAGAATTTAATTCTCATGGGGATGAATTTGTTCTTGGGGATCGAAGATCCAGGGGAGAACAGAGAATTGAACTCTTCAGAAAAATGCACAAAGAAAGTAACAGCACCAAGCGCCTCCGTGCCCCTCACGTGGGCGCTATTCAAATAAAGAGTGCTTAGCACTCAATGGTTGGCGCACAGTGCCAAGCACCTCACGTACCCTTCACGTAGGCGCTGCTTAACATAAAGTGCTCTGCACTCATCAAACAGCGCCCAGCGCCAAGCGCCTCACGTGCTCCACACGTGGGCGCCATAAAGAGTGTTTAACACTCCATAAAAAATAAAAGAACAAAGAAAAAAAGGGAAAATAAAGCAAAGCGTTATTTGCACAGAAAAGGGACTGAGTCTAAGCAAGTGTTCAACGCTTTATTCAAAGATTAAGTGGGCTGAGTCCAAGTTGACCAAATCCCCAACTCAGATCAACCGAGCCCATGTGTTCATCATGTTCCAAATTGGTCTTTGATCAGTCGAAAATACTGCATTTTTAACACGGCAATTTCCCTATCATTTGCACTCATCTAGAAGTGTTCGGTATTCATATTGCACATATTAGCAAAACATCTCTAAAATACCAGTTTGCATGTGTTAGACTTTAAAACCGGCACTTTAAGGGAAATTGACTGTTTATCATGGCATTGCATCATTCTTGTGTAGCGCAACTTGTGTTTCGAAGTCTGTGCAGGAAATTCCAGAAGAATGGCCAAATTTGTCAAATCGCCGATGAAAAATACGCCAACTCAATGACTTGAGATCTGGAATTAATCTAGAAGGAATTCAGGAAATAAACGTATCAGAAAGGACACCCGAAGACAGAAGAAGACACTACAGAGAAGGTGAAGCCATAAAGCAGCCAACTGGTCGCGGATCCGCGGCAGGAGCCAGCTTGCGCCGCGGATCCGTGGCTACATAGCCACGTCATCACCTCAATTTCAGTGCAGTGTTCTTACCTCAGGTCCTACAACTCATAAAGCCACTGCAATTTCCAGAATATTCCTGAACTTTCTGCCAGATCAGCAAAGGGTTACTTGATCAAAGCTAAACACTTCTAGCTTCCTTAACAAGCTTCACCTAAACTACATTAAGGGCCTAGAAACTTCTCCCTAACCTCCTAGCTTAAGCTAGAAGCTAATCCCTAACTAACTAGTTCTAGAGACTTCTACCCAACTAACTAGCTTACAAGGGAAGCTAACTTAATCCTAGCTTCTTAAGGAAGATAATCATTCCAAAACCTATAAAAGGGACCCTAGGCCTCACTTGATAAGGTTGTTGATTGTTGTTGAAATTCTATCACTCTATCAACCCAACACTTGCCACCTCCAAACCCTAACCCTAATCCAATCAAGAAACCTAAAGTTCAAGATCCTTTGAGTTCAAGAAAAGCAAGTCTTCAACCATCCTTTATGAAGCGAAGATGGTCTTCAACGGAGCATAAGATCCAAGCCGATCCGCGACTCAAGGAGCCGATGCAACGCTAGATTCGACAATCTTGTTCCTTCTCAAATTCTTGTATTCTTGAGCAATGTGTAACAATTGTTGAATAAATAAAGGTGAAGATTCTTTTAACTTGCTTATCTTTCAATTCAAAGCATTATGATTCAACTTCGATTTTTGAATATATTCTTTATGATGATGCTTGAATAAAACTCCGCTCGTGGAGGAGTCGAGATGATCGGTAGAATGATGATGTTGACGAATCTTTAAACATTTTCTTAAGTCTTATAACGATTGTAAATTCTTGAAAATTGAATGATCGATGATCTAGATCGATGCGAAATGCATTCTTGATTATTTTCGCACGATCTAGAGATCAACGATCAATCATTCGATTTCCTAAAAGCTATCTTGTGAATGCGATTCATCGAAAGGACAAAGGATAGGATGAAGAAACCCTAATTCTTCGCAAGATCCTCAATCCTCGATCAATCGACATCGATTTAGCATCAATTCGTTAATGGATAAGAAACGGTAATTTCTAGTCTTCTTCACATCTATGATCTAATCGATTCCTACGAGCTTTACTTCAAATCTTGAAACTTAAATCGATTGGAATTATATCAATTCTTGATTCTTGATGTTTAACGCTTTCTTGATTCTTGATTAGATCTAGTTGATTCTTGAAATTCATTGATATAAATCTTGAATCATTTTTGCTTTTCTTTTCTATTAAATTTTCAATTCAAACAAAACAAAATACGAACGAATCGCACAATCCCTGTGGACGATCCGCACTTACTAACGCGCTACATTTCGACACCGTTATTGATTGCGGTCAAATAATTCTTTGATTGTGATTTCTATTCATTTTCTAAACCGACACACAAAGAAACGATCAATCAGTCTTAGTCCCAAACACAACTACAGATCTCCCAACTGACATTGGTTTAAAGGTATATCTTCTCACACCTCTGATACATATCGTTGTAATTCTTCAGTGTCTTCAGAGAGGTGGCGGGCCCCGACAACCAACAACTCCTTGGACCGCAACGTCCTTAAACTAGCTATGGACCGCAACGTCCTTAAACTAAGACAATATAGAGCCCAAATGCTCTTCTGTTGGGTCTGAATGATCCCAAAAATCCTGTTGAGTAGATCTTAGTCTAAAATTAGACTAATGTATCCTCAACAAATATTTAAGTTGATCTTAATCCTAAACGAGATTAACGATCCTTAAATTAAACTAAACCCAAATCTAAGAATATACGGATTTGGACTAATCCACGCCCTACGGGCGACAACATAAATTAGTCTCCGTATACAATCCACGGGCAACCAAAAATAAAACAAACAAACACGACACGAAGTGACCTTCTGGAGCAGGAGAAAGTGATTATCGCTACGCGGTAACGTAATTAACTGTAGGGGCTTGCGCCTGCAGGGAAGAGCGTCCCCACAATCAAAAACCCCTTACAACGAGGGGGAATCTGACGAAGTCTGCTACAACGACCGCATCCGTCCAAACCTCCGATACATGGTGTCATAAGTCAGCTTGGCATCTTCGGAGAGGTGGATGGATAAACCCAAATAGCATCTGCCCCCAAATTCAAGCAAGACGTTTGTCTTCCCGGTTTTCGGCAGTAAACAGATTCTGGCACGCCCGGTGGGACCTTTTCCTCTTTCCACTCTACACTTCGTGTGTCGTGTTCGCGAACGAATCGCGGTTTAATATGGTTACCCCTGAATTCGAGATGCGTGAATCCATAAAGATGCAATCCATAGCCGATCTTTTACGCCGCAAAAGATTTGGTGTCTTGCTTCATGCAGAAAAGAAGATAACATCGATGGCCTTCAGCTGCACTAACTGCAACAGCAACTCCCACTCTATCCCCGCCGGAGAAGTGACCTATGGGCCCCAAGCGGCCTCCATCTTTGCAATACCGGTGGAATAGGTGACTCAGGCCACCACTGGATTGTTCTTCGGGACCATGCTCCCGCCAATGAGCTTCAATGCTTCAGTGACATCACATGAGGCTACGAAGAAGTCGGTCTTCGATCGGCTTGCAACCACCGCGGCCCCTCTCAACGGGTCGTTCAATTCTAACGCCTCAGTCTTTAACAGGCTGAGCTTAAGTTTAAGTGGGCCCACAAAGAGGCTCGCCATACCTGAAAGGGTTATCCCGAAGCGGATAGCCATTCCTGTTCCGACAGACGAAGCCGTCAAAGGAGGTTCTCCTGCTAGAGGATCGGTTTTCGCAAGACTGGTCATTCCAACTCCTGCTACGGGTGAGGTCGTTACAAGTGCTTACCCTACTCGAAAGTCAGTCTTCAACAGGATAGATGTTCTCTCTCAACGGACGTCATTCTTCGACAGACTGGCACCAACAGCAGCCTCTCATCAAAGCAAGGGGCATAACGAGGTCGCTTCTACAACTGAGGTGATCCCATCCGCAAGACATGCTCGACGTCGCCACTGGCGCCGAGTCAGGAAAGCTAGGGGCAGTTCCCTCTCTGGACTTACCCCACCATCTCCAATGGTGGAAATTGACGTTGCAGTTCCAACTGGGAACAGCTTCGAGCTGCTCAGGAGGGTCCACAAGAACTCTCCAACCGCTATACTGAAGAAGTCTCCCCCGCCTGTTGAAAGCACAACGCAGGCAAAACCGGAACATCCTCCTCAGCGGCTGTCCTCTAAGATCCACAGAATCTGGCGGAAAGTCCAAGACTCTGTAATTGACAAAGATTACTCTCGCCGGCTGAAGAAGACGAAAGCTCGGCAAGAGGAAGATCATCCCTCCGTCGTACCACGGAAGGTATCATCTGCGTGGGTGCCTGCTGCAATGGCCCCCTCAACCTCAACCTCCTACAAGAGGAGAAGGCCGGAGAAGATCCCCATGCCGGCAGCAAATATCAAAAGCAGTGGACCCAAACGCCCCAAGTTTAGGGGCATGGTAGTGCACACGGTGTACATGGCTTCCAGTAAAGAGGAAAGCCGTACTTCCGCGGGTCATCGACCACTTACACGGTCTGTGACAAAAGCTCAGGAGCAATAACAAAAGCTCCAGGAGATGTTGACAAGGATGGTCACACTCACTGGGTAGAAAGAATGCCCGGAAGCATCGTCGGAACAACGCCAGGAGCAGAAGACCAACACCGAATTCCTACGAAGGGTGCTTGAAAAGAAAGATAAAGAGGCCGCGGAACAAGCGGCTAATATAAAACAAATGGCGCTTCTGTTCTAAGACATGGTGGGGATGATGATCCAACCGGATCCTCCAGCCGAAGACCCTCCAATAATCATTGAAGACGACAGAGGGGAGACATCAAATCCTCCTCCGGCTTTCTCAGCAGCCAAGGAAGAAACGATCTCCAATGCTGCCCTTGATGACTACATAGCTCAACAAATACAAGCTCATCAGTCAAGTGAAGCAGCTGGTCAAGTCGTCAGAACTGGACGACCTTATCCAGGCTGGTATGATCAAATTAAGTACCCAACGGGATATACGATCCCTAAGTTCCACGTGTATAAAGGGATGGGCAATCCACACCAGCACGTTGCTCAATTTAGAGCTCTATGAGGCAATACTGGAGGCGATGACAAACTATTGCTTCGCCAATTTGTCGGCAACCTAGCAGAGACAGCATTTGAATGGTACTCGGAGCTTCCGAACGACTCCATCAAAACATTTACTGATATGGAGCTACTATTTATGCAACGGTTCGCAAGCGCTAGCGAGCGCACCCCGATCACGGCGTTAATCAATGCTAGAGTGAAGCCAGGAGAGACCTGGGTTCAATACGCAATTCGATGGCGTAACCTATGGTCAAAATGCGAACAACACATAGAAGAAGCGCCTGCCGTGGGCATGTTCGTGGGAACCCTTGATCCCCAGGCAACTATATCCCAGTTTATGATGTTCTTCAAGCCGACCACCTTCCAGGCCTAGATTAACAAAGTGGCCCAAATGGACCAGATGGGTCATAGGCCGTCCTCTTCAAAGATGGATCTTCGGAATGAAAAGGGCAAAGGGAAAGCGACCTTCGTCTCCAATGCTCAACAACAACCGAGTGACCCGAAACCGGTAGCTCGCCAAAACAACAAACCAAGATCCCACGAAGAAAAGTTAAGACGTCCTTACTCGTTCCCCCGGGATAAAACTAGGAGACTATTCGAACTGGCGGTGCGCAACAGGCTCATCACTCTGTCTGATCCGAGACGCCCACTGCAACCAGGTGATGTCAACAATCTCAATTACTGCTTCTACCACCGAATAGTGGGACACCCAATCGAAAATTGCTACGTCTTTAAAAACTGGGTTGAAAACCAGTACCAACAGGGCAAGTTCGCGCTGTCCGAAAACTGAAAGGTAAACCCGCCACAACAGTACACTCTTAAAAAGGTGGATACGCCAGGGGCATCATGCTCATTTATAGAGGAAGCTCCATGGGAAGTTGTCCTTTCGGCTAAAACTAAAAAGAAGGCTGAAGGATCTTCAAGCATGTCCGGCGATTAGGTGGAAAAGCCCGCTGGAGCCTGAGATTATTGACGGGATGCTGAAACCGTGCCCAATGCCGAAAGTTGGTAACGATGGGCAAAACCTCCAGGCCAAGCCTCCGACATCTTCAAAGAAAAAGAAAAAGACCAAGAAGCCCGTTGTCACGACCCGAAGGTACGGAACGTAACTGGCACTTAAACTACGAAACGTCTCAAGGCACAACGTAATCTAAGTAAGCCAAAGCCCAGAAACTAACCCATTTAACAAATAGAGTGAAGAAAAACTTGTTTTAAAGCAAGTGGTTTTATCAAAATAAGTGGCATTTAACATTTAAAAGCAATATCATATTTTCCTTAAAATTTCGGCAGAGTCCTTTGTAAATACTGGCCCCCAAACGGGTACAACACATGAAATACATATAATTAATGAATAAAGCATCCCCAAGCGGGAGCTAGCTCTTCGCCGATGGCGGAAACACAACCACATGCACATGTATATCAAAAGTGCACAATAAGTATCATAAAGCAAGAAATAAGAAAATACCACGTCGGCTCAAGTGAGCATCGACACCAACACCACAAATACAAATCTCACGAGTCTCGCTATCTAGTCAAATATACAAGGGTAGATGGAGTATACTAGATACAATATAATGTACATAATGGAATAAAAATATCCTCGCAACCCACCTACGAGTAATGCTGCAAATCAAGCAAATGAAGCCAAAATAGGACGAACGCCCGCCGCTACTGTGCTGACGGGTCAACCTGCAAGATACCGTGGCACAACGGGGGTTGCCAACTCGTGAGTAATAAATAACATCTAATAAAGTTATCGTAAGCATGCACGCAATTTCGTCACAGCCTACATATATTAATATGATGTGATGCACTTGTATGTATGCAACATGAACGCATAAACAACACGAGATCTGAATATGTTTAGTACGAGAAAAATCTGTATTCTTATCTTAATAAAACTTCTATAATTTAACTATAGTATCATCAATGAATTAATAGAAATCTGTGTCAAGTATCGATACCAAATATGAATATCTCAATGTCTCGACATCTCAGGTGTCAATACCTCGATGTCACAATGTATCAATATCTCGGGCTCCGGCAATCCGGACTGGCCCATATCATCAATATCCCGGGCTCCGGCAATCCGGACTGGCCCATATCATCAATCTCAAGACTACGTCGGTATCCTCCGGATATCCGGCGCGTCACAAATAACCGGTCGGTAGTTGTTAGTTATATGTATGCCCTAGAGGCCATTATTGTACATATGATGTATATTGTAGTGGATATTTGGACATATATATGGAGGACTTTCTTGCTCGACATGATAGTATGCTATCTGGTTGCTCTTTATCTTAACATGTACACTGATTGTCTCTATGTTACATGTTGATAAAGCCCTTAGGATGAGTACTTGACTATCAGGATTATGATGCAGATCATACTAGTGGGGACAGTGTAGTCGCTAAGTACATCCTTCAAATGTTTCTAGTCGTGGGTGTATCGAGACAGGGCATAGATATACCAGAGTAGACTAGCGTATAGCTTCTCGACCTATGTAGATGGGCGATGGATTATCCCATATCCATTGGTGTTTGACATCAGAGATGGTATACGGGTGCTCAGTGGAGACTGGGTATACTGGACGGACTCGCCGAGAACTCCCGGATGGTATTATACCTCACGTCAGATGGCGGTTCTCTAGTGACACTGGTACAGGTTAGTCTGTAGACCCGAGATCGTCATAGAGTCTTGTGTGATTCCTACTGTGCTTTGATTTCCACCTTACCACGTTCAAGAGAATGTGCAAAATGGTGGCTTTTGGGTACATTCCCGAATAACATGGAGGTAATGAGCGATAAGGGGGTTTCGTCTCTCCCGGTATTGGGGGTTGATGTTGCGCTGTGCTCGATTGTCTATAACAGGAAGTCCCTAGCCAGGGGTGATTCAGAGATATACTGGTAAGTGTTATCAGTAGTTTCTCGACCCGTTATAAGCCTCATATCGGCACGACTTATCGAGTTACTGGGGTCTGACGTTTACCACCCCTAGATGAGATATGCGACATATCAGATGAAGAGACCGGACTGTACGGTAGTATTACTGATTGGATTCGCAGGAGTATGAGCAGGCTTGCTTGTTGATCTTCTGATCGTTCAATACCCGGGTGTCCGTTACGTTTGGCAGACCACTTGCAGCTTATGGGTGTTTGATATGATCATCACCTACTGCCGGCGTATTGACGAGTCTTTAGAGTCCTACACAGAGATTTCCTGGCTCAAGAGAAACGGAGTAGGAGCGCATATGTGATATGTGCTGGACCGAGATTAATACGATATGTGATTCCGTATTCTATTCTCACGATTTGTGACATCGGTCGGTTATATGCGATATAGCCGGGTTATCGGATCAAGAGTTGATTCGATAAGTTGTTACATATAAATATTAGTCGGTTATATGTGATATAGCCGGATTATTAAATCAAGAGTTGATTTGATAATCTAATGTATAATTATATATTTGATATATTAATTTTCATTAACTAGTATTAGCTCACTTATGATTTCTTTTCTCACTTGATGTGCACATTGTATATATGTGATATGTATATTTGTGTACATGTTTGTGTCATGCTAGGTTACAAATGCAACATAATAGTATGAGACTTATACCATGCTAGGGTTTATGTTTGGATTTTATTTATCATTAAGTAATTCACAAAACATTTGGAATTAGTCATGGATAAGCTTGTAGAAGCTTATGGACACATTGACTTATTCAACTCTTTTATCATTGCTTAAGATATTTGTTAACCCAACCCTTAACCTTAGCCCTTGGTTTATTCTCTACATGAGTTAGGCATGAAAGGATAACTCACAATGGTTGCATTTCTAATCTCATGATTTATTCATTCATAACTCTCTCTTCATCTTCTTCTTCATGAGCTCAAGAAAAAGGTTTTCTAGGGTTTTGAGAGGTGATGAAATATTATGAGAAAAATAATTCTAAAATGAGCCCACTTCCTACTTCATCATCCTCTACTACTTTCCATTTAGTATAGAGTGTTTGCTTCACTAATTCCACAATTAGTGAAGAGATGGCTTGGGTTAGTATCTCCTCGACGTAGATCATCTTCGGCCTCGAAGTCTTCTAGCAAGCTTGATACGTACATCTTGTGGAGCCTCTCTAGAATCCGGGAGTTCATGATCGCAGCGAAGGGACGACTACATGGAGCTAATGAAGTGAAGGACCGGTCTACAAAGGTTGTATTTCTTGTTCACTTTACTTGCAAAGTCGTTTGCATTTCATTCCGTCGGATTTCTAGTATACGATTCTAGGGTTAGGGTTAGCTAGAACGGAAATTTTTTGAATTTGGCATGGACGATGCCTCTCGAAACCTTGCTGCCATGCTAGGCAACCCTGCAGTGGTATCAGAGCCATGCTATAAAATTAGACAGATTTTGTTAAGATTACGAAACCGAAATACTCCGAAACTTGAAACACGAAAACTCACTTTCTGTCGATTTTAAAAGGCCTTCAAAAAAAATTTTAAACAACTGCGGAATGTTGTATGTGATGCAACATGAACACACAAGAAAATTGAGCCCCACACCTCATAAAATGGCCGGCCACATGCACACAAATTCGGGCCTGCTCGGCCACTTAGTGCATTCTGGGACTGAATTTTTTGGTGTGTTCCAGTGACTGGGTTTTGGTGTTTCAGGTGTTATTTGTTTTTGCTAATTTTACATGTGATGTAATCTTACACTATAAGCAATTCGGAGTGTTTCGTATTCGTAGTTTTAATATTGTTTCGGGTTGTCACATATTGTCTAGGCGAAGTTAAAAAGTTCGATCGAATGTCAAAAACCTATTTTTCTAAGTTTAATGTATTCGGAAAAACATGCAAGTAATTCTGTGAACCCTCTAGAAGAATGAAACCCTAACTCGACTTTTTGGATCATGGAACCGCGGTCATACCCTAGGGTTTGCCGCAGTTCCATGGCGACATGAGTGAGGCTTGGGTTTGCCCTTCTACGGCTGGTGCATATGTACTGTGGCATATTCTGGGTATTATTAAACTGTGCTCAAGTGTTGAGCTCTCGGGGAATTGTGGGACTTTGATGAATCGATCGAAAAGTTTAACGTCGTCCGGGTATCATGTGATGGGATACAATATTTGGAATCCACAAAAGTAGTTATGAGATAACTAATTTGAATGTTATAAATCTAGCAATTTAGTCTCATTTGATCGGTTGCCATGGGATTTTGATGTGATCAAAAGTCCGTCGCAATCACGTAGCATACACGGATACTCGCCGGGTAACCTTATTAGATAGCCACGCCCCATAACCCCGACCAAGTGACTGTAGGAGAACCCCGTCGCCAAAAGCATTCGTTCGAGTGCTCGCGGCAGCGGTGTTTCGCCTTAGTGCACTTCGTCGACGGCATCGGGGGGTGCGGTCGTCTACTAAAGTTTCCGACGAGCATTCGATCAGGTTATCAGGAATCTTGTTGAATTGCCCGACTAGATATTGAAAAGTGTTTTCGAGATCGAGACTAAAATGCGGGGTTTATAATTGTTAGGCATGCGATGTCTAAGGAATTCATTTGGTTAGGCATAAAATCTAAAGTATATGATACGTTGGGTTTATAATGTCTAAGGTGGTTGCAAATTCTAACTGTTGTAGTTTTTCACTTTCTTTTCTACGACCGTAAGTGTAATATGTAGTGTATCGCCGGTTTCGTTGCTATACGTCAACGACAATTAGGATACGCATATTTACTTACGTTGATGACATGTGATGTTATGTGTTGCTGTGATATGTTATATTGGATCGTCGTGTTTTGAATAGCCGGGGGTTTTATGTGAGATGAGAGTTTTTCATTTTCATTCATGTAAAATTCATTATATGTAATATTCTTTTATTGGGGCACTTCCGGGTTGAGGATAATGTCACCATTGTATATTATTTACTTTTCCGCATTAGGATAGACCCAAGGCGGGGAGCACAAGTAACCGGGTTCTAGGGTCCAGTGGGAGACCATCTCGAGGAGTCGAGACCAGGTCTCCTAACTCTAGAATTGGTAGGGTTTCTTGTCGCTCTCGTAAGGGTCTAGGGATGTGGGTTTGGCTATGCATCGTGACCGTGGAATCCGTATTTTATACAGGCTTAATTTAAAACACGGAAATCCTAGTATATCCAATATTTCATATGTTATCTTCTGCTGCTCTATGATGTGATCACTGTGATATATTCAGACAAATGCCTATATTATATATATAAGATATAATTAATATTGTTGCCTTCGTTTCATATGTGATGCTTGGGAAGCATAATAAATGGGACTTCATTAATGAGATTAATGAAATAAAAGAAACCTAAAGATATTGTAGAAACTTGTTTTAAAAACTGGTAGCTCTACTTGTTGTTTTGCATAGCGGTATTCCTTGTAAAATATCCAGCACCTTATTCGATAAGGAAAGAGCCGAGATCCCTTCACCGGGAGTGACCTCTTTAGAGAAACTAGCAGATGCTACAAACTCGGTTTGTCTTTTGATTTCTTTTATAGCTTTGCATAGAGGTATTTGTAAAATATCATGCACCTCATTCGATGAGGAAAGAGCCAAAATCTCTTCACCGGGAGTGACCTCTTTAGCGAAACTAGCAAAAGCCTCAAAAACACTCCTTTTTAAAAATTCACTCGATTCTACAACGATATCAAGTTCATTACGCTCATGGTTTTCTTAAAAACCTACGTAGCCCTCCATCATTTCAGATAAGTAGTATTTAGTATTCGTACTGCGTTTGTTGACCTTGTCAAGGCGTACTATGCGGTAGCTGATTAGTGCTTACTGTAAAGCATATGATGTGATTGGATTGGGGTAATCGTGCGGCCTTGTTGACCTTGTCAAGGGTCGTGCGGGTGGGTTTAATTCAATCGGGAAATGACGGGTTGAACTTGACTTGCGGTCTATGGTTTATTGACATTGTCAAGGTCATAGATCGCTTAGGGTAAAATATTATCGGTAATTTCAAGTGTTGAAATTTGCAATGAGATTGCATACCTTCTATGAGATAGTTGGATCCCGATACCCACTGCGAGTAAGAGTTACTCCTGGAAGAGTTTTACATATTACAATTAACCGATCAAGTAGGTGTCTAGAAATGTGTTAACGGGGTCACGCCCTAAGGAAAACGAGGTTTATTTTAATTAGGTCCGTGCGAAAGCACGGGAAACCTCCCTCAAAGTATCGGCACTGGCCTGGCTGAAAGATTGGTAAACTAGTAGTGTGTAATTAATCCCGGCCGGTCTTTCCTTTTAAGGTTTGAAGGTAGATTTGACTAAAACAGTGGGAGCCATCCTGATTAAATAAAATAATAACCAATCTAATCTTCCAAGAGCATACGCTGAGTGTTTTCTTCTCTCTCTCTCTCTCTCTCTCCAGGTAGCGACCATGTCACACCTTAATCAAGATAATAATACGGATGTATTGACCGAACCCGCTTGTTATACTGAGCTAGGGAACATTGGTCCCGCTCCAACTTATAATTGTTATAAGACCGAGCAGAAAATTGGGGATTACCAGGATTCCCGTGCCGCCCAAACGAAGAAATTGAATGATGATGCATCTTCTTCAGGTATGTTCATTACAGAGAACTTTTTTCTCAGTATCCTTTACGTCCTGGGTATGAGATACCGGATCAGGATCCCACATATGTAATCTGTTACATGGGCTAAAGATAGGTAGAGAACTGGGAATGGGTGATAAGTTTCAAGAGTTGGAAACGGTGCAAGTGTTGCAGCCAAAGTAGTTGGCAGTTATCATCCTGTATTACCAAATACATTGATTCTGAACGAATGTTATTAGATACCGAACCTGATATACAACATCATATCAGTCTCTTTATTAAGTAAAGATGGATATAATTTTGTATTGTTGGATAATGTTTTGAACATTTCCTATATCAAGAGTTGATCGGTTTAGGCACGTTATCTAAAAGTATATACGTTCTAAATCAAACTACAGTTCTTAACATACAAAACACACACAAGAGAAAGAGTTCAGAAATGAACAAATCCTTCTTGAGGCGTTGTAGACTAGGTCATATCAATGTGACCCGACTAGTTAAGTTACATTAAGATGCATATTTAAATCAGTTTGAATTTACATCTTATGAAACTTGCCAGTCATGTCACAAAGATAAGATGACCATAGCTCCGTTTATTGGAAACAGAGAAAGAGTTAATGAACTCTTAGGATTGATACATGATGATGTATGTAAGGTCCCCTGTCTACACATGCCAGGATTGATTCTTTGTACTTCATTATATTCACTGATGATCTCTCAAGATTCGGACATATGTTCCTGTTGAAACACTAGTCTGAACCTTTTGAGAAATTCAAAGAATATAAGTCAGAAGTAGAGAACCAAAACGGGTATAAGTATTATGTCCTATGATGTGATCAGGGAGGAGAATACTTGAGCACAGAATTCCTGAACTATTCTAAAGGAGAATGAGATTCTCTTTCAGCATTACTCCTCCGTATACACCACAACACGTTGGTATATCGGGGCGGAGCAATCGCACCATATATGATAAGGTGTGCTCTATGATGAGTACTACTGAGTTGCCTATTTCCTTTTGGAGGTATGCACTTGTGAAGCTGCATACCTATTGAATAAGGTTCCAATCAAATCAGGTGCCTACCACTTCATATACGATATGGTATGAGAAGAGCCCATGTCTTAAGTAAGTTAAGATTTAGGGTTGTCCGTCCTATATCTAAAAGCAAAATCCGGACAAGCTCGAGGCAAGATCAGTTCTGTAGAAGTTTGTTGGATATCCCAAGCATTCACAAGGGAATATCTTCTACCGCACCGAGGAACAAAAGGTGTTTTGTTTCTCAGCATGCCACCTTTTGGAAAGGGAATTTCTTGTGAAGAAATTAGTGGTCATGAGGTAGAACTGGAAGGAGTTCCAGCTATACAAACTACAGTTGATGATTTGGTAGAACCGAAGGATTCAATAGTTCCCGACGAGCCTCGTCCTCTCCGCCAATCTGGTAGGGTTCCTCATCCGCCTGAGAGATACTTCGGTTTTCTCAATGACAGTGGGAGCGAGGATTGCATCATGAGATGATGACCCAACTAGTTTCGAGCAAGCCATCAAGAGTGGGGACTCTGTGAGAATGGCTGGATGCTAAGCGATCTGAGATGGAATCCATATACACCAACAAAGTATGGACTTTGGCTGCAATATCTGAAGGATTAAATCCCTATCAGGAGCAAGTATATCTTGAGAAGATTGCTTGGTGTAGATGGAAAAGTTGAGACTTTCAAAGCTAGACTTATTGCAAAAGGTTCTCGTCATCGACCAAGTGTGGATAATGATGAAACATTTTCTAGTGCCTATGCTTAAGTCTATCCGGATCCTACTTGCCATTGCTACATACCATAACTACGATATCTGGCGGTTGGGTGTCATAACTGCTTTTCTAAATAGTGATTTAGAAGATAGCGTCTATAAGTATACAGCCAGAGGGCTTCGTAGACAGTGGGAGCAGCGGAAACGTGTGCAAGTTGCTTTATAGGTTAAAGCAGGCATCACGGAGTTGGAACATCTGTTTTGATGTGGTAGTCAAAGCGTTTGACTTCATCAAAATGGTAGATGAACCTTGTATATACATAAAGGGAGGTAGGGAGTATGGTGGTGATCCTCGTATTATACGTGGATGACATACTCTCGATAGGAAAGGAGTTTCCTATGCTACACTCGGTCAATCTCCTCTTATTACAAAGATTCTCCATATAGGATCAAGGTGATACCTCCTAAATCCTGGATTTTGGATTTATGAGATAGATATAAATGGATGTTAGGATTCTCACTAGGTGTAGTGAGATGGTATCAATCGATCCTGGGGAGAATCACTGGATGGTTTCAAGGGTGGTAAGGTTGACTGAATTTCAGTCACAGGCATTGTTTTTACCCTCGGTGGAGGGACGGTATGTTGGAAGAGTTCCAAGCTAGATACCGTGGAACACTAGACGATAAAGGCTGGATACATCGCTACCAAAGATGCTACCAAAGAGGTAGTCTGGATGTGTAGGGTTCCTAGGCACTCTAGTGAAGTCTCACAAGTGATCAAACATGCACAAATCAAATTTTACGGGTGCCTACAAACCCGACTACGGATCGTTTACTAGATGTTTAGGCGAAACAAGCAAACTAGTTAACATTTTAACTAAGGGAACAGATATACAACCTTTGTGGATCTGGTCCACCACCTCCACGGCTCCGCAACGAAGTCCTCTCGCTGTCCAAGTGAACTCCCGGGCTCTAGCGTCGGCTTCGTCGAAGAATAAGCGAGCTAGGTCGTCAATATCCATGTCGTAGATGATCTACGTCGAGGCATCGCTAGATCAAGCTCCACCTTCACCAAACCTTGAAAATTTGTGAAGGAAACACACTCTACTACTTGGCAAGAGGTAGAGGATGAAGAAATAGGAAGTGGGTAGACTTTAGTTTTGGATTTCTCACTTGATTTGGCTAGTTGCCATTGAAGTAGAAAGCTTTTCTTCATGTTGAAGAAGATGAAGAAGAAGAAGAAGATATGATAAGATTAATAATAAAAAATGAATAAGAATTAAATCTTATCATACTTTTAACCTTAGTTAAGTGTAGAGAAAAGACCATGGTTAATGGAATGGTTAGGGTTAAGGATAAGAACAAAAAGGAGACTAAGTCAAAGTTTCAAGAAACTTCAACTAAAAACAAAAATAGCCACCATGCAATTCTCTTTATCTTTTTCTTTTGAAATAAATAAAATAAAAAGATAAATGAATAAGATGAAACCCTAATCACTAACTAAACCATGGTTTGATTCTTTACACTTAACCAAGTAAGCATGTATCATCAAACATGATACAAACTAGTGCACAAAACTATATCATATATACAATGTGCACAATTCAAGTGAGAAAATCCTTTTAAAGTGAACCAATACTAGTTAACGCAAAGTAATATATCGAATATATAAATATGCACTAAATCATTAAATCAACACTTGATTTAACGATCCGGTCATATCGGATATAACCGACTAGTATCATATGTATCGGCTTATCGAATCAATCCTTGATTCGATAACTAGGTTATATCGCATATAACCTATCGATACATTGATCGCGAGAATGGAATACGGTATCACATACTCGAATTATTCTCGGTCCCGCACATATCTCATATGCGCTCCTATTTCGTTTCGCTTGAGCCAGGAAACCTCTGTGTAGGACTCTAAAGACTCGTCAATACGCCGGCAGCAGATGATGATCATATCAAGCATCCACAAGCCGCAAGCGGTCTGCTAAACGTAACGGCCACCTGGGTATTGAGCGATCAGAAGATCGACGAGCAAGCCCGCTCACACTCCTGCGAATCCAACCAGTAACACTTACCGTACAGTCCGGTCTGTTCGTCTGATATGTCGCATATCTCGCCTAGGGGTGGTAAACGTCAGACCCCAATAGCTCGATAAGTCATGCCGACTTGAGGTCCATAACATTCGTGAAACTACTGATAACTCTTACCAGTATATCACAGCAACCCTGGCCAGGGATTTCCTGTTATGGCCAGTCGAGCATAGCACAACATCAACCCCCAATACCGGGAGAGACGAATCCCCTCCTATCGCTCATTGCCTCCATGTGAATCGGGACTGTACCCAAAAACCACCTGTTTGCACGACTCAGTAGAGCCGTGGTAGGGTGGAAATCAAAGCACAGTGGGAGACACACAAGACTCTATGACGATCTCGGGTCAACAGACTAAGCTGTACCAGTGTCACCAGAGAACTGCCATCTGACGTGAGGTATAATACCATCTGGGAGTTCTCGGCGAGTCCGTTCAGTGTACCCAGTCTCCACCGAGCACCCGCATACCATCTCCGATGTCAAACACCAATGGATATGGGATCATCCATCGCCCATCGCATGGGTCGAGAAGATATACGCTAGTCTACTCTGGAATATCGATGCCCTGTCTCGATATTCCCTCGACTAGGAACATTTCAAGGATGTACTCATGGACTATCCAGGCCCCACTAGTATGATCTGCATCACAGTCCTGGAAGTCGAGTATACATCCTAAGGGCTTTATCAACATGTAATCAGAGAGACAGAAAGTATACATGTTAAGATAAAGTGCAACCAGATAGCGTACTATCATGTCGAGCAAGAAAGTCCTACCTATATATGTCCCAGCATCCACTACAATATACATCCAATGTACAGTAATGGCCTCTAGGGCATACATATAACTAACAATCTCCCACTTGCACTAGGGCCATCTGTAGCAGTGGTTGCAGTATCACATACTCAACCATCCCATAAAAGTCTCTCTTTAGGAAAAGGCCTTCGTGAGTGGATCCGCCGTGTTGTCCTCTGAGTCTACTCTCCTAACCTCGATCACCCTGGAGATTAACTATCTCCATGATCAGGTGATGCTGCCTCAGAATATGTCTGGGTCACTGATGGGACCAGGGTTCCAGGGTCGAAGCCACGCTTCCATTGTCATACAATGGCAGGAACCTAGTTCATCTTATGAACCAATATACACCCAAACTTCCTCTTTGGTAGTATCTTTAATAGCGATGTTACCAGCCTTTATCGTCTAGATTGCCACGGTATCGAGCTTGGAACTCTTCCAACATACCGTCCCTTTACTGAGGGTAAAGACAGTGCCTGTGACTGACATTCAGTCGTCTTTATCACCCTGGAACACTTCCAGTGATTCTCCCCAGGATCGATTGATACCATCTCACTACATCTAGTGAGAATCCTAACATCCAATTACATCTATCTCATAGATGAAAACTCAGGATTTAGGAGGTATCACTTTGATCCTATTTGGAGAATCCTAGTGATAATAGGAGATTGACCGATCGTAGTATAGGAAACTCTTTTCCTATCAAGAGTATGTTGTCTCCGTACAATACGAAGATGACCACCTTACTCTCTACTTCCCTTTTGTATATACAAGGTTCGTCTACCATTTTGATGAAGTCAAACACTTTGACTATCACATCAAAACAGACGTTCCAACTCCGCGATGCCTGCTTCATTATGTAAAGCAACTTGCACACGTTTCCGCTGCTCCCACTGTTTACGAAGACCTCTGGCTGTGTTCTTATAGACGTTCTCTTCTAAATCAGTATTAGAAAAGCAGTCATGGCACCCAACCGCCAGATATCGTAGTCATGGTATGTAGCCGTGGTAAGTAGGATCTGGATAGACTTAAGCATAGCTACTGGAAAAAGGTTTTATCATAATCCACGCCTGGTCGATGACGAAAACCTTTGACAAGTCTAGCTTTGAAAGTCTCAACTTTTCCATCTACACCAAGTAATCTTCTCAAGATATACTTGCTCCTGATGGGGATTTAACCCTTCAGATATAGCAACCAAAGTCCATACTTTGTTGGTGTATAAGGATTCCATCTCAGATCACTAAGCATCCAGCCATTCTTACAGAGTCCCTACTCTCGATGGCCTGCTCGAAACTGGTTGGGTCATCATCTCATGATGCAATCCTTGCTCCCACTGTCATCGAGAAACCGAGGTATCTCTCAGGCGGACGAGGAACCCTACTAGATCGGCGGAGAGGCTGAGGTTCGTCGGGAACTATAGAATCTTATGGTTCTGTCAAATCATCAACTGCAGTTTTGTATAGCTGGAACCTTTCCAGTTCTACAGAACTGATCCTGCCTCGATCTTGTCCGGATTTTGCTTTAAACATAGGCCGGACAACCCTAAATCTTAACTCTCTTAAGAGATGGGTTCTTCCCATACCATATCTCATATGGAGTGGTAGGCATTGATTTGATTCAAACCTAATTCAATAGGTATGCAGCTTCTCAAGTGCATAACCCCCCAAAAGGAAATAGGTAACTCAGTAATACTCATCATAGAGCACACCATATCTAATATTGTGCAATTGCTCCGCCCTGATACACCGTTGTGCTGTGGTGTATTCAGAGGAGTAACACTGAGAGAAAATCTCATTCTCCTTTAGAATAGTCCAGGAATTCTATGCACAAGTATTCTGCTCCCTGATCTCATCATAGGACATAATACTTATACCCGGTTATTGGTTCTCTACTTCTAACTTATATTCTGTGAATACCTCAAAAGGTTCGGACTTATGTTTTGTATTGAGAGATTATCAGAGAATATAATGAAGTATAAAGAACCAGTCCTGGCATGTGTAGACAGGAGACCTTACATACATCATCATGTATCAGTCCCAAGAGTTTACTAACTCTTTCTCTGTTTCTAGTAAACGGAGCTATGGTCATCTAATCTTTGTGACATGACTGGCAAGTTTCATAAGATGTAAATTCAAACTGATTTAAATATGCATCTAAAATGTAACTTCAGCCAGTCGGGTCGCATTGATATGACCTAGTCTGCAATGCCTCAAGAATGATTCGTTCATTTCTGAACTCTTCCTCTTGTGTGTGTTCTGTATACGAGGAACTGTAGTTTGATTTAGAACGTCAATGCTTTTAGATAACGTGCCTGAACCGATCAACTTTTGATATAGGAAATGTTCAAAACATTATCCATCAATACAAAATTATATCCTTTCTTTAGAAATAAAGAGACTGATATGATTTTGTATATCAGGTTTGGTATCTAATAGCATTTGTTCAGAATCAATGTATTCGTAATACAGGGTGACAGTGACCAACAGACTTGGCTGCAACACTTGCTCCGTTTTCTGTCTCATGAAACTTATCACCCGTTCTCAGTTTTTCTACCTTTTTGTAGCCCTATGTAACAGATTACATATCTGGGATCCTGATCCGGTATCATATACCCTGGATGCAGAGGATACTGAGAAACAGTTCTTTGTAATGAACACACCCGAAGGAGATGCATCATATGCACTTTCTTCGTTTGGGCGGCATAGGAATTCTGGTATTCCCCAATTTCCTGCTCTGTCTTATAACAATTATAAGTTGGAGCGGGACCAATGTTCCCCAGCTCAGTATAACAAGCAGGTTCGGTCAATTTTCCGTATTTATTATCTTGATTAAGGCGTGATATGGTCGCTACCTGGAGAGAGAGAGAAGAAAACACTCTGCGTGCGCTCTTGCAAGATCAGATTGGTTATATATTTTATCTAATCAGGATGGCTCCCACTGTTTTTATCAAATCTTCCTTCAAACCTTAAAAGGAAAGACTAGCCGGGATTAATTACACTCTACAAGTTCGCCAATCTTTCAGCCAGGCCAGTGTCGGTACTTTGAGAGAGGTTCCCCGTGCTTTCGCACGGACCTAATTACTGTAAACCTCGTTTTCCCAGAGGCGTAACCCCGTTGACACCTTTCTAGACACCTACTTGATCGGCTAATTGCAAAGTGCAAAACTCTCCCAGGAGTAACAATTACTCACAGTGGGTATCGGGATCCAACTATCACATAGAAGGTATGCAATCTCATTGCAAATTCCAACACTTGAAACTCCCGATAATGGTTTTTACCCCTAGCACTTATGACCTTAACTATGGTCAACAAATCATAAGTACTAGTCAAGTTCTACCCGTCATTTCGTGATTAATTAGACCCACCCACATGACCCTTAACTAAGGTCAACAAAGTCACGCGACTGTCCTAACTAATCGCATCATATGCGGTGTAGGAAGACATCACTTAGCTACCGTACACTGTGCCTTGACTATGGTCAACAAACACAGCACGAATACTAAGTACTCTACTTCCTAAAATGACGGAGGGTTGCGGCTGGTTTTTGTAAAAACCTTTAACTCTTTGAACTTGATCTCGTTGAGGAATCAAATGGTTTTTAAATGGAATGTTTTTGAGGCTTTTCTAGTTTTGCTAAAGGGGTCACTCCCGGTGAAGGGATCGTCGGCCCTTTCCTCGTCGAATGAGGTGCGGGATATATCATATATATCACTGTGCAAAGCGGAAACTCTAGAAGCGATCAAAGAAAAACCGAGGGTTGTAGTATCTGCCAGTTATTGCTAAAGGAGTCACTCCCGGTGAAGGGATCTCGGTCCTTTCCTCATCGAATAAGGTGCAGGATGTTCTATAATGAACACCGCGATGCAAAGCAAGAACTGTAGCTACCTGTTTTATTTTGAAATTCGATTCCACAACATCAATTAGGTTTATTTTCTTTCATTAATCTCATTAATGAATATCCCATCATTTAAGTCCACCTAACCATCACAGATAAATATAACGTACGCTTATGCCATCCGCATTCGCCTCGATGTCCCGTCTGCACCGTTAGGTTAGGTAACTAACGCCAGAGCGAGGCAGGGCTAGCGCGGGTGTAAAACATAAGCAACGTCTATATAATATATCATATATACTATATATAATACCTGTCACAGAACATCACATGATCACAGATAAATCACAGCAGAAGAAACATATGAAATATTGGATATACTAGGACGTCCGTGTTTTCAATACGAGCCAGTATAAAACACGGATTCCACGGTCGTGATGAATAGCCAATCCCACACCCCTAGACCCCTACGAGAGCGGCAAGCAACCCTACCAATTCTAGGGTTAGGAGACCCGGACTCGACTCCTCGAGTTGGTCTCCCACTGGACCCCAGAACCCGGTTACTTGTGCCCTCCTCCTTGGGTCTATCCTAGTGCAGAAAAGTAAATAATATACAAATGGTGACAACATCCGCAACCTGGAAGTGCCCCAATAAAAGAATATTACATACAAGTTTTTACATGAATGAAAATGAAAAAACACTCATCTCACATAAAAAACCCCCGGCTATTCAAACACGACGATCCAATATAACATATCCAGCAACACATAACATCACATGTCATCAACGTAAGTAAATATGCGCATCCCAATTGTCGTTGACATATAGCAACGAAACCGGCGATATCACATATTACACTTACGGTCACAGAAAAGAAAGTGTAAAACTACAACAGTTGGAATCCGCAACCTCCTCAGACATCGCATGCCTGACCAAATGAAATACTTAGACATCGCATGCCTAACAATTATAAACCCCGCATTTTAGTCTCATTATCGAAAACTCTTTTCAATATCAAGTCGGGCAATTCAACAGGATTCCCGACATTCTGATCGAATGCTCGTCGCAAACTTCAGTAGACGGCCGCACCCCTGATACCGTCGACGAAGTGCACCAAGGCGGAACACCGCTACCGCGAGCACCCGAACGGATGCTTTCGGCGACGGGGTTCTCCTACAGTCACTTGGTCGGGGCTATGGAGTGAGGCTGTCTATTAAGTTTACCCGGCGAGTATCCGCGTACGCTACGTGATTGCGACGGACTTTTGATCACATCAAAATTCCGTGGCAACCGATCAAGTGAGACCAAACTGCTATGTTTATAATATTCATTCCGTTATCTCATAACTATTTGCGAATTCCAATTATTGTATCAAATTCCGGATAAATAGAAAATGCTAAACTTTTCGATCGAACAATCAAACACCCAAGTTTTCCCGATACAGCTCAACACATGAAATAAGTCTAACAACATTCAGTTCGTGCCTCAGTAGCAACGGTCCAGCCGTAGAAGGGTCAAGCCAACGCCTCACATGTGGCACGCCGTACTGCCCCAAACCCGAAGGTTCAAAGGGCAGTTCAAGACGGTCACATAATCGAGTTAAGGTTTGTTGTCTTCTAGAGGGACCATCGCGTTACTTGCACTACTTAGAACGTCGTTAAACTACGGAAAAATCCAACAATTGGAAATTTCCCGGCAGAGGAAAAAGTGGGTATTTATACCCAGTCGAACTTTTTAACATATTCTAAAAATACCCGGAAAAGCACACCGACAAAATTAGACAGTCCGATCGAATACACCGAGTCCACAATACAACTCAGAAAATACAACTCTGGAATAAAATATTAAAAATCCCCAGGAAAACCAGCACAGAAAGCTAAGAACTACTGTGCAAAATTTGATGCACAAAGCGACAAAGGCGCCGCGGATCCGCCGCATCATCCTACTGTAGGGCCGCGGATCCGCGCCACTTTTGTGGAATCAGGACCACGAATTTTACAGTGTTTCTTAGATATATCTGCTGATTTTACTGAATATTTTTAATGTGGAAAAATCCTCGTTTTACAGAAATGTCCAGAGAGCAATATTCGGGTCGGGGTTTTGGGTCGATCGGACTTTTAACTCCGTCGGGACTTCGCCTAAGGCTCTAGCTAGGCTCTGATACCACTGTAGGGTTCCTAGGCACTCTAGTGAAGTCTCACAAGTGATCAAACATGCACAAATCAAATTTTACGGGTGCCTACAAACCCGACTACGGATCGTTTACTAGATGTTTAGGCGAAACAAGCAAACTAGTTAACATTTTAACTAAGGGAACAGATATACAACCTTTGTGGATCCGGTCCACCACCTCCACGGCTCCGCAACGAAGTCCTCTCGCTGTCCAAGTGAACTCCCGGGCTCTAGCGTCGGCTTCGTCGAAGAATAAGCGAGCTAGGTCGTCAATATCCATGCCGAAGATGATCTACGTCGAGGCATCGCTAGATCAAGCTCCACCTTCACCAAACCTTGAAAATTTGTGAAGGAAACACACTCTACTACTTGGCAAGAGGTAGAGGATGAAGAAATAGGAAGTGGGTAGACTTTAGTTTTGGATTTCTCACTTGATTTGGCTAGTTGCCATTGAAGTAGAAAGCTTTTCTTCATGTTGAAGAAGATGAAGAAGAAGAAGAAGATATGATAAGATTAATAATAAAAAAATGAATAAGAATTAAATCTTATCATACTTTTAACCTTAGTTAAGTGTAGAGAAAAGACCATGGTTAATGGAATGGTTAGGGTTAAGGATAAGAACAAAAAGGAGACTAAGTCAAAGTTTCAAGAAACTTCAACTAAAAACAAAAATAGCCACCATGCAATTCTCTTTATCTTTTTCTTTTGAAATAAATAAAATAAAAAGATAAATGAATAAGATGAAACCCTAATCACTAACTAAACCATGGTTTGATTCTTTACACTTAACCAAGTAAGCATGTATCATCAAACATGATACAAACTAGTGCACAAAACTATATCATATATACAATGTGCACAATTCAAGTGAGAAAATCCTTTTAAAGTGAACCAATATTAGTTAACGCAAAGTAATATATCGAATATATAAATATGCACTAAATCATTAAATCAACACTTGATTTAACGATCCGGTCATATCGGATATAACCGACTAGTATCATATGTATCGGCTTATCGAATCAATCCTTGATTCGATAACTAGGTTATATCGCATATAACCTATCGATACATTGATCGCGAGAATGGAATACGGTATCACATACTCGAATTATTCTCGGTCCCGCACATATCTCATATGCGCTCCTATTTCGTTTCGCTTGAGCCAGGAAACCTCTGTGTAGGACTCTAAAGACTCGTCAGTACGCCGGCAGCAGATGATGATCATATCAAGCATCCACAAGCCGCAAGCGGTCTGCTAAACGTAACGGCCACCCGGGTATTGAGTGTCACGCCCCGCTTCCCAAAATACGGAATACGAGGGGTAGACAAGGCCAGCCATGCTCCTACAGTCAAGGAAATGTCCTGCCGTAGTCACACTTCGGCTTCTAGTTTATCATGGTAAATAGTAAACGATGCACAGGTAATGAGAAATGCAGTAACTGAAGGAAACAATATAAAGACTGACCTGAAGTGGAACAAATGAATGTAAATCGGGAAGGCAAGTCAAGAAGTCTGTGATGCACGTCTAGATCTGGTCCAAGCTAAATCTTCTCCTCACACTGAGCATGCACACTCAGGTCGTCAGAGCGACACAATAGCAATATAATGTATATAATCAAGTAACAGTTCTAACAGTGGTGAAGGATATGAATACCCGTAAATCAATAACAGCATGAATATAAATGAGCGGGGATAAATGCAGCGGAGCAGTAAAACAGTATAACGATATGTCATGTAAGGCAACACAGTATATAAGGAATGTAAATGACAGTAACCCTATCAGTCTCTAAATCTCACTGTACAGGTCACTAAGCCTATCGTCAGTCCAAGTGTGAGAGTCAACCACTCGCGAGTGTCCTCCACCCAAGGGTAGAACCCAAGGGCAAGGGACCACGGGCCCAACATGTAACGAGTGTATCACGGTGTATATATCACGTACCCTGTAAATCTCCATATAACTCCCTAAATATATAAGCCGGCATGGGACTCCCGAGATTCTGTTGAGCTCACACTTGAACTACCCCACACCCCGTGGTCTACATCAAACGCTAACCATCACCCTAAATACTAATCGATCCGTGACAAGTCTGCGCGAGAACTGGAGGCAGGACCTCCATCAAGCACGTCCCGACTAATACCTAAGATAAATGGCAGTGTCGGATGCCTTATCTGTGACATCCGTGCAAGCGCTCCCATAAGTGTCCCATACCACTTATAGTCACACGTACACACATCCCACAGACGTCGACAATGCAATAGAATAAAAGGGACTCTGATTGTGCACAAGTACGTATCACTTTCACTTGATCACGAATGCACGAACACTGACGTACTTGCCACAATCATCACTAAAATCTAACACTGGGTAAATGCACGATATCACTAGTTAATCACTGCGATGATATGGGTATGATATGATGCGTGAACAAGTATATAAACATGATGAGGATATTATGAAATAGCATTCTTTCACTTGTACGATTTATCATGAAACATACGTATATAATTTGGCGAAATGATAAACAGGTAGTAATTAGTATGTTCAGTTAACTATCCATCAAACTTGGTTTCAAGCCATTCGGGTTTCAGGATCATTAGTTATAACTGTTTCATTTTAAGCGCACGCGGCTGGAAATCCGGCTTCAGAATCAGGAATCCATTTCGAAACGCATTTTGACCCCAGTTGGGATCATAATTTAGCGACGCTACAGTTGGATGAATTCTAGGGTTTTCAGTAAGGTTTTCAACGCAACAAACGGATCTTCAATCGCGTCTGTACGTTAGGAGTTATAATCTGTTAATATCAACATGCCAATTCTGATTCTGCTGGGACTGTTATGTGTCCCGATCTATTAAATTTCAGATTAAATATCAAACGGTAACGAAACCGTATGAAATCAATTGTGTTGTCTAGCTAACAGAGTTACCTACAGTAAGCAGCGGAGTTCCGCAACCTAAGGGTTAAGCAAATCTTGAGGTATCCAATACGGTACAGCAACCAACAATTTGAGTAGCTCTGGACTGCAGTCCAGAGTCGCACTCCGATACGATTATCATCATGATTTTAAGTACAGAAATGTCTGGAAACTGGTATAGGGTTAAAGTTTATCGAGTAGGCTTCGATTTGAGCCCTCGAACGAGCCATTCTAATATGTATATGATTTATGGTGAATTTAACGGTCTTCAGGTGCAACATAATTTCAGGTTTGCAATTAAACTTGGGGATGGTCGTTTTAATCTTTAACGGTCGTATTTTCTAATGAAACTTGCACAAGGTATTCATCATATCCAGGGCCACAGCATTATATCTAGTTCCGTCAAATTGGATAATAATTTTCTATGAGAACAAGCATCGAACGGTTTTATGGCGATATTTAGCATCAAGCAAAACATGGAATATCTACGATTTTAATTTGTAATTTAATGATAAATAGCATGAAAGCAAGTAAAAACTTGCCTGGAGGTGCCCCGGGATGTACGGTGGCTGTGACGTCACGAACGCGCGACACACGCGCGGCTCGGCACCTGACTTGGCTCGAACATGAGTCTCGGCACGACGGCTCGCAGTTTGGTGGTCGGGGCTCGGCTGTGAAGCTTGGCTCTTGTGCAAAGGCTGTGACGGCTGCGAGTTCAGGCGATGATCTTGTAGTAAAAAAAAACAGCAGACTCTCCAGAGCCAGAAGAAGGAATCAAGTGCTGGTCTAAGATGCTTAAGATATCATTACATATATTCTCAAGTTCTTCCTCCACTCTCTGGCGATAGCCTTTGATCAACTTAACATATTGATCGCTCCCTTTTGACTCT
The DNA here is from genome assembly GCA_030015575.1 of Agapanthus africanus. Classification (NCBI taxonomy): domain Eukaryota; kingdom Viridiplantae; phylum Streptophyta; class Magnoliopsida; order Asparagales; family Amaryllidaceae; genus Agapanthus; species Agapanthus africanus. Next base: position 948,282,079 of record CM057337.1, read on the forward strand.
TCTTTCTGCTCAATAGACGACATGATGCGCCATGATGCTCGGCGAGACCCAATTACATTCTTATAACCCACCGACAAGAGATTTCTCTCCTCAACTGTCAGCTCCATATCAAGCTTAGCTACTTTCTTCATGTATTCAACCATTTCATCGTAACGCTCGGCCTGCTCGGCGATCTTCGCCATGTAGACATGGCTCTCCCGCTCCTTTTCCGTCGACATGGCGTTTCTAGAGATAGAAAACGCTCGAACCCTAAAAATAAGTTTGCAGAGAGAGAGAGAGAGAGAGAGTGGCAGAGTGAGGAAGAGAGAAAGACAGAGAGAGTGAGGTTTGTAGAGAGGGGAAGAGAGAGAAAGAGAGAGGGCGTGACGACGATGACGACGGCGTCGACGATGACGACGACGGGTCGATGATCGTGCGGTCGACAATGGTGCAGGGGTTCACCGACGAGGGGCGCCGGGGCACTGAGCTCGAGAGCAGTGCTCTGTGGGGGCCGGCAGTGATGGGTGCAAGACGAGGGGTGAGGAAGAAATCGAGAGAGTTGAGGATAGTGGCGACAGTGACGGTGATGATGACGATGGGTCAGGTGAGGGTGCTCGGGGATGATGGTGTCGACGGTGGAGGTGAGGGAGAGCGGAAGGGTGATGAGAGTTGGAGAGATGGGGAGGTGATGGGGGTTAGAGAAGGGGTATACAGAGAGAGAGACGTGGGGAGAGAGTTGAGACGAGGTGAGCAACGTGGGGTAACTGTTGCGACGCGGGGACGACGGCGGAGGCGGGGAGTGCGGATCGAGCGCGCGAGAGAAGGAAGAGAGCCGTTGGGAAATTTTAAGAAGATGAATAGGAATGGGCTCGGGAGTGAGATGAGGCGCTTGTGAGGGGAATTGAATGGGCCAGGCCTTGGGAAATCAAAATAAAAGAAAGGGCCGGCAGAATGAATGACACCAAAAAACAGCAAACAAAATTAGAAAGAATGGGGCCGGGCTGCTCTTGGGCTGGGTTAAGGGAAATAAAGGAATTAAAGGAAATGTGGGAAACAGGGGGCCGGGCCAAGGGAGTTGGGCTGAACAAAAAGAATAAAATAGAAGAATTAAGGAAAAGAATAAGAAGGCCGGGCCAGGGCTGGGTCGGGCTAAATAAAATAAAAAGGAAATTGGTTCAAAGAAGAGGTTATACTAAACAAATAATTTCTTAAATAAAACACTTGAAATTATAAATAAAATAAAATGGAACAAAATACGGACTTGGTATAAAAAGGGCCGGGTGTTACATTGAGCGATCAGAAGATCGACGAGCAAGCCCGCTCACACTCCTGCGAATCCAACCAGTAACACTTACCGTACAGTCCGGTCTGTTCGTCTGATATGTCGCATATCTCGCCTAAGGGTGGTAAACGTCAGACCCCAATAGCTCGATAAGTCATGCCGACTTGAGGTCCATAACATTCGTGAAACTACTGATAACTCTTACCATTATATCACAGCAACCCTGGCCAGGGATTTCCTGTTATGGCCAGTCGAGCATAGCACAACATCAACCCCCAATACCGGGAGAGACGAATCCCCTCCTATCGCTCATTGCCTCCATGTGAATCGGGACTGTACCCAAAAACCATCTGTTTGCACGACTCAGTAGAGCCGTGGTAGGGTGGAAATCAAAGCACAGTGGGAGACACACAAGACTCTATGACGATCTCGGGTCAACAGACTAAGCTGTACCAGTGTCACCAGAGAACTGCCATCTGACGTGAGGTATAATACCATCTGGGAGTTCTCGGCGAGTCCGTTCAGTGTACCCAGTCTCCACCGAGCACCCGCATACCATCTCCGATGTCAAACACCAATGGATATGGGATCATCCATCGCCCATCGCATGGGTCGAGAAGATATACGCTAGTCTACTCTGGAATATCGATGCCCTGTCTCGATATTCCCTCGACTAGGAACATTTCAAGGATGTACTCATGGACTATCCAGGCCCCACTAGTATGATCTGCATCACAGTCCTGGAAGTCGAGTATACATCCTAAGGGCTTTATCAACATGTAATCAGAGAGACAGAAAGTATACATGTTAAGATAAAGTGCAACCAGATAGCGTACTATCATGTCGAGCAAGAAAGTCCTACCTATATATGTCCCAGCATCCACTACAATATACATCCAATGTACAGTAATGGCCTCTAGGGCATACATATAACTAACAGGATGTACACTACTTCATGAGATGAACTTCGTTCCTACCATTACGTGACAATGGAGTTGTGGCTTATGCCTAGGAACCCCCGTCCCATCAGTGATCCAGACATATTCTTAGGCAGTATCACCTGATCATGGAGATGGTTGATCTCCAGGGATATCGAGGATAGGAAAGTATACACATAGGAGAACAGGGCGGATCCACTCACAAAGGCCTATTCCGAGGAGAGACTTTTATGGGATGGTTGAGTATGGGATACTACAACCACTGCTGATTGTTGGGTATGAGATACTATAACATATGGCCCTAGTGCAAGTGGGAGATTGTTAGTTATATGTATACCCTAGAGACCATTATTGTACATATGATGTATATTGTAGTGAATGCTTAGACATATATATGGAGGACTTTCTTGCTCGACATGATAGTATGCTATCTGGTTGCTCTTTATCTTAACATGTACACGGATTGTCTCTATGTTACATGTTGATATAGCCCTTAGGATGAGTACTTGACTACCAGGATTATGATACAGATCATACTAGTGAGGACAGTGTAGGCGCTAAGTACATCCTTCAAATGTTCCAGTCGTGGGTGTATCGAGACAGGGCATCGATATACCAGAATAGACTAGCGTATAGCTTCTCGACCCATGTAGATGGGTGATGGATGATCCTATATCCATTGGTGTTTAATATCAGAGATAGTATACGGGTGCTCAGTGAAGACTGGCTACACTAGTCGGACTCACCGAGAACTCCCAGATGGTATTATACCTCACGTCAGATGGCAGTTCTCGGGTGACACTGGTACTGGTTAGTCTGTAGACCCGAGATCGTCATAGAGTCTTGTGTTATTCCCTCTGTGCTTTGATTTCCACCTTACCACGTTCAAGAGAACGTGCAAAACGGTGGCTGTTAGGTACAGTCCCTAATCACATGGAGGCAATGAGCGATAGGAGGGGTTTCATCTCTCCCGGTATTGGGGGTTGATGTTGCGCTGTGCTCGATTGGCTATAACAGGAAGTCCCTAGCCAGGGCTGATTCAGAGATATACTGGTAAGTGTTATCAGTAGTTTCTCGACCTGTTATGAGCCTCATATCGGCATGACTTATCGAGTTACTGGGGTCTGACGTTTACCACCCCTAGACGAGATATGCGACATATCAGACGAAAAGGCCGGACTGTACTATAGTGTTACTGATTGGATTCACAGGAGTATGAGCAAGCTTGCTTGTTGATCTTCTGATCGTTCAATACCTGGGTGGCCATTGCGTTTGGCAGACCGCTTGCATCTTGTGGGTGTTTGATATGATCATCACCTACTGCCGGCGTATTGACGAGTCTATACAGTCCTACACAGAGATTTCCTGGCTCAAGCAAAACAGAGCGCATGTGTGATATGTGCGGGACTGAGATTAATACGATATGTGATACCGTATTCTATTCTCGCGATTTGTGACATCGGTCGGTTATATGCAATATAGCCGGGTTATCGGATCAAGAGTTGATTCGATAAGTTGTTACATATAAATATCAGTCGGTTATATGTGATATAGCCGGATTATTAAATCAAGAGTTGATTTGATAATCTAATGTATAATTATATATTTGATATATTAATTTACATTAACTAGTATTAGCTCACTTATGATTTCTTTTCTCACTTGATGTGCACATTGTATATATGTGATATGTATATTTGTGTACTTGTTTGTGTCATGCTAGGTTACAAATGCAACATAATGGTATGAGATTTATACCATGCTAGGGTTTATTTTTGGGTTTTATTTATCATTAAGTAATTCACAAAACATTTGGAATTAGTCATGGATAAGTTTGTAGAAGCTTATGAACACATTGACTTATTCAATTCTTTTGTCATTACTTAAGATATTTGTTAACCCAACCCTTAACCTTAGCCCTTGGTTTATTCTCTATATGAGTTAGGCATGAGAGGATAACTCACCATGGTTGCATTTCTAACCTTATGATTTATTCATTCATAACTCTCTCTTCATCTTCTTCTTCATGAGCTCAAGAAAAAGGTTTTCTAGGGTTTTGAGAGGTGATAAAATATTGTGAGAAAAATAATTCTAAAGTGAGCCCACTTCCTACTTCATCATCCTTTACTACTTTCCATTTAGTATAGGGTGTTTGCTTCACTAATTCCACAATTAGTGAAGAGATAGCATGGGTTAGTGTCTCCTCGACGTAGATCATCTTCGGTCTCAAAGTCTTCTAGCAAGCTTGATCCGTACATCTTGTGGAGCCTCTCTAGAGTCCGGGAGTTCATGATCGCAGCGAAGGGATGACTACACAGAGCTAATGAAGTGAAGGACCGGTCTACAAAGTTTGTATTCCTTATTTACTTTACTTGCAAAGTCATTTGCATTTCATTCCGTCGGACTTCTAGTATACGATTCTAGGGTTAGGGTTAGCTAGAACGGCAAATTTTTGAATTTGGCATGGACGATGCCTCCCGAAACCTTGCTGCCGTGCTAGGAAACCCTGCAGTAGTGCTCCCCTGCCGAGCTCAACGCCATCATCTGCGACCATCTTGCCCGAGGTACCGCACCGGGTCCACCATGCACCCACAGACGATTCCTCCTCCTCCTCGAATCAGGTGTATGATACCGCTCAAGAACCGAGAAATCTCATGGTGGACGACCCATACATCATATCACGAGAAAACCGCAGCTTGCATTATTAAAATGATAATATGTTTATAAAATTCTTGCGGTTTTTCCAAAAATCCAGAAATCTCATAATACTGGAATCCTCAAGAAAAATCACCATATGTGCACATGTCGGCAAAGATGAATGCCTATGGTATCAACAATATGAAATACGATGTGTTACTAGAAAACTATGCATGAATGATGATGCAATGAGGTATATATATATGACTAACAATCCTACGTATCCATCCTGATGAAATGACTATATCGGTACAGGTTTACAGATCATATATGATGCAATGCACCGATACCGATTCTAGGCAAGTTCTATAGTGTTCGTGACATAGCAATTACCAAAGACGTGTGTGTTCGCATGAATAGTGCACGTGGCAGCATAAACCAAAGGTAATGGTGCAAGTGTCCTATGAGATGATATCACACATACACACACACACACACACACACACACACACATATAAAAGATGATACGGTGCAACGAGATGAATAACTAGGAACTACGCATATAAATGCAAGTACTAATAGAATTTCTAACTATCGGGGGCCTTGCGCCATCTAGACGATTCCCCCGTAGATGTGTACATTTACTCACCGGGACGCCTCGGCTAATCTGATCTCAGCCTTGTCTTTCCGCGCCACGTCCGACACCTCCGCGACCGATCCTAGAATCACACAATGCAACACATAAGGCTTATATTCGGTAAAACGCAATATCAAGACCGCATGAGAAAGCTAACGCCCACAAGCTAAATGCATGTGCACTCGGAGCACCAAAGCGTGAGTGTTGACGTCTGAAACCACTCCGATTTACTGTGATGCACAGCAAACACCAAAACTAGACTCGAAACGCATGTATCACACATTACAAAAACGTCGCATTTAAGGCAAAACGGCTCCAGATTTTGATACGAGTGAAATTAGGAAAAGTTGCACCAACCAAAGAACTACAATATATAGCAGACACCTACAACAAAAACCCTGACACCTAGGTCACTAATCTAGCCGCAATTTGCGGCCTGAACCCAATTATTTGCAGCCTAGAAAGAGGATTGGGGTCTCGGGCTTCGTAGGTGTGCTCCTAGTCCAGTAACTATCTTATAATAATTGCAACTTATCTCCGTAACTTCGGGCTTAAAAGCAGATCACGTTTGAACACTAATATTAACGAAAATCGTAATTAGACACTTAATTTAACACATTAAGGTGTTTTAGTGCAAAGAGGTGGATTAACAACACTAAACTACTTTAATATGAGCCAAGATTTCTCTAATAGCCACTAAGGCCCTAATCTTGTTCTAACCCTTTCCTTAAGATTCTACACTTATACTAAACATTAACCTAATACCTAATTTAGAATCATTAGTTCAAGGATTAGCAAAAAAAGAAGTAGACTTAACTCATACCTCAAGAATATTTAGATGAGACCTTCACTTGAGGAGATAAACACACAAGATGAGGACTTGCCTTAACAACCCTTAAGAGATTGAAAAATGAGATTTTTGTGATGATTTTTGAAGGGATCTGTGTTAAGCTTAAAGAAATTGATGTGAGGTAGAGAGCTTAAACTTTTCTTTTGCAAGAAGAAGGAAGGTGAGGGGAGAGGCAGCCCAAAGAGAGAGAGAGAGAGAGAATTCTAGAGAGTGTGTGTGAGAGAGAGAGAGAGAGCCATACAAGCGTTTAATGCCTCCCATACCTCAATTTCTTTTTCTTATTCATTTTCTTTTAAAAGAGAATTCTAGAACCCATGAGATAAAGAAAGAAGAACATGTTACATCTTTTATTTATTTTTTTAAAAATATGTGATTAGGTTGTCATGGTGCATAAAACACAAGTTAACCTACACTAACCCTTGACTAGAACTAGATTAATGTGCAATGTGTAAGTTAAAATAATATTTAAGTAATTAATACATAAGAAAATAATTAAGTGAACATATGATTAAATAATCACTAATAAAACACAAATACATATAAGTTATTTAGTTGTATCGGTCTATGTGGGAAAAATAATTTTAACTGTTTTTTTACGGAAATCACTTATTATCACTAATTAATCTATAACTGACCCAAACGAATTTTCAAAGCGTTACAATCTTCCCCCCTTAAAGAAATTCGGTCTCCGAATTTAAAATCCTAACTACACGTACCTTCGAAGAGATGGGGATATTCTTCCTCATCTCGCCCTCAGCTTCCCACGTGATTTCTTTGCCACTCAGGCCACGCCAAAGAACCATTACGGTCGGTATGATCTCGGACCTCGGTTTCTTCACCTGCCAATCTAGAAGAAATATTGCGCTCCTGCTGGATCGTCTGATGCTGTATCGCATGAGAGGGGTCAAGAAGGTACTTGCGGAGCATTGATACAAGAAACACGGGGTGAACATCTGGAAAACTGGGTGGAAGAACCAAACGATAAACAACTGCGCCGACACGTTCGAGAATCTCTAAGGGACCCACATATCTGGGACTAAGCTTCCCTTCTTTCCGAATTTCAACACGCCCTTCATCGGAGAAACCTTCATGAAAACATGATCTACAACGACGAACTCAAGTCTGCGACGGCGTCGGTCTGCATAAGACTTCTACCTGCTCTGGACCGCTCTCATCCTATCTTGAATCAACTAAATCTTTTCGGTCATCTCCTGCACAATCTGTGGTCCCAAATACTACTCTCACTGAGCTCTGTCCAACAAACTGGTGATCGACATTTTCTCTCATAAAATGCCTCGAAGGGTGCCATCTGAATCTTCTCCTGGAGGCTGTTATTATAAGAAAACTCTATCAAGGGCAAGTGGCGATCCCAACTGCCACCGAAAACTAGAATGCAAGCTCGGAGCATATCCTCAAGAATTTAATGGTCCACTCTAATTTACCGTCGGTCTACGGGTAGGAAGCTGTACTGAAACTCAATCGAGGTGTCCAAAGCCTCCTGAAGTTTTCTTCCATAGTCGGCTGGTGAACTGGGTGACTCTGTTGGACACAATACAAGTCGGAACTCCATGTAATCGCACAATCTCATAAACATAAGTCTGAGCATACTGAACAAATCTAAAAATGGTCTTGACTGGCAAAAGTGAGCTGCTTCCATCAATCGGTCTACGATCACTCAAATAGAGTCATACTCTCGACTGATCCTAGGTAGACCCACGATACAATCCATAGAAATTTATTCCCATTTCCACTCCGGAATGGGCAAAGGTTGTAATTCTCCTACTGGCCTCTGATGCTCAGCCGTGACTTGCTGACAAGTCGGCATCCCGAAACAAAATCTGTGACATCTCTCTTCATCCCTTCACACTAGTAAACTTCTATCAATTCACGATTTATATATGCTGACTGATGCGCCTCCTCTAAGATCTCGCACCTCGGTCCTTCAGAATCTGGCGCACATAGTCGAGTCCCAAATCGTAGTACTCCCTGATCATCAATCACAAACTCTGAATCTCTGCCCTGTCGAACCTGCTCTAAGATCTCTGACAACAAACGTCCTCGGACTGTACCTCACGGATATAATCATATAACTGTGGATGTGCACGGACACGGACAGGTTGTCCCCCAGTCAACGTAAACTCGAACTGTACTCGGCTGGCACAAAGAATCTGCTAATCTGCCGTCGACTGTCTCCGAACTGTTCTCAAACAAGAAAAGCTACCTCCGGGCTTCCGACTCAAAGCATCTGCCACATCGTTCTCCTTGCGCGGATGACAAGGAATCTCGCATTCATAATCTTTCACTAGCTCTATCCATCTGTGTTGTTTCAAATCTTAAGTGGAAAAAAATCACCGCAGCCATTTCTAAGTCATGCGTGAAATAGTTCTGCTCGTGCTTCTTCAACTGCCGAGAAGTATCGCAACAACCAACAAAACCTCCTAATCTTGAAGGCAAAGATAATACCGGCGCCGAAATCAAATGAGTCTTCAACAGCTGAAAGCTCTGCTCGCATGCCTAGGTCCAAAGAAAAGAAACTCCCTTCCGGGTCAACCTGGTCAACGTTGCAGCTAAATGCGAAAAATCCTGTACGAAATATCCATAGTATCCGCCCAAACCCAAAACATTGCGAACCTCCGTCACTGATACAGATCTGGGCCGGTGCTAAATGGCCTCGATCCTCTTCGGTTCCATACTTGCCACCTCTCATAACTACGTGACCCAAGAAGTCAACATCATCCAACCAGAAAACACACTTGGATAATTTAGCGAAAATTTGGTGCTCCTTCAAGGTCTGCAACGAAAAACATCCATTACTGCCTAGGCTCCACTCAGCTCCAAAAGTATACTAGGATGTCCTCAATGAACACAATGATAACTGATTAAGAAACGGCCTGAATATATGGTTCATCGAATCCATAAATGCTGCTGGACATTAGTGAGCTTGAACGACATCACCAAAACTCATAACGCCCGTAACGTGTGAAAAGCGGTCTTCGGAATATCATCCTCTCGAACCTGCAACTAATGGTAACCTGATCGCAAACCAATCTCCGAGAAATGTTCCGCACCATGGAGCTAATCAATAAATCATCGATACTAGTTAAAGGATATCTGTTCCGCACAGTAACCCGATTCAACTGACCAAAATCGAAGCACAAACACAACTGTCGTCTTTCTTCTTGATGAACAGAATAGGAGATCCCAAAGTGACGCACTCGGACGAACAAGCCCTTTATCCAACAAATCTTGCAACTGATCCTTCAGTTCTTTAAGCACCGCCAGGTCCATCCGATATGGCGGTATAGAAAAAGGCTCCGTGCCGGAAATCAAGTCAAAGCAGAACTCAATATCACGATCTGGCGACAAACCAAGCAACCCGTTAGGAAAACATCTGGAAACTCTCTCCCAATCGGGACCTGGTCCAACGGAACCTCTACGGCTCTAACATCACAAACATATGCCAAGAATTCCTGACATCCTTTTCTCAAAGCTGACTGGCGTGAAAAGAAGAAATCAAACTGGGAAAGGCGACTCTATGGTCTCTCCCAAAAACAACCAAGAACTGGCTTGCCCAGAAAACTAAATCTGACTGCCTCCTCACGGTAGTCCACGGACACATTAAATGTGGCTAACCACTCCATGCTCAGGAGAACTTCGAAGTCAAACATATCGAGAAAAATCAAATTGACAGAAGAATCCCTATCTCCGATATGAATAAAACGAATACGAATGAGAAACACATAGAACTACAAAAGACTGGCCTAAGGAAGAAATTACAACAAGCGGCTGGTTTAGCAAAGACTATTATCGGCTAGACTATATGTGGACACCATTTCAACAACACCAAAAAGAAATACGCATCGGAAGAAACACCGAAAGAATACTTGTTACAACTGCGCCTATCAATCGCCTCTGAGCTGGCATACCAGTACGAATCCGCTTCGATCCAAAAATGACCGAAATCTCAGAAATGCGCTCCTCTACCAGTAAGGCTGCATCCATCGCGGCTGCATAAGTGTCAAAACGCTGGGCACCAACAGCAAGGAATCACTGCATGTCCAATCTCCACACGAACCTCTTTATCCGTTTCTCTTTAGTGTCCACCAGGTAAGGAGCATATCGGACCGCTGAGCAAACTAAATGTCGTACTCTGACATTGTCATCCCTGAAGTCTTACGCAAAGGCTCAAAAACTACGAGCTCGGCATCTCGAATGCTCTCCGGAAATAAACGAGCAAGAAATATAGCGGTGAATTTATCCCAAGTCATAGGAAGTAGATCTGCAGCTCGACCTCTCTCAACTGACTAGCACAACGTCTGAGCAAGACCTCTATAGACGAAAACTCGCAAGCTCAATCCATATCTCGTCAGAACATCTCTGTGAACGACGATTCCTAACCATCCTATCAAGGATTGTCTACGTATCCTCCGCTGCATCTGTGCCGGTAAAAACAAACTGGAGGCCTCAGCCTCAAAAACTCCTATAAAGATACAGAAATAAACTTGGTAATAACAGAAACAGCTGCCTGTGCAGCAAGTACAATCACCATCCCTGCAGCAGGAGGGACATCATCGGCTCTCGGAGCTTGAGTAGCCTCCACTAACAATCCAACCATCTGTCGCGAGTCCTGAATACTTGACTCCAGCCTAGCTATTCATCCTGGAGAAGGTGGATCACTCTGTCCCTGAGGGGTAGGCGTACCGCCCTGATCGGTCCTCGTCTCAAATGAGTCTACTCTAATCTCATCCCTGGCGGCAGCCCTCTGGCCCTCATAGTCTCCGGCAGCATAGTGGCTGGAACAAGAAATAGGATTGATAGGAACATTGTGATCAAATCAAAGGATATATGGAACCAAGGAAGGAAGTACGAGCAATCATATATCCTAAGGTCACTTAGGCGGAGTACCGTATCGTAAGTATGCCGCGGAACATACACACGCCACGTCACTCTTCTTGAGTCACCTACTCCATCTACCAAAGGTCATCCTATACTTATAAAGGTAAAACCTAACGCTCTGATACCAAATTTGTCACGACCCGAAGGTACGGAACGTGACTGGCACTTAAACTACGAAACGTCTCAAGGCGCAACGTAATTTAAGTAAGCCAAAGCCCAGAAACTAACCCATTTAACAAATAGAGTGAAGGAAAACTTGTTTTAAAGCAAGTGGTTTTATCAAAATAAGTGGCATTTAACATTTAAAAGCAACATCATATTTTCTCAAAAATTTCGGCAGAGTCTCTTTTGTAAATACTGGCCCCCAAACGGATACAACACATGAAATACATATAATTAATGAATAAGGCATCCCCAAGCGGGAGCTAGCTCTTCGCCGATGGCGGAAACATAATCACATGCACATGTATATCAAAAGTGCACAATAAGCATCATAAAGAAAGAAATAAGAAAATACCACGTTGGCTCAAGTTAGCATCGACACCAACACCACAAATACAAATCTCACAAGTCTCACTGTCTAGTCAAATATACAAGGGTAGATAGAGTATACTAGATCCAATATAATGTACATGATGGAATAAAAATATCCTCGCAACCCACCTACGAGCAATGCTGCAAATCAAGCAAATGAAGCCAAAAGAGGAAGAACGCCCGCCGCTACTGCACAGACGGGTCAACCTTCAAGATACTGTGGCACAACGGGGGTGAGTTGCCAACTCGTGAGTAATAAGTAATATCTAATAAAGCTATTCTAAGCATGCACGCAATTTCGTCACGGCCTACATATACTAATATGATGCGATGCACTGGTATGTATGCAACATGAATGCATAAACAACACGAGATCTGAATATGTTTAGTACGAGAAAAATTTGTAGTCTTATCTTAGTAAAACTTCTGTAATTTAATCATCAATGAATCAATAGAAATCCGTGTCAAGCATTGACACCAAATATGAATATCTCAATGTCTCGACATCTCAGGTCTCAATACCTCGATGTCACAATGTATCAATATCTCAGGCTCCGGCAATCCGGACTGGCCCATATCATCAATATCTCGGGCTCCGGCAATCCGGACTGGCCCATATCATCAATCTCAAGACTACATCGGTATCCTCCGGATATTCGGCGCGTCACAAATAACCAATCGGTAGTGCTCCCCTGCCGGGATCAACGCTATTATCTGTGACCATCTTTCCCCGGGGTATCGCACCAGGTCCACCATGCACCCACAGACGGTTCCTCCTCCTCCACGAATCGGGTGTATGATACCGCTCAAGAACCGAGAAATCTCATGGTGGATGACCCATACATCATATCACGAGAAAACCACAGCTTGCATTATTAAAATGATAAGAGATGATATCACATATATATATATATATATATATATATATATAAGATGATGCGGTGCAACGAGATGAATAATTAGGAACTATGCATATAAATGCAAGTGCTAATAGAATTTCTAACTATCGGGCGCCTTGCGCCATCCAGACAATTCCCCCGTAGATGTGTACATCTACTCACCGGGACGCATCGGCTAATCTGATCCGATCTCAGCCTTGTCTTTCCGCGCCACGTCCGACACCTCCGCGACCGATTCTAGAATCACACAATGCAACACATAAGGCTTATATTCGGTAAAACGCGATATCAAGACCGCACGAGAAAGCTAACGCCCGCAAGCTAAATGCGTATGCACTCGGAGCACCAAAGCGTGAGTGTTAACGTCTGAAAGCACCCCGATTTGCTGTGATACACAGCAAACACCAAAACTAGACTCGAAATGCATGTATCACACATTACAAAAACGTCGCATTTAAGGTAAAACGGCTCCAGATTTTGATACGAGTGAAATTAGGAAAAGTTGCACCAACCAAAGAACTACAATATATAGCAGACACCTACAACAAAAATCCTGACACCTAGGTCACTAATCTGGCCGCAATTTGTGGCCAGAACCCAATTATTTGCGGCCTAGAAAGAGGATTGGGGTCTCGGGCTTCATGGGTGTGCTCCTAGTCCAGTAACTATCTCACAATAATTGTAACTTATCTCCGTAACTTCGGGCTTAAAAGCAGATCGCATTTGAACACTAATATTAACGAAAATCGTAATTAGACACTTAATTTAACACATTAAGGTGTTTTAGTGCAAAGAGGTGGATTAACAACACTAAACTACTTTAATATGAGCCAAGATTTCTCTAATAGCCACTAAGACCCTAATCTTGTTCTAACCCTTTCCTTAAGATTCTACACTTATACTAAACATTAACCTAATACCTAATTTAGAATCATTAGTGCAAGAATTAGCAAAACAAGAAGTAGACTTAACTCATACCTCAAGAAGATTTAGATGAGACCTTCACTTGAGGAGATAAACACACAAGATGAGGACTTGCCTTAACAAACCCTTAAGAGATTGAAAAATGAGATTTTTGTGATGATTTTTGGAGGGATCTGTGTTAAGCTTAGAGAAATTGATGTGAGGTAGAGAGCTTAAACTTTTCTTTTGCAAGAAGAGGGAAGGTGAGGGGAGAGGCAGCCCAAAGAGAGAGAGAGAGAGAGAGAGAGAATTTTAGAGAGTGTGTGTGAGGGAGAGAGAGCCATACAAGCGTTTAATGCCTCCCATACCTCAATTTCTTTTTCTTATTCATTTTCTTTTAAAAGAGAATTCTAGAACCCATGAGATAAAGAAAGAAGAACATGTTACATTTTTTTCTTTTAAAAAAAAATATGTGATTAGGTTGTCATGGTGCATAAAACACAAGTTAACCTACACTAACTCTTGACTAGAACTAGATTAATGTGCAATGTGTAAGTTAAAATAATATTTAAGTAATTAATACATAATAAAATAATTAAGTGAACATATGATTAAATCACTAATAAAACACAAATACATATAAGTTATTTAGTTGTATTGGTCTATGTGGGAAAAATAATTTTAACTGGTTTTTACGGAAATCGCTTATTATCACTAATTAACCTATAACTGACCCAAATGAATTTTCAAAGCGTTACACCCGTGCAGCTCGACGGCAATCGTACGGGTCTGCAAAAATACATCGACGTACTGGAGGAATACAACCAAAAAGGCACGGACCTCAGTCACACTAGAAGAATTCTTCAAGCATGTTCTTGAGAACGGAAACAGTGGCATTGATGAAGGAGACGATTCTTCATTAGAACCCGAGAATTATGTGGCGAGTTGCTACATGATCTCTCACTTATCAATAAATGGCAAAGAAGCTCCTGACGTAGAGAAACTGGGGGCAGATCCAGAACCAAAATCTATGGAACCGTCAGATGACCTGATCGACAAGTTTCTGAACGAAGCTCTTTAAAAGTGCAAAGTTGATCGAGAATGTGAAGCGGCCATTTACGAAAAGGCCAAGCGTCGATGTCAGACTGAAAAAGCTCCGGTAATGAGAAGCCATAAAGTACCTCAACCAGATCGAAGCGCCCTTGCCACCAGCAAGAGCAGAATCATGATAAGGAAGCAGTTCGCCAAAGCTCTGTCAGTGGGAATGAAGTTGCCACCTTTCAAAGAAAATACTTCCAGGAGTATGTGCCCCGACGAACCAGATGTACATCCGAAATACTGCTTGTATCATCGGAGGGTCACACACCCTACCGAAGAGTGCAATGCCTTCAAGAAGTGGTGGCAGGGATACGTTACAGATGAGCATAAAGGAGCGGCCGGTAACTGTCATATGGTTGATTCCATCCCAACAAAAGGGAAGTCTCAAGTTCTTACCTTCGGGAGTGATTCGGACGAGGAAATGGTCATCGGCCCTCTCTTCAAGGAATCCACCTCTAGAAAGGAAGAAGAGACGAGGAACTGTGAGAACATTCAGCTGCGTAACCGTACGTTGCCTGAAAATAATCTCGGACCCTCAAATAAAGGTTCGTGCAATAAAGACAAGGGGAAGGAAAAAGTCCCTGAGGAGATTGCCCTCGATGATAGAGTCGTCGAAGAGCTCACAACTGAGGACCCGCCTAAGAAGAACAAGGTGGATTACAATTTCCTGGCACACCTGTGGAAGATACCCTCACAATTAAGCATTTTGGATACCCTTCTCCTGTCTAAAGATGTATGAAATTCTCTGATCATGGCGTTACAAGAGCCCGATCGGTTTCAAGCCTTCCTGGCGGAAGAAAAGATGAAATGCGAGCTGGAAGAAGTTCACATTGCGGACATCACCTTCAGCGATGAAGACCTCCTCCTCGGAACGTGCGAGCACAATCTTCCGTTATATGTAACCGGGTATTGTCACGATATCAAGATAGGGAAGATCCTGGTCGACAACGGGTCCTCTGTCAACCTTCTCGATATAAGAGTGTTGAAGGAGATTTGCATGAATGTGCAACACTTGGCTCGGGATAAAATTACCATCTCCGGTTTTGACTCCCAATCATCACAAACGCTCGGGTCTGTAATACTGACATTACGCTTTGAGCTGCTCGTCACTGACATCAAGTTCCATATTATTGACGCCAAGACTTGCTACAACTCTTTGCTCGGCAGGCCTCGGTTACATGAGTATAACATCATCCCTTATACACAACATCAGTGTATGAAGTACTTCAAGGATGGCCTCGAGTATACAGTTACAGGGGAGCTGAACCCATTCTCCGTAAATGAAGTCCGCAAATATGAAGACGCCAAGTACTTCTTACCAGACTTCGAAGACATAGAAAGATGTCGCAAACGGAGAATAAACAAAAGCCATCGCCACTATCCCGATCTTTGGGAGCGATACCGAGGAGGATGAAGAGATGGTCTACTTGGGACAACCCCAAGGCAACAGGGCCAGGACCATCTACTTCTATTCTAGTCTTTGGCAATGACTCTGAAGACGAAGCCAACACAGTGTTCTCCGTCCGCCCGTCAATGCAGACCTTTGCTGGAGCTGACCAAAGTTTACAGATTACCATGGTTCTGCAGCGGCATTACAAAGAACTTGATGCACTTGATACGTACAGCGTGCAAAAGCTGCAAACCTTCTACGTCCCTCCTAAGCAAAGGGTGAGAAGGCAATCCTTTTCAATCAATCCACGGAGACCAAAGTGGAGAAAGAAGTATGGCACGGTGCTGAACCTGCGCTCGACAGGCTTCAACCAATCCGTCTGCCCAGATACTATGCAGAAGGACTGAAAAGGCTATTGAGATGCCAAGGCGTACCCTTCAAACAGACTGCTTGACAAGACCAGTTCTATAACAAGATTTGGGATGTTCCCGGGACTCAGCGAAAGACGCCAAACGGGAGAATGGAGACGACTGGCTTTAGATACGTTCAGTCTAAGAAACGGGAGCGATTCCATGGCTGCCATGTTATAAATGATTCAGGTGGAAAAGAGAAAGTCTTTCCAGATAGTGCTGATATTGAAACAGAGCGAAATCCCTCCGTACGAATATCAAGTCCGTCATTCGAAAAGAAGATTAACAAGCTAATAAGGGAAGCGGTTCAAAAGGTTCGGGATGACCACAGCCGCGAAACGTCCATTTACGAGAAAGCCATGACGCAACGTCTCATTCAGCAGGCTACGAAGGATGACAATGCCTTCACCATCAGCCCGCTGTGCGCTCTCATAGCAAGGGAAAAGCCCGACGTAGAGGCAACAACAAGGTGAAGAATGAAAATGCCCACCTTCGGCTTGAAGAGCTTGATGCCCTCGATGAAACTCTTCTCATGGCGCAGCAAAACCTAGAAGCTTACAAAGCAAGGATGACGGGCTCATACGAAAGACTAACTAGGCCAAGAGGATTTCGCCAAGGCGAACTTGTGCTAGTTGTCAAAAGACCTATGATCCCCAACCATGCTAAACGGGGGAAATTCGAGCCGAACTATGATGGCCCATACGTCATAGAAAAGGTTTATCAAGGAAGTGCCTACTTGCTCATGAATATGCATGGCGAAAGACCCTTCCGGCCAATAAATGGCTACTTCCTTAAGAAATACTACCCCCTGATAAAGTCATAACTCAGGTTAACGATAGATGACGACACTCGCTGTCCTCCCGAGTTCAAACTCTATAAGTAGTATCCGGCAAAACTTCGCCTCGAAGCTGCATTAGACCGAGACGTCTCTAAATTAACAATGGACCGGGATGTCCCTAAACTAACGATGGACCGTAATGTCCTTAAACTAAATACGTCACCTCAAACACGGCGATAGTGGAATTCAAGTCCGCAAATCCCATCGGCGAAGACAGCAACTCAAGTCCCGCCGGCTGCATAGCTGCCCTGGTGGCGAAGTCCCCCATAAATTCCATTGGCGAACAGAGGGGTGAAAAAAAAGGAAAAAAAGAGAAAAAAATGGTACGTCCACAAGCGAAATGGGCACGGATGAAAACCCGAAAGGGCTCCGTGAGTAAAAACAGCAGGACTGTCGGCGAGTTCATGAAAACCCGAAAGGGCGCAAACTCGTAAAAAAAATCAAACACACCTACAAGGTCCTCTCGACCTTGTGAGGAGAAAACACCTGCGTAAGATCCTTACGACTCACAAGGGAGCAACACACTTAGGGATCCCCACGATTCCTAGGAGAAATTACGCTTACGAGATCCTTGCGACTCGTAAGGAGAATTCCCCCTGTGAGACCCTCATGGCTCGTAGGATTCAAAAGCCTTAAGCTACATGGATCTAAACCTGTTCTTAAGCCATCACACTCCCCAAGTTGCCCTACAAGCGGTTCAATATTGACCCTTGTATACAATCCACGGGCATAAATAAACGTTTCCCCCACCAAGTCCCACCAACGACGAGGAATGTCCTCATGTGGTGAATGACACTTGTAAGCCCTCTCAACTTAAGGAGAAAACACTCTTGTAAGATCCTTACGACTTATAAGAGAACATACACTGAGGAATCCTCATGACTCCTAAGGAGAAAACACACCTACGAGATCCTCACGACTCATAGGGAGAAACGCCTTTATAAGACCCTTACGGCTCATGAAGTCAAAAGCCTTAGTCGACAGGATCCTAACCCTGTTTGCTAAGCCACCTTTGTTCGAATCGACAAAAGAAAATGATGATTCACTCCTGGCAACAATCCCAGTGATAGCGATACTGATGCCTAGATTGATATCAAATTCCAAGTCCTTTCACGGCAAATGATGATTCGCTCCTGGCCATATTCCAGTCGCAGCGATGTTGATGCTAAGATTGGTATTAGATCTTAAGTTCCATACTCGCAGCAAAAATCAGCGAACCAAAAATGTATATGAAATAGCCGAAATGATAGAGCAACTCGCAACAAAAATCAGCGAGTAAAATATATGCATATAAAAATAGCCGAAATGATTGGGCAACTCGCAATAAAAAGCAGCGGGTAAAGAAAAAGAAAAACAGCCGAAATGATTGGGCACCGCAAAAAAATAGCCGAAATGATTGGGCAACTCGCAATAAAAAGCAGCGGGTAAAGAAAAAGAAAAACAGCCGAAATGATTGGGCACCGCAAAAAAATAGCTGAAATGATTGGGCAATCGCGACTTTCACGATATAAAAAGCTGAAATGATAGAGCATCGCGGAAAGAAACAAAAAAATGAAACTTTTGCCCTGCAGATGAGATCACACTGACCCCTGTATACAATCCATGGGCACAAACGAAAAGGGAACCATGTTTCCCCACCAGGCTTCGTTAAAGGGAAGCCAAGTCTCGATAGCTACATCTACAGCCTAGAGATCAATAACAGCGTTCTTCCTCCCCCAGCAGGATGCAGGCGCGACATCAAAAAATGGAGCCATGGCAAAGTCCCCTAGTTCCAAATCTCGATGGTTCACGGACAACCTAGAGACTACCTCGGAGCCATGGTAGAGTCCCTAGTTCCAAGTCTCGACGGCAACATCTACAGCTTAGAGATCAACAGCGGCGTTCTTCCTCCCCCAGCAGGATGCAGACACGACATCAACAAATGGAGCCATGGCAAAGTCCCCTAGTTCCAAATCTCGACGGTTCACAGACAATCCAGAGACAACCTCGACATTTGTCACAATATTGCAGACACAATGTCAACAAACGAAGCAAAGGAAGATCCCTAGCTTCAGGGTCTTGACGGCAACTCAAATGAGAGCTGAAAGACTATCGGAGATCATCCCACTCCAACGCGGAGTGGTCATGACTCACCGGGGCTCCCAAACTGAGCCTAACCTCAAGTAAAAAGCGATATGGAATATCCTTAACGCTTGCTCTTTCGACGGTAATATCACCTAGAAGATTACTTGAAGACATCTTGTACAGCCCCCGAAGGGATCAGAGACACGACAGTCGTGGGGATACTCGAATAGCAAGATTGCGTATCGAGGAATACACCGGCCAACGCGACGGTACAGCGGGTAAAAAACCCTAGTACCACAGACCCTAACGGACTTCTATTAGCAGGAGTTAACTGTGACGTTAGGACATCCTTGCGAGAACTTCTCGATTCGTCTCGACTCGTGGGGAAAATAATGTTCCTGTGAGAACTTCTCGACTCGTCTCGACTCGTAAGGAAAAGCCTTAGGCAATGGGGATAAGGACCTGTTTTCTTAGCACTGGGGACCTGTAAGTCGGTCCAAGATGGACTATTGCATACTATTCACGGGCCACACTCTCCAAAGTCGAATATCGACAAGGAGGGAAACAACCACCTACGAGTCCTATCGACTTGTAAGGGGGAAAATTCTCTTGTGAGATCCCTACGACTCTCAAGAGAAAACGCACTTAGAAGTCTTCACGACTCCTAAGGAGAAAACACACCTGCGGGATCCTCATGACTCGTAGGGAGAAAAGTCTTTATGAGACCCTCACAGCTCATAAAGTTGAAAAGTCTTAAGCGGCAGAACTGAATCTGTTTCCTAAGCCATCGCTGCCCTACAAGGAGATCAAGATAAACTATCTATGGGCTACATTTGCCAAAGGGACATGCCGATATGAAATAAAATATGTCTTTTATTCATGAATGCAAGTGAATACAAGATACATTTCACAAAGGAATCAAAATGAATGCATGTTATTCATAAATCGCAAGATTACAGTCAATACAAAAAAAGAGGGGTACAAAGACGATTATTGAGGAGGAGGCGTCTTCAACAAATCAGCAAGCCGCTCGTGCGCTCCTCTCAATCCTTTCTCGTAATCAGCCACCGCAGCCAACTCCACTTCAACTTGAGCTCGTTGCCGTAAACAGGACGAAAGCTTTCCATTGGCTTCTAGCATGGCAGTTTCGCATTCTTGTATGACCCGCTCGGCGAAGTCAAGCGTCCGCCTCAGCGTCAACCCATCCGAAATACATCTCTGGAAATTGTCAAAACAGCTTTTAGCTGTGCAGCATTTGCTTCAATCTGGGTGCGCAGTCGGACAGATTCGCTGGAGGCCACCTCATGTTCCTTTCGTCTCAGGGTCACCTCTTATTCAAAATGGCGAATGAAAGGAACACTATGCTCGATCCACGCAGCCCGCTGAGAGTTCGAAGCTAATACTTTAGGAGCGGGACACTGGAGCTCAATCTCGTGCAGGCAAGCCTCGATCTTTCTGCAGTAATCAACCCAAGAGCCGACGATAGCTTCATCATGGAAATTCACGAGTGTCGCCAGCATTGAATTGACTTCCATGGAAAAATCCATAGCAGAAGTGAGGGCCTCGGCATTGAGATCCTCGATGAATTCGCTCAACGTTCGCCGGCTATTTGCGGCGCCCCTGGAAGACATGCGTTTAGCAAAGGGCCTTGCAGGCATTGGAATGCGATACTCGAAAGGAGCTGGAGCTGGCATAATTGCTGCAAAATGAATTAGGGTCAAAGGTCGACTCGGGGAATAAAGAAAACACATCAGCAATGAAGTCTATTATACCGGCTGTGAAAGGCGGCAAGATGGGGAGTACCAGAGGCACGACTATTCTCTCGTCTTCTCCTCTGACCCGTGATGCTATGATCAACATGAAGAAAACTTAGCAACAATACGTCTATTCGTAAAAGAAAGGAAGGGACATCAGTTGAAGAATATACTAACCAATACCAGAAGGCGGAACGACTTCCGACTGAAAGGAGAAATGCGGGTTCAACACCTGGTATAGATGGTCGAAAAGGACTCTTGCAGAGTTGCGACAATATACTGTCAATACAAGGAGGATGGTACCCACAGTAAAACAAATAAGTCACAAACCCATACCTTCCAATATTTGAGAGGGCACAGAAGAAGGCGAGGGGACAGCGACCGTCAGAGCAGCGACCGGCGATACTTCTTCAGACGACACAGTCTCAGGGCTCACCGCACCTATACTCAAGATAAACAAAATATCATTAGAATGGCTGAACAAGATTGAAAAACTCGAAAACAGCAACCCAGCGACTACCTGATAAATCATGGACCGAAACATGACGGAGGCATCACCAGGTGTAACGGCTTCTTCGCTCTCTCTCGGAGGAGTAGATTCAGCGCCCATAGCTTCATCCCCTGACTCGAGGGCCGTCGTGATGCTTGCGATTCTCGCCGATACCAAGGAGCCACATGGAGAAAGGGCAGCGGTCTGGACAGTCCTAGATTCCCAAGAAAGAGTAGCAACTTCAGGCACTGTAACCGCCAGAGTTTCACCTGTCATCCCATCGCCAAGACTTGGCCCTGCAGAAAATGCATATGTCAAAATTCGAGGATCAAGTTCTAGTAAAAGACTGGGCGTTACGTTAGCTTGGAGCAGCTTTTCAGTTTCTTTCCGAGCCGCACGTGCAACCTATCTACGGGCGGTAGACAAGGCAGAGGGAACATCCGCCGAAAGAGTATCAGCAAGCGGAATGCTGCTTGAGCCTGCACCTACGGCCAAACCGGCATCGCGTTCCCTCGCCGCATGCTTCCTACACTTCCTTTCGGTCTGAGCAGTGAGAAATGATCTCCTCAAGACCTCTAACAAGGAGACGTCGTCGTCCGAACCGAGCTCTACCTCCGGAGCCGTTACGGCGTCCATCATCTGCTGCTTCAGCAAAACCTCCTGCGGTGACGTTGGGAGAGCTGGGGCCACAGTAGCTGGCTCTGGAAGTTTTGCCGCATCGCTACTCGGGATCGGTACTGCACTTGGAATAACCTGAGTCAAGGTAGTCCCTGCAATAAAGTAAAAGAGAGGGTCAGAGCATGAATAAAAAGAATAAGGGTGTAATGAAGCGACTCATACCAAGACCCAAAGAAGCGCGGAGCCTCTCTTCCTCCTCAAACGTCCAGAGGGAAGCCGCTAGGGCTTCTTCGGCAGAAATACCTGTTGAAGAAGAAAGCGTCAAAAGAAACATAATAAAAAGAAAAGAGATAACCGCGGAAGAACATAACTGAAAGTATACCTGATTTCGCGATAGTAATAAGTGTCGCTTCCTCGCGAGCCAGTCGCTCGGAAGCCGCAAGGGCAGCCTGAAGATCAGTATCATCCGCAGGCATGATGAATAAACCCTCATTGGTCCCTGTTCCCGCCAAAAATTTCTGCGCAGAAGAGTCCAAGGTATCAAATGGCAGCGATACGCTTAAGGAAATGCGAACCAGTATCTTCCGGCTGTTTTTTGACAAACTCCTGAATGAGAAACAGATAAATTCTGATGGTATTGGAAGCATCTCGAAAAACCCTTCGAATTGATATATTATGGGCCTCATAATTCATCCGGGATCAAAAGTTATGAGGTATCACGTGTCCACACGTGATGGACCTTTAAGAACCCGCTGGAGGAGTTAAAAGATATAATAAAAACTCAGAAAAGACCCCAATGGGGCATCACGTGCTCACACGTGACCATGGGTCACGTGCAGACACGTGATGGACTCTTAAGGCCTCTAAAATAATGAATAGAATTAAATTCTAAAATCTGTTCCCTGATTAAAAATCAGAAGTTAGCTCAATGAGGTATCACGTGCTCACACGTGACCAATGGTCACGTGTTGACACGTGATGGTTAAAACAACAACATAAACAAGCGGCTGTTAAAAGAACCAATTTGGGGGTCACGTGCTCACACGTGACCAAAGGTCACGTGCCAGCACGTAACAGGCTTTGAAAGCCTTACAGTTTAATAAAATTAAAATTCTAAATTTCTCTAAAATCTTTCGAAATAGAATTAAAATTCTAAAAGCTTCTAAATCTTTCCAAATGGAAAAGGATTATGGGGACCGTTGGATTAAAGGTCCAAGGGTGATTAAAAATCACCAATTTATGGAAAAATCTTGGACAAGGAAAGATTTCCCCTAAATCTCACCGAAAATAACAAACAGAATATCTTTGGATTTAAAATCCAACGGTGAATAAAATTCACTGAATGATCTAAAGGCTCATATTAAATATGAAAACAAATCAAATCTTTCAATGAAAGATTTGCTAAACAAATTGATTCTTTTCCTTCTCCTATAAATAGGAGGCAAGAAAAGAAGAGGAGGGACCCTTTTTGGAGAGAAAAACAAAGAGAGGAGAATTTAATTCTCAACAAAGAAAACCCTAGGTGAGAAAAGAAAGGGAATCAAAACTTCAAAAAGAGAATTTAATTCTCAGAAGAGTTTAACTCTTCTATAAATAAAAGAACTTAGTTCTTTCTCTGGTTGAAGATCTGCAAAGTGCACATCTCCCCATAAATTGAGAATTTAATTCTCATTGGGTTGAGATCCTGCCATGCAGATCTAAAACATAGAGGAGGAATTGAGTTTTGAGAATTTAATTCTCACAAGAGTTATAGGAATTTAATTCCTTTGAGATAAAATTAGGGTTTAATCCTATATTGTAGGAATTTAATTCCTTCAAAATGGACAGAACTAGGGTTTAACCCTAATTGAGAACTTAATTATCTCAAACTCACAGGAATTTAATTCCCTTAAAAAAGAAATTAGGGTTTCACCCTATGCCAGAATTTAATTCTTTACATATATGGGGAATTTAATTCCTACAGAAAAGAAATTAGGGTTTAACCCTATCTAAGAATATAATTCTTCAAAAGAAAAGTGGGAATTTAATTCCTTTAAAGTTATTGTTAGGGTTTAACCCTATGAAGGATTTGACTCTTAAAAAGATAAAGAGATCTTCAAACATGCAAAGAACTAGGGTCACGTGTCCCCACGTGACCCCTAAAAAGATCCCCAAAAATAAAGAGGAAGAAACTTTGAGGCAATGCCTCACGTGCTCCCACGTGACTCCCAAAACGCAGAAAGAAAAAGCAAAGGAAATGAAAGCTTTGGGCGCTCTCACGTGTCCCCACGTGACCCCTAACAAATCCCTTTAATATCCAATGGATGGATGCCTATCACGTGCCCGCACGTGATGGCCAGAGAGTCAAAAAGTGTTTAACACTTATTTGCAGAACAAAGTAAAAGGAAATATGGCCCCATCTTCAGATGCCTCACGTGCTCACACGTGATGGCCTAAAAGCTAAGTGTTTAACACTTATTTGTAGCCTTAAAGGTAAAATAAAGGAGTTTCGGCCCAATCTCAGGCGCCTCACGTGACCCCACGTGACCACCCCATTTTTAGTGTTTAACACTATTTTTTTTAAAGCACATCATGTGGGAACACGTGATCGTCAAATACCTTCTAGTGTTAACACTATTTCAAAACCAACCTAGCCCAAAATGGCTAAGTTTTTCCAAAGGCAGGATTCCCCTTTGACTGAACTTCAAATATACCCGTGTTTTCCAAACTTGATCATTTCACATGACATTCAAAGTAAACTCCAGAGCCATGATGAATGGTCAGTGCCTAATAAAAGCCAAAATGTTGTCAGAGCCCCCAAATCTCTGTTTAGCACTGCTGCATGATGAGGGGCTGAACCCAGACAAATGTCTAATGGCCCAAAGGGCCAACATTTCAAACATAATTGGACTTAGCCCAAACTGGCCATAAGTCCTCAAATCATCTTGAATTGAGCACATCTGCTCTTTCAACCAACTCATTGGTTCAAGGGTACATCTCTGAACTCCTCTGATATTTGTCGTTGTAATCCTTCAACGTCTTCAGAGAGGTGACGGGTCCCGACAACCACACATTAATACGGACTGTGGGGTCCTTAAACTTATGGACTAATGCGTCCTTAAACTAACATTTGTCCCCAAAACGGGAACAATGGACCACCATGTCCCTAAACTGGAGATGGACCACCATGTCCCTAAACTGGTATCGGGCCACCATGTCCCTAAACTGGCAATGGACCACCACGTCCCTAAACTGGAACAATAGAGCCCCAAATGCTCTTTTGTCGGATCTAAACGATCCTGTTTAAGTTGATCTTAGCCTCAAAAATGGCTAACGTATCCTTAAACTTTCAAACAGACTCTAGTCCCAAATCGGACTATAAATTCCCTAATCAACTTTGGTTCAAGGGTACATCTCTGAACTCCTCTGACACCTATCGTTGTAATCCTTCAACGACGTCAGAGAGGTGATGGGTCCCGACGGCCATACATGCAATGGACCACTATGTCCCTAAACTGGAACAATAGAGCCCAAATGCTCTTTTGTCGGATCTAAACGATCCCGTTAAGTTGATCTTAGTCTCAAACTGGACTAACGTATCCTTAACAAACGTTTAAGTCGATCTTAGCCTCAAATACGGCTAACGTATCCTTAAACCAAAACCCCAAACCCAAATCTAAGAAAATACGGATTTGGACTAATCCACGTCCTACGGGCGACGACATAAATTAGTCTCCGTATACAATCCACGGGCAAGCACAAACAAAACAAACACCCACGACACGAAGTGAAATTCTGGAGAAGGAGAAAGTTGTTACCGCAATGCGGTAGCGTAATTAACTGCAGGGGCTTGCGCCTGCAGGGAAGAGCATCCCCACAATCAAAAACCCCTCAAGCGAGGGGGAATCTGACGAAGTCTGCTACATCGGACGCATCTGTTTAAACCTTCGATACATGGTGCCATAAATCAACTTGGCATCTTCGGAGAGGTAGACGGATAGCACCAATTAGCATCTGCCCCGAACCACAGGCAAGACGTCCATGTCTTGGCCGCCGTTCGGAGGGGAACAGATTCTGGCACGCCCGGTAGGACCTCTTCCTCTTTCCACTCCACACTTCATGTGTCGTGTTCGCGAACGAATCGCGGTTTGCTGTGGTTGCCTGTGGATTCGAGGTACTAAGATTTGGTGTCTTGCTCCGTGCAGAAAACAGAAAATCAATGGCTTCAAACTGCACTACCTGCAACTGCAACTCTCGCTCCGTCCTTGCTGGAGGAGTAACTTATAGACCCCAAGCGGCCTCCATCTTTGCTATGCCGGTAGAACAGGTGACTCAGGCCACCACTGGGCTATTCTTCGGGACCATGATCCCACCAATGAGCTTCAATGCCCCATTACCATCGCAAGAAGCTCTGAAGAAGTCGGTCTTCGATCGGCTTACAACTATCGTGGCCCCTCTCAACGGGTCGCCCAAGCCCAATGCCTCAGCTTTCAGCAAACTGGGCCAAAACTCATGTGGGCCCATGAAGAAGCCTGTAATACCAGAAAAGGTTGTTCCGAAGAGGATAGCCATCCCTGCTCCTGAAGTCGTCAAGGCGGCTTCTCCTGCCAAAGGGTCGGTCTTCACAAGACTGACTATTCCGGCTCCCGTTCCTGCTCGAAGGTCTGTCTTTGACAGATTGAATACCGCTACTCAAAAGACATCAGTCTTCAAGAGACTGGCACCATCAGCGCTTCATCTCGACAGGGGGCAAGATAAAGCCATCCCCATCGCTGAACCAACGCCGTCCGCTCTACATGCTCGACGTCGTCACTGACGCCGGGTAAGGAAGGCTGAGGGCAACTCCTCTCTGGGATAACTCCGCCATCTCCGACGGTGGAAATCAATGTTGCTGTTCCGACCGGGAATAGCTTTGAGCTGCTAAACAGGGTACGCAAAAATTCGCCAACTGCGGTTCTCAAAAGATCTCCTCCACCGGTAAAGACCGTCGTGGAAGCAAAACCAGAAAAGCCAGAGCAGCCCTCTCAACGGCTGTCCTCCAAAATCTACAAGGTCTGGCGATGAGTTCAGGACTCAGTAATCATTCCAGATCACTCTCACCGGCAAAAGAGGGTGAAAGTTCAGGAAGAAAAGAACCGCCCGATCAAACCGCAAAGGACGACAACCACCTGGGTGCCCAAAGCAACGGTCCCCTCAGCGTCGACCGCTCATAGAAGAACGAGGCCGGAGAAGATCCCTGTGTCTTCGGCAAATCGCAAAGACACTGAATCTAAACGCCCCAAGTCTGGGGGCATGGTGGTGCACACCGTTTATATGGCTTCCGGAAAGGAGGAAAGCCGCGCTTTGACGGGTCACCGACCACTCACCCGATCCGTGACAAAAGCTCATGAACAGCAGCAGAAGCTTCAGGAGATGATGACTGCGATGGCCGCACTTACCGGGGCAAAAGAAAGCTCGGAGGCATCCTCGGATCAATGCTGGGAGCAAGAAACCGACGCTGACTTCCTACGCAGAGTCCTCGAAAAGAAGGACAGAGAAGCAGCAGAACAAGCAGCTAATATAAAACAAATGGCGCTCCTTTTCCAAGATATGGTAGGTATGATGTTACAGCCGGACCCTCCAGCTGATGACCCTCCAATCATTGTTGAAAACGATAGAAGGGAGACATCTAATCCTCCTCCGGCTCTTTCAGCAGCCAAGGAAGAAACCCTTTCCAAGGCCGCACTGGATGACTATATAGCTCAGCAAATACGGGCTCATCAGGCGAATGAAGCGGCTGCGCAAATTGTTAGAACTGGACGACCCTACCCAAGCTGGTATGACCAAATCAGTTACCCACCGGGATATACGATCCCTAAGTTCCACGTATATAAAGGGACAGGGAATCCACATCAGCATGTCGCCCAGTTCAGGGCCTTATGCGGCAACACTGGAGGTGACGACAAACTGTTGCTTCGCCAATTCGTCGGCAGCTTAGCAGAAACGGCCTTTGAATGGTATTCGGAGCTACCTAACGACTCTGTCAAAACATTTGCGGAGATAGAGCTACTGTTTACACAAAGATTTGCAAGCGCCAGCGAACGCACCCCGATAACAGCACTGATCAACGCCAGGATAAGGCCAGGCGAAACGTGGGTTCAATACGCAACACGATGGCGGAATCTGTGGTCGAAATGTGAACAGCGGATTGAAGAAGCACCTGCGGTAGGCATGTTCGTGGGCACTCTTGATCCGCAAGCGACCATCTCGCAATTCATGATGTTCTTTAAGCCAACTACTTTCCAGGCCTTGATTGACAAGTTGGCCCAAATGGATCAGATGGATCATAGATCATCTCCTTCAAAGACGGACCCTCGGAATGAAAAGGGGAAAGGGAAAGCAACTTTCGTCGCTAATACTCAACAACAGTCGAGCAACTTAAAGCTGGTTGTCCGTCAAAACAATATGCGTCCACGCCCATCCCTCGAGGAGAGACTGGGACGTCCTTACTCGTTTCCTCAGGATAAAACGAGAAGACTGTTCGAGCTGGCAGTACTCAACAGACTCATCAATTTGCCGAGTCCAAAGCGTCCGTTGCAGCCGGGCGATGTCAATGATCCCAATTATTGCCCTTACCACCAAACGGTAAGTCACCCGATCGAGGATTGTTTCGTCTTTAAGGGATGGATCGAGGATCAGTACCTACAAGGAAAGTTCACGCTGTCTGAAAAGTGGAAAGTAAACCCACCACAGCCGCACACTCCAAAGAAGACGGACGCACCGGGGGCAACTTGCCACGTGATCTCCCACTCATTTACGAACGATGAAAAAACTCCTTGCACTGAGAAACTGGGGGCAGAGCCTGAGCCGGAATTCGTGTGGCCGTCAGACGAAATGATCGATACTTTTCTAGATGAGATTCGTCTAAAAAGTAAAGCTGATCGGGAGCGCGAGATGGCCATATTTGAAAAGGCCAAACGCCGGCGACTGGACAAAAGGGTCGAAACACTCCCACCATATCAAAGTACATCCACCGCAAATGAAAGCAGGATCAAGACAAGGAAACGATTCGCCAAAACCATATCAATGGGAATGAGGCCGCCCTCTTTCAGAGAAAATTCTCCTGGTGGTATACATCCTGATGAAGCGGACGTGCATCCTAACTTCTGCTTATATCATCAGAAGATTGCACATCCTACTGAGGACTGCAACTCCTTTAAGTGTTGGTGGCAAGGATATGTCGCTCACAGGCAACACTTCAACAAGACAAAGTGTGAAGCTCATAAACAGCAGAAAAATGCGACAGATGAGCGTAAAAGAATTGCCGGCAATTGTCATAAGGTTGATCCCGAGGGGCCGCGAGTTCTTACATTCGGGAGCAATTCCGACGAAAAAGTAGCCCTCGGCCCTCTCTTCAAGGAGTCCATCTCTAAAACGAAAGAATTGAGGAGTTGCGAGAGCATTCAGCCTTGCAATTGCACGATACCCGGAAAAATTCTCGGCCCCGCAAACAAAGGATCGAGCAAAAAGGATAAAGGGAAGGGAAAATAGCCCCCGTAGCCAACACTCAACAGCAATCGAGTGGCCCTAGACCGGTTGTTTGCCGAAACAACAAGCAGCAACCTCTCTATGAAAAGTTGAAACGTCCTTACTCATTTCCCCGGGATGAAACAAGGAGGATGTTCGAACTAGCAGTGCGCAACGGGCTTATCACTCTTCCGGAGCCGAAATGCCAGCTACAACTGAATGAGGTCAACAATCTTAATTACTGCCCTCGCCACCAAGTATTGGGCCATCCGATTGAAAATTGCTACGTCTTCAAAAACTGGGTTGAAGACCAGTACCAACAGGGCAAGTTCGCGTTGTCCGAAAAGTGGAAGGTGAACCCACCACAACCACATACTCCGAAAAAGATGGATATGCCGGGGGTATCATGCTCATTCATAGAGAAAGCCCAACGGACCACTATGTCCTAAAACTGGATGATAGACCGAAACGTCGTTAAACTAACAACGGACCACTACGTCCTAAAACTGGATATGGACCGAAACGTCCTTAAACTAACGGCGGACCGCAATGTCCTAAAACTTGCAAATGACCGAAACATCGTTAAACTACTCCCAACCAGCAGCATCTTCAGGCTGACGTGGTAAAAAAAACGGTACATCCACAAGCAAAATGGGCACGGATGAAAACCCGAAAGGGCTCCGTGAGTAAAAACAGCAGGGCTACCGGCGAGTGTTCGTGAAAACCCGAAAGGGCGCGACCTCGTTAAAAATAATAATAATAATAATAATAAATAATAATAATAAATAAAAAGAACGGTATGTCCATAAGCAAAGGGGGCATGGATGAAAACCCGAAAGGGTTCCGTGAGTAAAAACAGCAGGGCTACTGGCGAGTGTTTGTGAAAACCCGAAAGGGCGCAACCTCGTTAAAAGATACTTACAGGGTCCTCTCGACCTTGTAAGGAGAAACCACCCACGTGAGATCCTTACGACTCACAAGGGAGCAACACACTTAGGGATCCTCACGATCCCTAAGGAGAAATTACACTTGCGAGATCCTCACGACTCGTAAGGAGAACTCTCTTATGGAACCCTCACAGCTCATAAGATTTGAAAGTCTTAAGTTACAGAGACCTGAACCTGTTCTTAAGCAACCCCCCACAACCTTCGATATGGCCCTACAAGTGGCTCAGTACTGACCCTTGTATACAATCCACGGGCGCGAATAAACATTTCCCTAACCAAGTCCCACTCGTAACTGGGGATATGTCCATACGGTGAACAACCCTTGTAAGTCCTCTCGACTTATAAGGAGAAAACTCTTTTGTAAGATCCTTACGACTTACAGGGGAACATACACTTAGGAATCCTCACGATTTCTAAGGAGAAAGCACACCTACAAGATCCTCACGACTCGTAGAGAGAAATACCTTTGTGAGACCCTTACGGCTCACGAAGTCAAAAGCCTTAGTCGACAAGATCCTAACCCTGTTTACTAAGCCACCTTTTTTCAACATCGACAGAGGCAAATGATGATTCGCTCCTGGCAATATCCCAGTTGTAGCGATACTGATGCCTAAACCAGTATCAAATTCCAAGTCTTGTCATGGCAAATGATGATTCGCTCCTGGCAATATCCCAGTTGTAGCGATGCTGATGCCTAAACCAGTATCAAATTCCAAGTCCTGTCATGGCAAATGATGATTCTCTCCTGGAAATATCCCAGTTGTAGCTGATACCTAAACCAGTATCAAATTCCAAGTCCTGTCATGGCAAATGATGATTCGCTCCTGGCAATATCCCAGTCGTAGCGATGCTGATGCCTAAACCGATATCAAATTCCAAGTCCTTTTACGGCAAATGATGATTCGCTCCTGGCAATATTCCAGTCGCAGCGATGCTGATGTCAAGATTGGTATCAGATCCCAAATCCCCTACTCGCGAGAAAAAATCAGCGAGCCTAAAAAAAATGCATATGAAATAGCCAAAATGATGGGGCAACTTGCAACAAAATCAGCAAGTAAAAATGTATGCATACAAAAACAGCCGAAATGATTGGACAACTCGCAATAAAAAGCAGGGAGTAAAAAGAAAAATAGCCGAATGATTGGGCACCGCGAAAAATAGCCGAAATGATTGGGCAATCGCGACCTCCGCGATATAAAAGCTGAAATGATAGAGCATCGCGGAAATAAAAAAAATTCTGAAAGAATGAAACTTTTTGCCCTGCAGGTGAGGTCACATTGACCCCTGTATACAATCCATGGGCACGAACAAGGAGGGAACCATACCTTCCCAACAGGCTCCATCAGAAAGCGAAGCCAAATCTCGACGGTTCATAGACAGCCTAGAGACAATCTCGACATGTGTCGCAATATTGCAGACATAATATCAACAAACGAAGCAAAGGAAGATCCCTAGCTTCAGGGTCTCGACGTCAATATCGACAACTTAGAGATCAACACCGGCGTTCTTCATCCCTCCAGCAAGATGC
Organism: Agapanthus africanus; assembly: GCA_030015575.1. NCBI lineage: Eukaryota > Viridiplantae > Streptophyta > Magnoliopsida > Asparagales > Amaryllidaceae > Agapanthus > Agapanthus africanus. The sequence continues at coordinate 948,314,256 of CM057337.1, forward strand.
AGACGCAATGTCAACAACGGCGTTCCTTCGCAGTCCAGCAAGATGCAGATGCAACGTCAACAAGAGACCCCATGGTCGAAACAAAGCGAAGCGACGGCAAAATCCCAGCTCCACCTCAGCATTCGTCTCGTTACAGCAGACGTAATGCCAACAACGGCGTTCCTTCGCAGTCCAGCAGGATGTAAATGCAACGTGAACGAAAGACCCCATGGTCAAAACAATGCGGAGTGATGGCAAAATCCCAACTCCACCTCGGCATTCGTCTCGTTACAGCAGACGCAATGTCAACAACGGCGTTCCTTCGCAGTCCAGCAGGATGTAGATGCAACGTCAACAAGAGACCCCATGGTTGAAATAAAGCAGAGTGACGGAAAAATCACAGCTCCACCTCGACATTCGTCTCGATACAGCAGACGAGATGTCACCCCAGCGTTCTTCCTCCAGCAGGGTTCAGACACGACAATCAAACAATGGAGCCACGGCAAAATCCCTAGTTCCAAACCTCGACGGTTCACCAGCAACCTAGAGACAACCAAGACATTCATCTCGATACAGCAGACGCAATGCCAAGAAACGAAGCGAAGGCCAAATTCCTAGCTTCAGGGTCTTGACGGCAACTCATATAAAACCGGAAAGACCATCGGAGATCATCTCACACCAGCATGAAGTGATCACCACCTCGACGTTCGTCTCAACACAGCAGACGCGATGTCACCACAGCATTCTTCCTCCAACAGGATTCGGACGCGCTAAAGCAAACGAAGCGAAGGCCAAATACCTAGCTTCAGGGTCTTGACGGCAACTCATATAAAACCTGAAAGACCATCGGAGATCATCCCACACCAGCGTGGAATGGTCACCACCTCGACGTTCGTCTCGATACAGCAGATGAAATGTCACCCCAGCGTTCTTTCCCCAGCAAGATTCGGACGCGCCAAAGCAAATGAAGCAAAAGGCCAAATTCCTAGCTTCAGGGTCTTGACGACAAGTCATATAAAGCCTGAAAGACAATCGGAGATCATCTCGCACCAGCGCGGAGTGGTCACCACCTCGACAATCGTCTCGATACAGCAGACAAGATGTCACCCCAGCGTTCTTCCCCCAGCAGGATTTGGACGTGCCAAAGCAAATGAAGCAAAAGGCCAAATTCCTAGCTTCAAGGTCTTGACGGCAAGTCATATAAAGCCTGAAAGACAATCGGAGATCATCTCGCACCAACACAGAGTGGTCACCACCTCGACGTTCGTCTCGATACAGCAGACGAGATGTCACTACGGCATCCTTCCTCCAACAGGATCCGGACACGCCAAAACAAATGAAGCAAAAGGCCAAATTCCTAGCTTCAGAGTCTTAACGGCAAGTCATATAAAGCCGAAAGACAATCGGAGATTATCTCGCACCAGTGCAGAGTGGTCACCACCTCGATGTTCGTCTCGACACAGCAGACGCAACATCACCAAAAGGAGTCACGGCAAAATCCCTGGTTCCAAACCTCGACGGTTCACCAGCAACCTAGAGACAACCGCGACATTCGTCTCGATACAGCAGACGCGATGCCAGCAAACGAAGCAAAGGCCAAATTCCTAGCTTCAGGGTCTTAACGGCAAGTCATATAAAGCCTGAAAGACTATCGGAGATCATCCCACACCAGCGCGGAGTGGTTATGACTCATCGGGGCTCTCCAAAATGAGCCTAATCTCAAGTAAAAAGCGGCATGGCAAATTCCTAACGCTTGCTCTTCCGACGGTCAAACTGCCTAGGAGGATTGCTTGAAGACGTCTTGTCCAGCCCCCGAAGGGATCAGAGACACGGCAGTCGCAGGGCTACTCGAACAGCACGATTGCCTATCGAGGGATACATCAGCCAATGCGACGGTACGACGGCCAAAACCCTAAGTACCACAGACCCTAACGGACTTCTGTCGTAAAGAGCAGAGGTTAACTGTGACGTTAGGATATTCTTGCGAGAAATGCTCGATTCGTCTCGACTCGTGAGGAAATTGATGTCTTCGCGAGAATTACTCGATTCGTCTCGACTCGTGAGGAAAAGCCTTAGGCAGTAGGGATTAAGAAACCTGTTTCCTAAGCACTGGGACCCTACAAGTCGGCCCAAAACGGTCTCTTGCATACTATCCACGGGTCTCACTCTCCAAAGTCGAATCTCGACAAGGAGGGAAACAACCGCTTACGGGTCCTCTCGACTCGTAAGAGGGAAAATTCTCTTGTGAGATCCTTACGACTCTCAAGAGAAAACACACTTGGGAATCCTCACGACTCCTAAGGAGAAAAGACACCTACAAGATCCTCATGACCCGTAGGGAGAAAAGTCTTTATGAGACCCTCACGGCTCGTAAAGTTGAAAAGTCTTAGGCGGCAGATCCTACCCCTGTCTCCTAAGCCATCACTACCCTGCAAAGAGGTCAAGATGGACCATCTATGAGCCACATTTGCCAAAGCTATATGCTACTGAAATAGAGAAGTTACCCATGAGCATATAAACTACTTCACGCCAGAGTAAGACATAAAAAATGGAAGGATGCGGCTCATGGGGATGAGAGTTTGGAACTATATCCCTTAAGAGTTGAGATTTGAGTCAATGATAAATGACGACGCTTGTGTCCGCTCGTTATCTTCTCAGATCAAGATTCTGAAAGTGATACACCAACCCGAAACTGGTCATACGCCATGCATAACTCTGCATAACTCTGCACTACTTCACCCATGTACATACTTACATGGGCAAAGTAGTGGGGGGCATTTGTTTCCGCCAAAAATTTCTGCGCAGAAGAGTCCAAGGTATCAAATGGCAGCGATACGCTTAAGGAAATGCGAACCAGTATCTTCCGGGCTGTTTTTTGACAAACTCCCGAATGAGAAACAGATAAATTCTGATGGTATTGGAAGCATCTCGAAAAAATCTTCGATTTGATATATTATGGGCCTCATAATTCATCCAGGATCAAAACTTATGAGGTATCACGTGTCCACACGTGATGGACCTTTAAGAACCCGCTGGAGGAGTTAAAAGATATAATAAAAACTCAGAAAAGACCCCAATGGGGCACCACGTGCTCACACGTGACCATGGGTCACGTGCAGACACGTGATGGGCTCTTAAGGCCTCTAAAATAATGAATAGAATTAAATTCTAAAATCTGTTCCCTGATTAAAAATCAGAAGTTATCTCAATAAGGTATCACATGCTCACACGTGACCAATGGTCACGTGTTGACACGTGATGGTTAAAACAACAACATAAACAAGCGGTTGTTAAAAGAACCAATTTGGGGGTCACGTGCTCACACGTGACCAAGGGTCACGTGCCAGCACGTGACAGGCTTTGAAAGCCTTACAGTTTAATAGAATTAAAATTCTAAATTTCTCTAAAATCTTTCGAAATAGAATTAAAATTCTAAAATCTTCTAAATCTTTCCAAATGGAAAAGAATTATGGGGACCGTTGGATTAAAGGTCCAAGGGTGATTAAAAATCACCAATTTATGGAAAAATCTTGGACAAGAAAAGATTTCCCCTAAATCTCACCGAAAATAACAAACAGAATATCTTTGGATTTAAAATCCAACGGTGAATAAAATTCACTGAATGATCTAAAGGCTCATATTAAATATGAAAACAAATCAAATCTTTCAATGAAAGATTTGCTAAACAAATTGATTCTTTTCCTTCTCCTATAAATAGGAGGCAAGAAAAGAAGAGGAGGGACCCTTTTTGGAGAGAAAAACAAAGAGAGGAGAATTTAATTCTCAACAAAGAAAACCCTAGGTGAGAAAAGAAAGCGAATCAAAACTTCAAAAAGAGAATTTAATTCTCAAAAGAGTTTAACTCTTCTATAAACAAAAGAACTTAGTTCTTTCTCTGGTTGAAGATCTGCAAAGTGCACATCTCCCCATAAATTGAGAATTTAATTCTCATTGGGTTGAGATCCTGCCATGCAGATCTAAAACATAGAGGAGGAATTGAGTTTTGAGAATTTAATTCTCACAAGAGTTATAGGAATTTAATTCCTTTAAGATAAAATTAGGGTTTAACCCTATATTGTAGGAATTTAATTCCTTCAAAATGGACAGAACTAGGGTTTAACCCTAATTGAGAACTTAATTATCTCAAACTCACAGGAATTTAATTCCCTTAAAAAAGAAATTAGGGTTTCACCCTATGCCAGAATTTAATTCTTTACATATATGGGGAATTTAATTCATACAGAAAAGAAATTAGGGTTTAACCCTATCTAAGAATATAATTCTTCAAAAGAAAAGTGGGAATTTAATTCCTTTAAAGTTATTGTTAGGGTTTAACCCTATGAAGGATTTGACTCTTAAAAAGATAAAGAGATCTTCAAACATGCAAAGAACTAGGGTCGCGTGTCCCCACGTGACCCCTAAAAAGATCCCCAAAAATAAAGAGGAAGAAACTTTGAGGCAATGCCTCACGTGCTCCCACGTGACTCCCAAAACGCAGAAAGAAAAAGCAAAGGAAATGAAAGCTTTGGGCGCTCTCACGTGTCCCCACGTGACCCCTAACAAATCCCTTTAATATCCAATGGATGGATGCCTATCACGTGCCCGCACGTGATGGCCAGAGAGTCAAAAAGTGTTTACACTTATTTGCAGAACAAAGTAAAAGGAAATATGGCCCCATCTTCAGATGCCTCACGTGCTCACACGTGATGGCCTAAAAGCTAAGTGTTTAACACTTATTTGCAGCCTTAAGGGTAAAATAAAGGAGTTTCGGCCCAATCTCAGGCGCCTCACGTGACCCCACGTGACCACCCCATTTTTAGTGTTTAACACTATTTTTTTTAAAGCACATCATGTGGGAACACGTGATCGTCAAATACCTTCTAGTGTTAACACTATTTCAAAACCAACCTAGCCCAAAATGGCTAAGTTTTTCTAAAGGCAGGATTCCCCTTTGACTGAACTTCAAATATACCCGTGTTTTCCAAACTTGATCATTTCACATGACATTCAAAGTAAACTCCAGAGCCATGATGAATGGTCAGTGCCTAATAAAAGCCAAAATGTTGTCAGAGCCCCTAAATCTCTGTTTAGCACTGCTGCATAATGAGGGGCTGAACCCAGATAAATGTCTAATGGCCCAAAGGCCCAACATTTCAAACATAATTGGACTTAGCCCAAACTGGCCATAAGTCCTCAAATCATCTTGAATTGAGCACATCTGCTCTTTCAACCAACTCATTGGTTCAAGGGTACATCTCTGAACTCCTCTGATATTTGTCGTTGTAATCCTTCAACGTCTTCAGAGAGGTGACGGGTCCCGACAACCACACATTAATACGGACTGTGGGGTCCTTAAACTTATGGACTAATGCGTCCTTAAACTAACATTTGTCCCCAAAACGGGAACAATGAACCACCATATCCCTAAACTGGAGATGGACCACCATGTCCCTAAACTGGTATCGGACCACCATGTCCCTAAACTGGCAATGGACCACCACGTCCCTAAACTGGAACAATAGAGCCCCAAATGCTCTTTTGTCGGATCTAAACGATCCTGTTTAAGTTGATCTTAGCCTCAAAAATGGCTAACGTATCCTTAAACTTTCAAACAGACTCTAGTCCCAAATCGGACTATAAATCCCCTAATCAACTTTGGTTCAAGGGTACATCTCTGAACTCCTCTGACACCTATCGTTGTAATACTTCAACGACGTCAGAGAGGTGATGGGTCCCGACGGCCATACATGAAATGGACCACTATGTCCCTAAACTGGAACAATAGAGCCCAAATGCTCTTTTGTCGGATCTAAACGATCCCGTTAAGTTGATCTTAGTCTCAAACTGGACTAACGTATCCTTAACAAACGTTTAAGTCGATCTTAGCCTCAAATACGGCTAACGTATCCTTAAACCAAAACCCCAAACCCAAATCTAAGAAAATACGGATTTGGACTAATCCACGTCCTACGGGCGACGACATAAATTAGTCTCCGTATACGATCCACGGGCAACCACAAACAAAACAAACACCCACGACACGAAGTGAAATTCTGGAGAAGGAGAAAGTTGTTACCGCAATGCGGTAGCGTAATTAACTGCAGGGGCTTGCGCCTGCAGGGAAGAGAGTCCCCACAATCAAAAACCCCTCAAGCGAGGGGGAATCTGACGAAGTCTGCTATATCGGACGCATCCGTTTAAACCTTCGATACATGGTGCCATAAATCAACTTGGAATTTTCGGAGAGGTAAACGGATAGCACCAATTAGCATATGCCCCGAATCTCAGGCAAGACGTCCATGTCTTGGCCGCCATTCGGAGGGGAACAGTCCCGTACTCGCATAAACCCTCGCTATAGGGAGCATGTGGCTCCTGGCCAAATATGAAATCGGCAAAGAATAGCGACTTCTTCTTTTCCTGCTTGCGGACGCCGGTGGCCGATGACAAGAGCTTGTACTTAACGGGCATTTTCGGGCGACGGGTCCCAATTTCTGCACAAACGCCGGATTCTGGGGACGCTACAGCTACCGTTTCTACTGGAACATGGGGTGGAAGCTTCTCAGGGAAGGTGCGCGGGACCACAACCGCAGCGACTTCTCTTAAGGAGGGACGAACGGCGGTCCGTCACTTCAAAGGAACTGCCGGATTACCAGCTGGGACAACATCCTTATGATCAACTAACAGCCACCTCTCTTCCCTGATAACAGCACCCGTCGCATGCTGATACCACGCCACGTAGGCATTCGAAGCTTTCGACACGTAGCTTGGCTCGCTGATGAGAAAGTTAGACCCCGTATTTAGCCGCATAAGGTGGTGCAGCGCGCTGCGGATACCCTCTTCCGCAGCAACCAGGTCGGCTAAGAAAGCCTCAAGCGGGACACCCTGATCGTAACCCGACTGTTGAGCAAAGCGGTGCGGGTTATACCTCATGAACAATACCAAGGCACCTTGCCTGAACACTAGAAAGCCCGGCCTAATCGAATATAAGTGCAGGATCTCCCGAGCCTTCAACGTAAGAGCCCCGTCTTTGAAAGTATCACGCAGCGGTTGCACTGCCTTGGTAGATTCCTTACCGATAGTTAAGACTCTATCGACAAAAGTCATACTATCCCCGACCATACATAGGAGAAGGACCAGACGTCGAGCCTCTCGCTGCGACGGATCTAATGCGAAAGCGTCAACTAGAAACATGACCCGGGAAAAGTTATAGTTGTCGTAGAAGCGGGGCCGTTTATGGACTCCAAAAGCACCAAGCACGTGCATCTCAACCCAGGACGTGAAGTAGTGCAACGGGAGATGTACGGGCTTTATCTCTGGCTGAGTAGTGTCTGCCGCTAAGCTCAGACCATGGTATAGATGAGTCAGCCCCGCTATCCCAACGACCACACATGTCCCTACAACCATGCGGTGGGCGGGATAAAAGACAGACGGTCTCATGTAGCGAGGGTGCATCGGAAGCACAAACCAACTCAACCACAGGCCGATAAACCCTAAGAAGAACGTCTCTTCATCGACATCTGAAGCAGCAAGCTCTGCGAAAGGAACAACCGGAGTGTCCGGAATGAAGAAGCTTCTTAAATCTGCTTCCGCCGTCGGCTGGTTATCCAAACCGAAACCAAACGGGTCGTCAAGCTTGGCGAATTTCGCGGCTTGTTTTGACAGGACTTTTGGGTGAAGAAAGCAAGCGATGAAGTCTGTGAAGCTGACTCCATACCCCCCCCCCAGACTCTAGAAATAGACTCTCGTAAATGTTCAACACCTTGATTAGGCTCGGGAATCGATGTTGAACAGCATTCTCCGGGGTAAGGCCCATCACCACTGATTTGGTGGCAAAGATGTACTCGTCAGGAGAAAGTGTCTCCTCGTAATGTTCCGCTCTGACGGGTAAGCCCGGAATTTCTGTGAACTCCTCCAAGGAAATCGAAACTTCCCGGTCCTATAGAAGAAAAGTGTGAATCGGGATGTTCCATTGATCCAGGAAAGCCTTTACCCACCATACATGAGGCACGGGATACTGGAAAAGAGACACATAAATTGCGGGGTACAATCTGAGCTTCAGCAACAGTGACTTCTTGGCCGACAGGATGTGTCGAGCCCACTGCAGGTATCCGGCTCAATGGTGAGGAGTTAAACCAATCATATATACTTGTCCCCAAGGGCGCGACTCGCCTTGACATATGCGTCGCCCCAAGATATCCAAAGCCATCGGAGGTTGTACGAGTATTGAAGCCATAGAAGGCTGAAGGCAACCCTCTGAGGTCCAGTTAACCTCCTCTACAGCGTAATTCACTTGAGGCGAGTCGGCGTAATGAATTGCTGAAATTGGCTCTGAGGGCGCCGCACAAGAAAAACCACGCCGATCCCGAATGATCTGATTGTACCATGACCCCCATAGATGATCGTGATCTTTAATGAGCACGAAGACTTCCCGATCCACGGGCGCATCAGCAAAGGCGCTCTCAGAACGTACAAAAAGGAAGGAAGAATCGTGAGCCATAGTACTTGCACGAAAAGAGACGAGGGATTAGTTGTCAACGCTATATTTCGAATTCTGACACTTGGTACTTAAAAAATTATACCGCACTGCAATGCAGAAGAAAAGGACAAAGGGGGACCCACAAAATCAAGGTGACGTCCCATCATTGATGGAGCAGTCACTCATTAAGAGTGAAATCCTAAGAGGATTCTCATTAAATGAGAAATCTCATTGGGCCAAGGAGTTAAACTATCTCGAGAGCTGTGCTCAGCAAACAGATGTCACATCTATCAACTTTAATTAAGAAGGGAATAAAATTCCCCAAATTTTTTTTTCTAAAGAGATATGCTCTGAAAAAACAATGGTATAATCTACCAGAACCCTTAAAAGCAAAGTGTTTTACAGAGTAAAATCCCAAGATCATTAATATCTGCAAAACAAACTCTAAGAGTTCTTCATGGAAGATGAACAGTGTTCTAATTAATGGGTTAAATAACCCTAAAAATATATCTTAAAGATCTGTGATCTAAGAAGAGCAAAGCTCTGTTTAATGAGTTCGATTATGATCCTTACCAAAAAATTTGGGCAGAGTTATAACTCTAGAAAAGATTTCTGTGGGCAGAGATCTAAGCTCTGAAAGGAGAATTAAATTCTCATGAGAAGAAAGAAGAGAAGAAGATTAACAGCAGTCATCTCAAGAGCCAAAGGCCCTACTTATAGGCAGGGGAAGCCGATTCAACTTCCAAGGAGATCCAACGATGAAAAAGCTGCCACTGCTGCACTCACGTGTAAGCCACGTGAGCGCAATGGTGGAGGGCATTTGTTTCCCCCAATAATAAAAGAGCAAGGGTCTGTTCAAAATTTGAAAAGAGGCAGCGCCTCACGTGCCTTGCACGAGGACGCCAGCGCCGAGAGTTAAAAACTCTGAGGCGGCGCCTCACGTGCCTTGCACGAGGGCGCCAGCGCCGAGAGTTAGAAACTCTGAGGCATCCGTTCCTTGCACGAGGGTGCCGGCGCCAGGAGTTAAAAACTCTGAGGCGGCGCCTCACGTGCCTTGCACGAGGGTGCCGGCGCCAGGAGTTAAAAACTCTGAGGCGGCGCCTCACGTACCTTGCACGAGGGCGCCTGCGCCAGAACTAAAAGCTCTCTGCCATTAGATCAAAGATCCAACGGAGATAATAAATCATCAAAATACAAAATTAAATTCTGTTGAGGAAATATTCCTCAAATCTTTCTAAACGAAAAAGATTATTCTCTGTAAAACAGAGTACCGTTGGATTAAAAATCCAATGGTGATTAAAAGTCACTAGGCTACAGAATAAGCTCTGTATCAGAAAATATTTGCCCAATCTTGTTAAAAACAAGAAAAATATCTTCTGTAAATCAGAAATCTTTGGATCAAAGATCCAACGGTGGATAAAATCCCCAAATCAATTAAGGATCTCTCGATGAGAGATTTCTTTAACTAAATCAACAAACTTGCTTCCACTATATAAAGGCCCCAATACTTCAAGTCTTGTACAGAGGAAACCCCTCCCCCCCCCCCCATAAACTTCAAGTTCAAAAAGAAAAGCAAGCAAAAAAAAGAAAGCTTTAAGAGAGAAGAAAGAAGAAGAACTTTCTTCAAGATAAATAAAAGTAATAGAGATCAGAGTATCTCATCTGCATATCTGTCATACCCCGCTTCTCAGAGTGCGCTAAGATCGGCACGTGACAGAGCCAACCATGCTACCTGTGGCTAGGAAACATCCCTCCACAGTCACATTACGGCTGTCTATAAGATATCAAGAACAGTAGAAATAAAATAAAACTATCTAGTACATGTCCATATGCCAGAATAAACGAGTCAAGAAATAATATGCGGAAGCAATAAATCCAATAAACAATAACATCTGGAAAGTACGTCCCAAATATAGGCTCACATCAAAAAATGAAAGTACGGAAAGAAAAAATAAACTAAACTAAACACTAACATGCTCCTTACTGTTCGGCATGTCGGCTGAAGTACTCCTTGTCAGCCTGCGAAAGAGATAAAGAATCTGGGCCATACAAAACCCAGACGTGAGTGCGTCATAATATCAAAGAATAGAATATAATCAGGAGGTAACAAGATATGCAGGCATGAATTATAAACAATAACATAAATATAACTAGTAAACATGGAAATGAAACAGTGAAGTGTATATGTGTGCGTGACGTGCGGTGAGTAATGTAAAATATACTACTGGGTTGTCTATTCTAAAGTCTCGAAATCAATTAATATAATTCTCATCGTAACCCATCAGTCTATGCCCCGTTCATTCCCCACGGGACCACGGTAACAGGATTATTCCGTAACGCCCGGAAAAACGGCAAACAATATATTCCGTAACGCCCGGAAAAACGGCAAACAATATAATAGCCCTTTGAGTCACGTGCGGTTACATCCTTGATTTCCCCTTACCCATAAGATTGTGTGTTCAAGTCAGGTATTGCCAATCAATATCTAATGCCAACACAGAATCAAGCAGATACAGGTTTTGTCTATACAGACAACAGTAACGTCCATCGGGACAACAAGTCAGGGTTGTCGGCATTAGTAACAAGATCAGGTATCAAGTCAAGCGGTGGTGTATCAGGTTATGTCAGGTAGTGTACAGTGTATTCAATGGATGCCCAACGGTAAAATGTAACTAGTATCGAAACACGGTAAAACACGGATGCATAAGTGTTTATCAGGGATCACATCTACAACTCCATGACTAAGTAGGATGCACATTATCAAGCATAGGATGCCAATATAACAGTAATATGAAATGATATGATCTGGAATGCAACTAGATGTAATAAATGATATGGATATGAACGGCTATCTGAAAACAATAAAATAGTAACATGGATATACAATACAGTAAACATGTGATATTTTTATTCTTATGGATGCAAAATATATATCATAGCATGTAGCAAGATAAACTTGCATGCGACTAGATATCTAATAAATGATACGGATGCAAACAGGTATTGTAAAACTGTAAAACTGTAACATATGATGCACGATTCAATAAACATGTAATATAATTATTAATATGGATGCAAATATAATAACATAGCATGTAGCAAGATAAACTTGCATGCAACTATATATGTGATAAATGATACGGATACGAACGGCTATCCGAAAACAGTAAAACAGTAACATGGATGTACAATGCAGTAAACATGTGATATTTTTATTCATATGGATGTAAAATATATATCATAGCATGTAGCAAGATAAACTTGCCTGATCGAATCTCAAGACGGGGTGCGTACGCCGCGTCCGACGTCGGGTAAACGTCGCATTGTACACACACGCATACAGAACAGAACCAGGCAATATAAGAAAGTGACCACGCTGGCTGGAGACGTCCACTGGGTCGGCCGGATCGTCGGCGACGGGTACGGCTTCGGCGATGACCGGAAAACCAAGAAACAAGAAAAGAAAGAGAAGAAAGAAAGAAGAAGAAGAAGAAGAAGGAGGAGGAGAAAGAGAAGAAGATAGGTTCACTGGGTTTGCTCTTGCCTTGGGTCAGAGGCGAGGCAGGGGAGGCGACGAAGACGATGGGCCGTAGACGGCGAGGTGCAGGCAATGGTTTTCCAGTGAGGCAGTGGATCACGGTTCTTGAAGTCGGGGATCGGGGTTTTGTGCAGGGGAAATAGGAGAGGAGAGAGGTGGTGGTGATGGGGTGAGGCCGACGAGGTGGTCGGCGGCTAGACGTGGTCGGGTCATGCGGTGATGGGTTGCTGTGGGGAGATTAGTTGCAGGGGAGAGGAGAGAGGTGTGGTGATGTCGGCGATGAGAGGAGGAGGTCGAGGGTGTTGAGGGTGATCAGGGGTGAGGCGAGGGTGAAGGCGTGGGTAGGGTTAGGGTTTCGTGGGGTGAAGGCGGCGGGAACGAGAATGAAGAAGAGAGAGAGGAGTAAAAACGTGGGTTGGGGGTTTAAGAAATATAAAAGAAAAAATATATTATATGTATATTAGGAGAGAGACAGATAGTGATAGAGGAGAGGGAGTTAGATGGGATTTGAACGTTTAAAAAAGTATTTAGAAAATATTTTATATGTTAATAGTATATTTTTATAAAGAATATAAAATCGAATATATTTGAGTTTTCTGGCTAATACAAAATATTCCAAAATATTCCCGAGTTGGGTCTACAATTACAGTTTGAAAATACGGATAATATACGTGTCAACCAAAACCAAAAAACGATGTCCGGTTAAAGAAAATGCATACCCCCAAGAACGAATACACGCAGTATGCACGTAGCGATCCAAACGAGTCCATTTCATTGAACGGGACAAGAACACGATGTACGGATTCTACGACAGGGTTAGGGGTATGATACAGGTCATGCTAGATATTTTTAAAATATATTATTTGATTATAATTGTATTATTAAAAAATGCAGATGCCAGATATAATGCAGGTATATAGGACAAAGAACATGAAAGTGCACGGATCCTCCGCACTGGCGGGGATAAATCATAAACAAGAATCAAGACGGGTTTTCAGCATGCGGGTCGGGTCGGATGCAAACACAGATACCAAATTACACTATTGGCACCCATAACAGAAATAAATCAAGAAATAGCCACTCAATATATAAATTTATCAAATAAAGTCATGGTATATCGATCTAGGGTGTTACATTATACCCAACTACAAAAAGAATTTCGTCCTCGAAATTCCCGGAACAAGAAAAGACAAACAACATGAATCTACAAGAAGAGGTGTAGAAACTTCTATCGAATCTCGTCTTCCCGTTCCTAAGTTGACTCTCCATGCGAGCGATTCCCCCATGAAACAAGTACGAGAGGGATAATCTTATTCTTAAGGACCTTTTCTCTTCGATCAACAATCGACATCGGTCGTTCTTCAAAGGTCAAGTCCTCCCTTACAGTCAGCTCCGAATGATCTAGCACGTCCGTCTCATCTCGAACATACTTACGGAGTTGAGATACATGAAACACCTCATGAACACTTGCCAAAGATGGTGGTAAAGCCAATCGATAAGCCACTTCTCCAACACGCTCAATAATCTCGAAAAGCCCCACGAATCGAGGACTAAGCTTGCCTCGACTCCCAAAACGAATCACTCCTCTAGTCGGTGACATCTTCAAGAATACAAGATCACCAACAGCAAACTCTAGATGTCTTCTTGATGTATCGGCCCAACTCTTCTGCCGATCCTGTGCTGCCTTCATGTGATTCCGGATCGTATTAATTTTCTCCACGGTTTGCACGACAAGATCCGGTCCCAACAATCTTCGTTCACCAATATCGTCCTAACAGACGGGTGAGCGACATTTGCGACCATACAACGCTTCGAATGGAGCCATCTGAATAGTCGCTTGAAAACTGTCATTATACGAAAACTCCATCAAGTGTAGATGATCCTCCCATGAACCCTTGAAGTCCAACATGCAAGCTCTCAACATATCTTCAAGAGTTTGGATCGTTCTCTCTGACTGGCCATCTGTCTGAGGATGATAAGCAGTGCTAAACTTCAATCGAGTCCGCAAACTTTCCTGTAAACTCCTCCAAAAGTGCGACAAGAATCGGGTATCACGATCGGAAACGATGCTTACAGGTACTCCATGCAATCTCACAATCTCCTGCATGTACCGTTCTGCTAACGCTTCCGTCGACTGACCAACTCGAAATGGTATGAAATGTGATGCCTTGGTCAATCGATCAACAATCATCCAAATTGCATTGTTGCCCTTTGGACTCCGCGGTAAAGCTGTCATGAAATCCATGGTTATATGTTTCCACTTCCATTGAGAAATCGGAAGTGGCTGCAATAAACCAGCTGCTCTTTGATGTTCAGCCTTAACTTGCTGACACACCAAGCACTTCGCTACAAATCGAGCAATCTCCATTTTCATGCCTTCCCACCAGAAATGTTGTCGTAGATCATGGTACATCTTCGTGCCTCCTGGATGTACGCAATATGCGGAACTGTGTGCCTCCTTCATAACTTCTTCACAAATATCTCCTTTTAGCACACACAAATGGCTACCAAATCGTAACGAACCATCTTCATGAATCAACAAGTCCGTTCGAAGTCCCGCTTCTACCTGTTCTCGAAACTTCTGCAATCTTGGATCGTGCGACTGCGCTGCTTTAATATTATCGTTCAACGACGACTGTACTTAATCTTGGATCGTGCGAATGCGCTGCTTTAATATTATCGTTCAACGACGACTGTACTTGCAGCCGCAACAACTGTCCTGCAGAATGCGGTAACACGATCTCCAACTCCAATCTCCGAAAATCATTGATAAGTTTCTTCTGTGCAGTCAACATCCGAATTGCTGACAACCGACTAAGCGCATCCGGCACTACATTTACTTTTCCTGGATAGTACTTAAGATCAAGATCATAGTCAGCCATCAGCTCCAACCATCTACGCTGCCTCATGTTAAGCTTTTTCTGCGTGAACACGTACTTTAGGTTTTTGTGATCGGTGAATACTTCGACCCTTTCGCCCAATAACTAGTGTCTCCAAATCTTCAAAGCGAAAATCACAGCTACAAGCTCCAAATCGTGAGTTGGGTAATTCTTCTCATGGGTCTTCAACTATCTCGATGCGTAGGCTATAACCTTCCCATGCTGCATCAAAACACATCCCAAACCTTTTCCAGATGCGTCGCTGTGAATCACCAATCCTCCGGAACCGTCTGGTACGGTCAAAATAGGAGCGGTTGTCAATCTTTGCTTCAACGCCTCAAAAGCTGACGCACAACTGTCCGTCCAAACGAACGGTACCTCCTTCCGCGTAAGATTGGTCAAAGGCTCAGCCAATCGAGCAAAATTCTCTATGAATCTCTGTAATACCCAGCAAGTCCAAGAAAACTTCGAATCTCCGCTACATTCTTTGGAATCGGCCAATCATGAACTGCTGCAATCTTTTCAGGATCAACAACGATTCCATCTCCGGATACGACATGCCCCAAAAACTTCACTTATTCGAGGCAAAACTCGCACTTGCTCATCTTCGCATATAATCTTTCTTGCCTCAACGTTTGTAGTGCGATCTTTAAGTGTTCTGCATGCTCTTCTAGGCTCCTCGAGTAGACCAGAATATCATCGATAAACACCACTATAAACTGGTCCAAGAACGGTGAAAAGATTCGGTTCATCAAGTCCATAAATATCGCCGGTGCATTCGTGACTCCAAATGGCATCACTAAATATTCGTAATGTCCATATCGAGTTCGGAACGCGGTCTTGCAAATATTCTCTGATTTAACTCAGACCTGATGATATCCGGATCGCAAATCTAGCTTCGAGAATACCCTCGCGCCACTGAGTTGCTCAAATAATTCGCCAATGCGAGGGATCGGGTACTTGTTCTTAATAGTCACCCGGTTTAATTCTCGATAATCGATGCACATCCTCCGCGTGCCATCTTTCTTCTTGACTAGAAGAACTGGAGCTTCCCAGGGTGAATTACTGCTGTGAATCCAGCCCTTCTCTGGCAATTCGGTAACCTGCTTCTTCATTTCTTCTAACTCCACTGGTACCATCGGATAATACGCCTTTGAAATTGGCGCTACACTAGGAACAAGATCGATCGCGAACTCCATATCTCGTTTTAGTGGTAAACCCGAGATGTCTTCGAACACGTCCATAAACTCTCGAACTACTGCTGGCGCTTCCTCCATATCAAATTCCATCGACGCAAGAACGGTGCTTGTCGGCCTAGCCCTAAACTTGACTGGCCCGACAAAACTACTACCTCCAGCACAAACAAACTCCGGATGTCCGGAAATCTGGAAAATCACTTTCTTTGCCCTACAATCAATGTGAGCATGGAAAGTGCAGAGAAAATCCATTCCTAAGACAACATCGTAGCTGCCAGTATCGATCACCAAGAAATCCGCGAATAACTCTCGTCCGCATATAACAACCGAACAATCCTTGCACTCGCTACTAGATATGATTTTCCCGTTCCTAGTATGTATGTCCCAACAACTAGACATGGCCGTACATGGAATCAAGTGTGCAGCAATAAACTTAGACGACATACAACAATGGGATGCACCTGAATCGAATAATGCTAATGTGGGAAAATCATAAACAAATAGGATACCCGAAATGACTTCATCTAAAACCAAAACACTGAAGATGATTAGCACGATAAACAGGATTCAAACTTGCAATAAAACATAAACTGGTAATCAGTGAAACAGAGAGAGGCAAGGTAATATGACGACATAAAATAAGGAAATTAATCAAGACTAGAACTCCAAGTTACTTAAATAGAGTACCGCATTGTAACCATGTTGCAGTTCATAGGTACAATCACATAACTCCGTTCAAGTCGCCCAAATCTTAGTATCAAAATCAAAGGAATAGGATGGGAGAAACAATGAAGAATCAGGAGGATTCCAGATTAAGATGAAAAGTCGTTCCATCTCATCAAGGTAAAGAGACAAGAGAAAGATAAGATTCAAGAATTACGATAAAAATGTGGCAGGACATGTTCCTAGTTACGAATATTCTGATTCATGTATTGGGTCCAATACCCAACTACAAAAGAATCAAACCCGATTAACCTAAATCCTATGTCTCTGATACCAAACAAACCCTGTCATGCCCCGCTTCCCAGAGTGTGCTAAGATCGGAACGTGACAGAGCCAACCATGCTACCTGTGGCTAGGAAATATCCCTCCACAGTCACATTACGGATGTCTATAAGATATCAAGAACAGTAGAAATAAAATAAAACTATCTAGTATATGTCCATATGCCAGAATAAACGAGTCAAGAAATAATATGCGGAAGCAATAAAACCAATAAACAATAACATCTGAAAAGTACGTCCCAAATACGGGCTCGCTTCAGAAAATGAAAGTACGGAAAGAAAAACTAAACTAAACTAAACATTAACATGCTCCTTACTGTTCGGCCTGACGGCTGAAGTACTCCTGGTCAGCCTGCGAAAGAGGATCTGGGCCATGCAAAACCCAGACGTCAGTGCGTCATAATATCAAAGAATAGAATATAATCAGGAGGTAACAAGATATGCAGGCATGAATTATAAACGATAACATAAATATAACTAGTAAACATGGAAATGAAACAGTGAAGTGTATATGTGTGCGTGACGTGCGGTGAGTAATGTAAAATATACTACTGGGTTATCTATTCTAAAGTCTCGAAATCAATTAATATAATTCTCATCGTAACCCATCAGTCTATGCCCCGTTCATTCCCCACGGGACCACGGTAACAGGATTATTCCGTAACGTCCGGAAAAATGGCAAACAATATATTCCGTAACGCCCGGAAAAATGGCAAACAATATAATAGCCCTTTGAGTCGCGTGCGGTTACATTCTTGATTTCCCCTTACCCACAAGGTTGTGTGTTCAAGTCAGGTATTGCCAATCAATATCTAATGCCAACACAGAATCAAGCAGGTACAGGTTTTGTCTATACAGACAACAGTAACGTCCATCGGGACAACAAGTCAGGGTTGTCGGCATTAGTAACAAGATCAGGTATCAAGTCAAGCGGTGGTGTATCAGGTCATGTCAGGTGGTGTACAGTGTATTCAATGGATGCCCAACGGTAAAATGTAACTAGTATCGAAACACGGTAAAACACGGATGCATAAGTGTTTATCAGGGATCATATCAACAACTCCATGACTAAGTAAGATGCACATTATCAAGCATAGGATACCAATATAACAGTAATATGAAATGATACGATATGGCATGCAACTAGATGTAATAAATGATACGGACACGAACGGCTATTCGAAAACAGTAAAACAGTAACATGGATATACAATACAGTAAACATGTGATATTTTTATTCATATGGATGCAAAATATATATCATAGCATGTAGCAAGATAAACTTGCATGCGACTAGATATGTAATAAATGATACGGATGCGAACGGGTATTGTAAAACTATAAAACTGTAACATATGATACATGATTCAATAAATATGTAATATTATTATTAATATGGATGCAAATATAATAACATAGTATGTAGCAAGATAAACTTGCATGCAATTATATATGTGATAAACGATACGGAGACGAACGGCTATCCGAAAACAGTAAAACGGTAACATGGATGTACAATGCAGTAAACATGTGATATTTTTATTCATATGGATGTAAAATATATATTATAGCATGTAGCAAGATAAACTTGCCTGATCGGATCTCGAGACGGGATGCGTACGCCGCGTCCGACGTCGGGTAAACATCGCAGTGTACACGTGCGCGTACAGAACAGAACCAGGCAATGTAAGAAAGTGACCACGCTGGCTGGAGACGTCCACTGGGTCGGCCGGATCGCCGGCGACGGGCACGGCTCCGGCGATGACCGGAAAACCAAGAAACAAGAAAAGAAAGAGAAGAAAGAAAGAAGAAGAAGAAAGAGAAGAAGATAGGTTCACTGGGTTTGCTCTGGCCTTGGGTCAGAGGCGAGGCAGGGGAGACGACGAAGACGATGGGTCATCGACGGCGAGGTGCAGGCAATGGTTTTCCAGCGAGGCAGTGGATCACGGTTCTTGAAGTCGGGGATCGGGGTTTTGTGCAGGGGAAAGAGGAGAGGAGAGAGGTGGTGGTGATGGGGTGAGGCCGACGAGGTGGTCGGCGGCTAGGCGAGGTCGGGTCGTGCGGTGATGGGTTGCTGCGGGGAGATAGGTTGCAGGGAGAGGAGAGAGGTGTGATGATGTCGGCGATGAGAGGAGGAGGTCGAGGGTGTTGAGGGTGATCGGCGGTGAGGCGAGGGTGAAGGCGTGGGTAGGGTTAGGGTTTCGTGAGGTGAAGGCGGCGGGAACGAGAATGAAGAAGAGAAAGAGGAGAAAAAACGTAGGTTGGGGGTTTAAGAAATATAAAAGAAAAAATATATTATATGTATATTAGGAGAGAGACAGATAGAGATAGAGGAGAGGGAGTTAGATAGGATTTGAACGTTTAAAAAAATATTTAGAAAATATTTTATATGTTAACAGTATATTTTTATAAAGAATATAAAATCGAATATATTTGAGTTTTCTGGCTAATACAAAATATTCCAAAATATGTCCGAGTTGGGTCTAAAATTACAGTTTGAAAATACGGATAATATACGTGTCAACCAAAACCAAAAAGCGATGTCCGGTTAAAGAAAATGCATACCCCCAAGATCGGATACACGTGGTATGCACGTAGCGATCCAAACGAGTCCATTTCATTGAACGGGACAGGAACACGATGTACGGATTCTACGACAGGGTTAGGGGTATGATATAGGCCATGCTAGATATTTTTAAAATATATTATTTGATTATAATTGTATTATTAAAAAATGCAGATGCCAAATATAATGCAGGTATACAGAACAAAGAACATGAAAGTGCACGGATCCTCCGCACTGGCGGGGATAAATCATAAACAGGAATCAAGACGGGTTTCCAGCATGCGGGTCGGGTCGGATGCAAACACAGATACCAAATTACACTATTCGCACCTATAACAGCAATAAATCAAGAAATAGCCACTCAATATATAAATTTATCAAATAAAGTCATGGTATAACGAACTAGGGTGTTACAATATCTAAGGGTTTAACTCTCATAAAAGAACATAGTTCTTCCCTGAATCTGAGATCCATGAGACAAGTCTTTCACAAATGAGAATTTAATTCTCATGAGGATGAATTTTTTTTGGGGATCGAAGATCCATGGGAGAACATAGAATTGAACTCTTCAGAAAAATGCACAAAGAAAGAAACAGTGCCAAGCGCCTCACGTGCTCCTCACGTGGGCGCTGTTCAAATAAAGAGTGCTTAGCACTCATTGGTTGGCGCTCAATGCCAAGCACCTCACGTGCCCCTCACGTGGGCGCTGCTTAACATAAAGTGCTCTGCACTCATCAAACAATGCCCAGCGCCTAGCTCTAAGCGCCTCACGTGGTCCACACGTGGGCGCCATAAAGAGTGTTTAACACTCCATAAAAAATAAAAGAACAAAGAAAAAGAAGGGAAAATAAAGCAAAGAATTATTTGCACAGAAAAGGGACTGGGTCTAAGCAAGTGTTCAACACTTTATTCAAAGATTAAGTGGGCTGAGTCCAAGTTGACCAAATCCCCAACTCAGATCAACCGAGCCCATGTGTTCATCATGTTCCAAATTGGTCTTAGTCCCAAACACAACTACAGATCTCCCAACTGACATTGGTTTAAAGGTATATCTCCTCACATCTCTAATACATATCATTGTAATTCTTCAGCGTCTTCAGAGAGGTGGCGGGTCCCGACAACCAACAACTCCTTGGACCGCAACATTCTTAAACTAGTTATGGACCGCAACATCCTTAAACTAAGACAATATAGAGGTCAAATGCTCTTCTGTTGGGTCTGAATGATCCCAAAAATCCTGTTGAGTAGATCTTAGTCTAAAATTAGACTAACGTATTCTCAACAAATATTTAAGTTAATCTTAATCCCAAACGAGATTAACGATCCTTAAGTTAAACCAAACATAAATCTAAGAATATACGGATTTGGACTAATCCACGCTCTACAGGCGACAATATAAATTAGTCTCCGTATACAATCCACGGGCAACCAAAAATAAAACAAACAAATACGACACGAAGTGACCTTCTGGAGCAGGAAAAAGTGGTTATCGCTACGCGGTAACGTAATTAACTGCAGGGGCTTGCGCCAGCAGGGAAGAGCGTCCCCACAATCAAAAACCCCTTACAATGAGGGGGAATCTGACGAAGTCTGCTACAACGGCCGCATCCGTCCAAACCTCCGATACACGGTGCCATAAATCAGCTTGGTATCTTCAGAGAGGTGGACAGATAAACCCAAATAGTATCTGCCCCTAAATTCAGGCAAGACGTTTGTCTTCCCGGTTTTTGGCGGTAAACAGCGGTCCAAAAACTTCCAAAATGATTCTCCCCCTATTTGATGAAAGTTGTTTATTTCATTTTTAATCTTGGACGTTTTATGAATTGGGCAGAATTTCTTAAGGAACGTTTTTACGAATTCATCCCAACATGTGATTGAGTTTGTGGGAATGCTATATAGCCATTTCTTAGCATTATCTTTCAAGGCAAATGGTATAAACCTAAGTTTTATTGCATTCTCACTCAACTGTGGCAATTTAATCATTACACACTTCTTCAAACTCACTTATGAAAATATATGTGTCCTCCAAATCTAAACCGGTAAACTTAGAAAGCAAATTAATGTACTGCGGTTTAATTTCAAAATGGTTTTCATTAGTGACCGGCAAGATGATGCACGAAGGCAAATACAACTTGACCGGGTAGCATCTATCTCTAAGTGTGGTAGGAGCTATAACGTTATCCATATTTTCTTCTATAATGATTTTTCGGACTAAGCGTTTCATATTGTCACGAGCTCAAACGCTCATGCACTATGAAAGTTTTTATAGTTTTTTTTTATAATAATATTTTTTTCTTTTAAAAAAATTAAATCTAAAGAAAAATCTAAGATTAACAAGCAACCAATCTCGTCGACTAGGGTGAACCTAGACCTAGACAGCTCCTAAGTTAACCGTTAGGATGGCTAAACCCAAAGAAGACTAACCAGTCAGGCAGGTAAGTGGGAGGTATCCGTTATACGAATCACCGAAATAACTGGCCTAATTAAATAACCACTTGTTTTAGTCACACTTGTCTAGACACCAACTGACTAGTCCCTTCGAAATATTAGTTAGCCTAAAAGTCAACTTTTCCAAGTGAGCTATGTGAGTCCTCAGGGTTTTAAGTATAATCAATTTTAATTAGAGTCTTGAGTTCATGCAATATGGAAGATGATTTGTGGGTCAAGAAAGGGTGATGAGATCCCCACCTTATCTTTTATGATTTGCCTTCAGGATATTTTAAATATGGGTGCAACAAATCAACTTCAATCAAATTTAATCAGAAAATACAAAAAAAAAATTAAAAATAGCGCAACGAAGTCCTGCAAGAAACAAAGAAAAGAGATATCAAGGTTGAGAGAGAAATAAGCAGAGAGTACTTAGAAAAAAGCTTGAGCTTAAGAAACCTTAAAATGGCCGCGTTTCCGATGTCTTGATAGGGTATTTGACCGTGTTTTAGCAGTCGAATCGTGGTTTCTTGTTCCAAATTTTTGCAGAAAGCTCCCTCGTTCCTTGCCGCTCCTTTGAAAACCTAAAATCTTAAAGAAAAAAAGTAAAGATAACTGTTAGTCCGAAAAACAAATAAAACTAAAACCGTCTTCCCCGGCAACAGCGCCAAAAATTTGATGTATAATTTTATTATTAACCGCAAGCGTACGGTGTACAGTTGTAGCACTTATGCGTTTAACGGGTCGATCCACAGAGAAGACTTTTAGTTTATTTATTCGCTCAATCAGATTAAATGAAAAGTTGGAATTTTTATGTCGATTAAAGAAAAACTAATGACTTGAATTAAAAATCAGATAATAGAAAGTATACCTAGGGTTAGAATCCCCTAGGCTAAACATATAATAAAGCTGCATTTTCCCTCTCTTATATAGATCCAATTAATCTATTCTAAAATTCTGGTTTTTATTTCTAAGAATAAGGTATATTCTTTGGTTACTACATACCCTATTAAAGTCTGTAAAAACTATGTTTTTATCCTAGATCACTTTAGACATGTGTAGAGATTAAATTAAAATGAGATAAACTACAATGTGCTTTCCTTGAGAATAACTTATAGGTTATTTACTTTAATAAATTATCAAAAGAGAAGGAACATTATGATTATCATGTTCTAATTTATCATTTTAATTAAGCCCAAAATATTGAGAAAAAAACTACGTCTTTATTACATTCTGGTTTAGATTCATCATACCCTACGTATTCCTGCGTTTAGTTACTCATGTTGGAAAAGAAAAATATGCATGAATTAAAAGAAGAAAACATCACGTCAAAGACAGAAAAGAGAGCATGCAAAGTAACTTGTTGTGATAAATTTTAATTACCGTAAGCGCACAGTTTGTTGTAGTATGCGTTTACGGGTCGATCACAAGGATAACGTGCAATTCATTATTTTTTCACTATTCAATCAAGTTATGAGAGGTTTTTTTTTATTTAAGACTAAAAAATTGAATATCTAATTTAAAAATCTAATTTTTAATTTAATTTAAGAAAAGACTTTTATGAGGAAAGTGGTGTGTTTAGGTTGAATCCCCTAGATCTAATACGTGCAAGTGAACCCATAAATCTATTTCTTTTCTTTTTTGAAATCTAACTAATAAATAATTATAACAAAAATATTAATAAGCATAGATTAAATTGCTAACAATATTAACCTATCAAATTTCTTCCTTTCGTAATTACTAAAAGTCGTGATTTTTAATATTATAGATCCTATTTTATTGATCTTAATCTTACGGTACCTAAGTATAGACCATGAATAATATTCTATAATCTATCAAAAACCCTACAAGAGTTTAAGAAGAACACAATTGAAATCTATTTCTATAGATCCTACCCTATTGATCTTAATCTTATAATTAACCAAGTATAGATCATAAACCAAAATTCAATAGCCTATCAAAGTCTACAAGAATTTAAGAAAAATATAGTACATGTCTATTTAATTAAGCACATAAAGAAATAACCTAAGAATTATATTGCCATGGTAAATCTAGGTTCATCTTTCTAAACACAACATAGAAATTTACCAACTCATAATAATGATAGAAAACATGCATAAAATAAAAGAAAACATAATAATGAAACAAAGAAAATTATTAAACTAAAGAAAACTTACTAAAACAGATCCAAAATCTATATTGCTCTCCACCCAACATCTAAAATAAAAACTAGGGTTTTAAATAGAGAATAAAAAAGGCGAGAGCATTTTTATGCTCTGTAAAAATAATATTTATAGATCTACAATAGAAAGCCTAAGCCTAAAACAAATCGAAACCGCATGTGAAAAATCAACAGCGTATCTTGATGTTTGGCCGCGATTTAGCTGTCTCGGCCATTGTATTAACCGTGTTTTAACGGTGATATTTCGTCTTTTTGCGCTCCAATTTTGTCTATGATCTCCTTGTTTAATTTGGTTAGTTTTTCTTGCATAATATTTTAAATATCTTGCCATCTCTCTACAGTTGCGTTGATCCTCCATCAGTTACCATATTTGACTGACATTATTTACTGATCTTGATTTGATTTGGTCTCTTAATTTGATTTGGCTGAATTTAAACCTGCAAAATATCTCAAAATAAATCTTTAGTAGCATCTATTTTATTTAGGAGAATATTTAGACAAATTAACTCACAAATATTTCATTTATTATTTAAGATACATATAAATGTATTTTTGACAGATAAACCTCTAAATGTTCTTAAATTATAATTAATGGAATTTATTAATTAACAAAAGATAGGAAAAAGCTAGCAAAAATTGTGTAATAAATGTGCTGATTAAATACTCCCACACCTATTTTTTGCTCGTCCTCGAGCAAAACTAAGAAAAGAAAAACATGCATGAATTTAAAGAAGAAAATATCATGTCGAAGGCAGAAAAGAGAGTATGCAAAATAAAAGACAGCAATTAAAATAAAAAAAAGAAAAGAAATTTATTGATTAAACAGACTTACAACTTTAATAAGAACGGTCTTCAATTTCAAAGCAAGTACAAAGTAAAAAAAAGAAATATATTTGGCCTAAAGAAAACTAAACTAAAGAAGAAGACCCCTTTTAATTCCCGAAATCTCATATTTATAGGAATACAGTAGAAACCCTAACCCTAAAATAAATCAGAGTCGTATGCCAAAATTCAGCGGTAGATAAGCAAGTAAGGCCGAGTTTTCTCAGGGTTGACCGAGTTTTCTCGGTTTGATCGCGGTCGTTTGTGCTGATTTTTGGCTATGCTCTCCTGATTTGATTTGGTTAGTTTTGATTGCATCTTATCTCGAATCTCTTGCCATCTCTACGTGGTTTCGTGAATTCTCTTTCAATTTTCAAATCAAGCTGATACGATTTGATTTGATCTCCTTTTCTTTTTTGTTGAGACAGTTAAACCTGTAATATCTGCAATTATTCACTCAACAAGTGCTTTTAGTAGCATTTAAATTTATAAATCATTTTAATTCCAATAAATCACAATTATTATTGATTTTCATTTTCTTGCATTTATTATTTAACAAAAGATAGTGAAATGATGATAAAAATATGCAATAAAATGAACTGACCATAAACGGAAACGAATAATCCGAGTTGACTCCGTATCCGTACCAACAAGTATAGGATATGAACATGATAACACCGGTATCCGTTCTATATCCATGTCTGATTGTTAGATGAAAGCATGCCAACAATAAAACACCATAATTTAACTACTAGATACAGATATGGTAACACATAAATCTGATCCATTTTACATCCTTGATATTCGGTTATGGAATACGGGTTTATTCAAACTCGGATTGCGTTCGGACTTGCTGAAAATCATGAGACGCATTCTTCTTCTTTCTTCATTTTCGAGCTCGTTATTGGATATCAACTTTTTCATAGAATTTGAAACTTACGATCATTTTTATGTTTGGAGTTATCGAAATTAGTAAAAAAAAAAGAGAAGCATAATCCAGTCTATATATCTACAACTAATGAATGTGTGAAGAGAAAAAGCCCTAATTTTTTATGTAAAGAAAAGCCCTAATTTGAAATTGAAAAGAAATCCTAACCCTAATCCTAAATTGAAAAGAAAGAAAATGAATTTAAAGGGCGTTTTTGTCTTTTAGCAGTCACGTAACGGTATGTTAACTAGAGTACTGGAATATTCATATAAGATACTTTGCAAAACTAAGAAAGGGGAGATTTATAAATAACTTAAAGGTTTTAGAGATGAAATTTTGAAATATGACATTTTTAGAGGTGAAATTTAGAAATATGAAAGTTTTGGGATAAGATATAAAAAAAACCATAGTTATTTGATATTCTGCTGCTCTAGACTTTCTTAGATCTTTTAAATTTTAGCAAATAAGTTGTTTAGAAAAATAAAGATCCTTAAGATTTTAGTTATTTTAATTTGTTTAGAGATATTTGATTTTATTCTGATCAATGTATTTTGTGGTGAGTTGCTAAAATGTGGCGATTTAGCTTTTGAGTTCCGTGTGATTCGGATCCGTTCTTTTGGGCCCCGTGTGATTCACACCCGTTCTTAACCCTCTTGGTTGTGGTCAAGACGCGATTGGTTGGGGTCAGTCGAAGCTAAAGGTTGTCGATTCACCGTTATCGTCAACTAGATTCAGTATACGATCCATTGTCACCGACGTGACACTACATCTTACGCCCGGCTCCAACCTGTGTTTTTGTTCAGGTTTAACTATTAGAGTCCAAGTCCGCCTATAAACTATTAAAACAACCCACATCTGGTAAGGATGTAAACGGAAACGAATAATCCAAGTTGATTCCATATTCGTACTAACAAGCATAGGATATGAATATGGTAACACATATATCCGTTCTATATATCTGATTATTAGATGAAGGTATGCCAACAATAAAACACTAAAATTTAACTATGACGACTACTCGATACAGATATGGTAATATATAAATCTGATTCATTTACATCCCTAATATCGGTTTATGAAATACCGGTTTATTCAAACTCGGATTGCGTTTACCCCCTAGCTAGGCTAGACCCTCGGTTTGAAAAAGAAAAAGAAAAAGGAGAGATGAATAGCAAAACCGTACAGAAACAATTGCTTTATCATACATAGAACAGCATTATACGGCAAAAAAGCATCTGAACACCCGGAGCAAAGTAAAGAAAAGAAATGATAACAAAAGAGAAGAGGAAAGAAAGCAAATGGCAGCCATCTCAATGGAAAAATATGTAAAAAGTGGAGGGGGGAAGGCAGCATGTCCCAATAAAGTGGGGGAAATGCAAGCTAATATATCTCGGCACCTGAGAAAAGGGGATGAATGGCCTCCCAACTAAACCCGACCGAAATGATGTTGAATTGCTGATGATGACCCCCCTTGTTTGCCACACCCACCCACCCACCCACCCACCCATGCTTTCTTCTTTCAGCCACGCCCGGCCGGTATCTACCTGCTTTTTATATATAAGATCTGCCTAGCTAGCTACATTCCTAGTGGATGCTAGCTTTATTGCTTATTCATAGATTATTCATAGATAGATGTTAGAAGCCATGCTTTCACTTGCTTTTGTACGTATCCAAACATGTCAAGATTTTACTTAGAACATACTTTAGATTTACAAGAGTTTAACCCTCATATAATAATTGCCATATGTGTGTGTCTTGAAGTTCTAAGAGAATAAAGGCAGCTGTGAAAGACTTGGGTGTGTGTTTGAGATTAGGGTTCCTCCACCGTCATTATAACCTCGCAATTTTGATTATTAGTTGATTGCTTCTCCTTCACCCGAGGACGACCGTAGGGCAGATTTGCAAACTTCGTTAAATCTGTTTGTTTTGTTTCATTCTGCTTTGCTTCCTCTCTTTATCATTTTTCTATTACTTTGTGGTTCATGGCAACAAGTATTTTTTTGGGACGAGACGAAATTCGTCTTAATCTTAGTCTAGGGCCTCGTTGGTTTGTATTCAGGGTCTTTGATTCGAATCCAAGCACTTGACATCATATTTAGATTGGTATCGATATCCATGGCGTCTAAATTAACAAAACACAACAATCCAAATATTTCCAATGGCATGGTATAAGTTTTTAGACAAGGTATGAGGGTATTAAAAGAGCATAAAATGTGCTGAATCGATTAATTCTTAAACACAATATAACATAATATGGAAAAAGAGGAAGAGATTGGAAAGAAGAGCATAAAGCGTTAGAATATATATCCTTTTGATCCAATAAAAAGGAGCCATCACACATGGATGGAAATTGGAAAGAGCACTTAGAGCCATCACACATGGATGGATGGCATGGTATAAGTTTTTAGGTTGTGTTTGGGGGAGGGGGGGGGGGGGGATGGGACTTTGGAGGGGTCAGCACCAACATGCCTGTGCGTGCTATCCCCTTCAACCCGGCCCTCATCGTTACCGGCCTTGGGGCCAAATACATCCGATCTAGATCTCTCCCTCTCTCCTTCACCTAGTGCGCTTCAAGGTGTCTTGTCAGTTTCATATATACCATTCTATTCAATAATTAAATTCATTTACCAAGCATATGTTATTGATCATATGAAATGCTAATAAGCATCTCTTGTCCACTCTAGTCTCTAGTGATCGTGGTGATTTGTAGGTAAAGCTTTGGTACTAAAAGATGGTAGTGGAATATTCATATTTGACGTAATGATTCATGAACGAATGAGGTCGAGGCACAGACCAGATCCGAAGCTTGTTTGAACTTTTCCAATTTGATGAGCAGCATGAATATAACTAATTCTATTTAGTACTCTGTTTTTAAGGATGTTAATTAATTCTATCTTCCTTTAAAGATCTCATTCGTCTGTGTATCACATTTGAGCAGGCGGCATGAATATAAACTAATTCATGCTTTTATATTACCAAAAGAGATTAATCTTAAAGAAAAACTTCATAAGATTTGAATATATTTGGAGGGAGGGAATGTGGGAGACAACCAGAAACAAATAATATCACAGTGGACATGGTGTACATCTTGTCAGTTGGAGGGTGGGGTTCCACACCAATGCATGCCTTCATTCCAACTCGCTTTCATCATCCAAGTTCCCCATAAATACAACCTCCCTCTCTTCAGTCCTAGCACACACACACTTCACTTGCCTTCATCCCCCTCCTTCATCTTCCTTCTTCAATTTAACAAAGCTTAGCTTATATCTTCGCTTGTTAATTTCTTTGCCATTTTAGTTGTAGTAAGTATATATAAGTTAATAATAATGGAGGTTGAGGATGCAAGCAAGAGGATATGTGGGGTGCCAGAGAGGGTGCAGCTGCATGTAGCCATGCTTGCCCTTCAGTTCGGATATGCCGGCTTTCATGTCGTCTCTCGCGCCGCTCTCAACATGGGCATCAGCAAGCTCGTCTTCCCCGTCTACCGCAACATCATCGCCTTGATCCTTCTTGTTCCCTTTGCCTATTTCCTCGAAAAGTATTACATTAAATTGTTGTGCATGTAATCTTTAGATAACTTGTTTAATATAAGAAGGATAATTAAGTAATAACTCTGTTGATCGAATGCGCAGGAAAGACAGGCCCACAATGACATTCTCCTTCCTCGTCCAATTCTTTCTGCTCGCCTTGTGTGGGTAAGATCTGTGTATTAACCCTTCCTTTCATTTGTGTCAAGTTTATGAACGGTTGGATTCTTATGAGTAGCTAGGCTTCTCCGCTGATTATATTTGTATAAATATAAGTTAAAAAGAGAGGACTAATTCACATGCCATGTTTTGTGTGCATGCACGTGTGTTTCCATTCAAATCTTCAAGTATAACCGCGAACCAAGGGTTCTACCTGCTGGGGCTGGACAACACCTCCCCTACCTTCGCCTCCGCCATTCAAAACTCGGTTCCCGCCATTACATTTCTCATGGCTGCCTGTCTTAGGCAAGCGACTAACTGAACCATCGCTATTAATTATCAAATTTTTAATTTGCTCAATTTCATCGTTCGTAAATACAATCTATTAATTACACAGGATAGAAAAGGTTCGGATGAATCGAAGGGATGGCATAGCCAAGATGGTGGGCACGTTGCTGTGTGTGGCCGGCGCATCAGTCATAACCCTTTTCAAGGGTCCCATCATCTTCGGACCGTCTGCAACCCTGAACAGCGCCGGCAAGATCCACTTCGACAGCGGCATTGAAGACGGTACCAAGAACTGGACGATGGGGTGCATTTATCTGATCGGGCACTGCCTGTCGTGGTCGGCCTGGCTGGTCCTTCAGGCCCCTGTCCTCAAGAAATACCCTGCCAGGCTTTCCATCACTTCCTACACATGCTTCTTCGGCGTGCTCCAGTTCCTCGCCATTGCTGCCTTTGCTGAGAGAGACACTAACGCCTGGGCCTTCCACTCTGTTGCAGAGCTCTTCACTGTCATCTACGCGGTACTAATTTTAAAAATCAAGAATGTTAACATGTGTACATAATGTGCATTCTATAGGTCCTTCCATACATATGAGAATTGCATAGGAAAATTTTCTTATACTATTTTATATAAATAAATTAGAATTTTAATTGTTTTTATTATATATATGGTTTTAAGGTTGGACTCGTCGGAGACGGACGAGTCCTTTTCCTAACTTAAGAAAAGAGGTGTTTTTTCTATATTTTTTGCACGCGTGCTTCAAAATTGGGACATTCTTATCACAATTGTTATGCCCTACCAGAACTTTAGTCGCTCATTTAGTTTTTGAGATAATAGATGGGATAAATTAGCCATCCCCTCATAAATGAAAGATCAGGGCTAGATCATGGGTCTCTCCCTTGGGCTATTCCAAGCCCCTTAGTCACACGTTTAGTTGGTTAATAAGAATGATTTATATATAATAACGTGTTTAAATATCTAGTGCTTGCTCCAAATTGAGTAATCTAGTGGCAGACATATATAGTGGGGGTTAGGCCTTATTTAGTTAACCTTTCATATATATTTTTTGGCTTTGTTGTTATATAAATAAGTGTATTCAAAGGTCTACATATCTTTCTTTTGGACCAGCACTAATTAAAATCATTACAAGAATCTACAGGCATACGATAATGGATAATTATCCCTTCACTGTTTTAGCATGCATTGAAAGTGGCATTTAATACATGTTTTTTTAGCAGATTAAGCTGGGATACTTGATTAGCAGTCAATCTCTATAATTAAGCTTTGTTTCTAACATAGATAGATAAATATATTTTCATAAATTCAGTTAAAATCTAGAGTAATTACAATATTGAGATACACATGCATATTATTGCAGGGGCTGGTCGCGTCAGGAATCGCGTTTGCAGTTCAGATATGGTGCATAGACAGGGGCGGTCCTGTGTTTGTGGCTGTGTACCAACCTGTCCAAACGCTGGTTGTCGCCATCATGGCCTCCATAGCCTTGGGAGAACAGTTCTACCTCGGCGGGTAATTACCACCACTGTTACACATTCGTATAAAATATCTTATATAAATACTGGGTATATTACACTAAAATACCCTAAGCTATCGTGTTTTTTCCCTCTAAATTACACTAATGGTACTGTGTTTGCTCATGTGAATGCAGTATCATAGGCGCAGTGTTGATCATAGCTGGCCTCTACCTTGTTTTATGGGGGAAAGGGGAGGAGAGAGCTTTCGCCATCAAAGAAGCAAGCGATCTTCGTGACGGACTCGTCAGGCCCGCTGCAACCGCCTCATTGAAGGCGCCGTCCCTCACTCAGCCACTTATACCTTCTGAAAATGTCTGAAAGAATCGATGATTGATTTACTATGTTAACTATGCAGACAAGGAATTGCTTACTTAAGCTTTGTATGCTTGTTTTGGTATCATGATATCTAGTAGAAGATCGTGTGGAAGTGGCCTAGATTTACAGCTTGTTTTCGATTGTTGGTTTACCTGTTTTGTTGCTTGTAAGTTGTAAGCCTGAAATTTATGTTGTCTCTATTGTTAGTTTATTGTTAGTCGCTATCGGATATTGCATATGGTGGAATGGCTCGACTTAGTTCTTCACTTTCATTGTCGATCGCTACTTGTCTTCATCACTTTGGAAGGCGGATATTGGTTTAACTCCCACTCTCCCTCCCTTTAATCATTTTGTTAGCGACGTCTTTGACTAGCTTAATCCTCCCAAATTTCATTTTACTAATGAGAAATACCATATCTATCTTTTTTTAATCCCTACACGCATGAATCTAAGAGATAAAACGGGTGACACTCACATCATTTAGATGTGTTAATGCCATGGAGGGGCCAGGGCCGTCGTGTAGGGATTTAAAGGGTAGATAAAGTATCTCTTTAGTTGATCTTTACTGATTGCTTGCCTACCTTTTTCCTATATAGGGGTAAATTAAATAATAAGTCGAAAAAATTTCACATGTATATCGTTATGAGGATCCGCTAAAGTCAAAAATAGAACTAAAACCATTGAAGTTTACAATTTACACGGCATACCATTACACTACACCATAGATCTTCTTTTTCATATGAAGCCGAGACATGATATGTAGATGAACTTAGGAGTTGCACCTTCATCAACCTCTGATATGAAGAGCACAAGCTATGTTTGCATGTCTGGTAATGGTTAGAGACAGTCATATGTTTTCAACTTGATTCATTAAGCAATTAATACCAAAGAAAGCAAATGTAACGACATTTGCCAACATATGTAGAGAACTAAAGCTTGAGGCTGACTATCAAAATAGGTGAATGTCAAAAGGTTTTGCTTACGTGGACGAGATCATCGGCGAGAAAGGATAGTGTTCTACATATGCTGATACTTTAAGCAAGTAGAAGAAGATGGTTGAGAATAGGACGCCAAAGTTTAAATGATCTAAGAACAGAAAGTACGACAACAATAAAAAAAGATTTTGAAGCTTTAATCAAACACAAAATGACCGAGAATAAAACACCAAAATTTAAATGAACCTTCCTCTATGAGAAAACGGGATATAAATGACACTCACAAATATACACACTTATCTCTATTTTTCTATCTTTACTGTTATTACCAGAACTCATGGGGCATGCCAAATATTATATCATTTTTTCATTTAAAAAATGCAAAAAAAGAAGAAAAATACATGCAAGAGTTCTAGAGCAAGAACGACCATGTCATTCTCTCATATGCATGTAATTAGTTTCATACCCTTCAACAATTCTCAATACAAAATATATTCTCGTTGAAGGAGAAAAAAAATCATTGCATGCCATAAATTTTTCCGCATGATATGTGCATAGCAACATGCATGTTACTAATTATTATAACTAGAATCTATGTGTTGCCATATGGCATTTTGTTTTTCTTTCAGGATAAACTCAAAAAAGTGTTGATATTTCTATAATTTTTCTCTAAAATCTAAAACATCCATATCAATCTCTCTCTCTCTCACTCATGCATCTTGAAAATTGAAACAAAAGTTATAAATAACCTCTCATGTTTTATTAATTTATATATGTTTACTATCATTATATTACATTCACTCCCTGTTTTTAGGGGCACACAATTGCATGAATTCTAGTGTGATCGCTGTGATTAAAAGATTTGAAGAACCTTGAAGCAAATATCTAGATGGGCTTTTACTAAAATGCCCCTCTCCATGCTTCGTTAATTATGAAAACATCTCCCATGCTTTGTATTCATTTAAAAGACTCTCAATACATTTAAGTTGCACTTAGAAAATTCTCACTGGTTTTCCATCCAAAGTTAGCATTTCATTAGAGAGGTGAAGCTGTAACTTGAGCTTGAGCTGCTCTCTTACTTTCGAGCTATTTAGACAGGTCTTTCTTCCATTAAAAAAACCACATCCTCGCTTACTTGAAGATCGGGATTTAGTACGATAAAGAATCAATCTTTTTTAGACCGGGTTTGCTCGTCAACTTGAAACTTGCAATTGAAGGGACAATAACATTAGACAAACTCGTTGTTGAAGAAGGTCAAGAAAGACGAGCCGGTTTTCATTATTAATTTGAGAGATTTTTGATCAAAACCTAACCCTGTAGCCGGTTTGAAGGAAAGGTTTGGAATTGTGAGAGAAGAAGAGAGGCAGAGGGGGCTTTATAACCCTTTCTTGATGCTCACCTTTAACCCCTTAGTAATGAAAAATGCCAAAAAGATTCTCATGTTAGGTTTTATTAATTGCAACTTAAATGCACGGATAGTCTTTTAAGTAAATACAAAATATAAGACATTTTTAGTAATTAGCGAAGTATGGAAGGTTGTTTTAGTAAAATGCCCTATCTAGATTTCACTTTCAGGAACTAATATGGAAAAATGAAATGTTTTCAGGAGCTTACATGAAATAAAACCAAGGGCTTAACTGAGCAAAATTCGCCGCATGTTGAACTAACCTAAGGCAGACGGCGGCGGCGGCGGCGGCGGAGTTGCAAATGGCGGTGATGAGCAGCATATCCTCCTCTTCCACTTCGAATCCCCCAACGGTTCCCTCTGAATCCCCCTCGATCTCTAGCTCTGCAATCGGCGGCGGCGTCGTGGTCGTCGGATTTGTGGGCAGCAGGCCCACCGCCGGCGACGAAGCAACCTCCGCAGTGATCAATCGAATCATCGACGCCAACGTCTTCGGATCCGGCGATCTCTGCAAGGATCTCTCCTGCTTCGGCCGCCATCGCATCAGCTATCACTACGATGCCCTCAAGGGGACGCTTTTCCTCCAACTCTCATCATCTTCGTCGTCGTCTTCTCTTTCGTCGCTATCGAATTCGGATTCGTTGGAGGAGTTTGAATCCGAGCATCTCCGGGGATTGCTGTTCATGTTTTCTGTGAGTAATTTCTTCTTCTTTTTAAAAAAATTTCTAGGTTTTAGCTTCCGCCTATTGTATGATGACAGAAACCTAAGCAAAATTAGTTTTTTAGAAGAAAACTTGCTACAATAGTTACCTCATGCAAAATTGTTTACAGAAATCGATTTAGTGCTGATTGTGGCGCTTATCGTTTATTTGTTCAATCTCAATCTTTTGACAGAACCCTAAGCACAATATTTTTTTAGAAGGAAACTTGCTATAACAGTTGCCTCATGCAAATTTAATTACTGAAATCAATTTATGGTTGATAATGGCACTTATCGATTATTTGTTCAGAGCTAACAAGAACAGGACTTGCCGGTCAAAGCTCTAGAAAGATGCATTCCTTCCCTAGGTTCTTTTTAGCACTTTGATGAAATCAAGTTTTAGAAACCGATAGTGTTAATTGCTTAATAATACCACAATGTTTCACACTTTCTGCAAAATAATACTACAATATTTTTTTCCAGCACTTAAATACCAAAATGTTTAGCTCCGTTTGCAGTTTGATACCTTATGTTGACCAGGCGTTAGAATATCCCGTTATGTGCTTTGCACATTGGTATTTTTGGACAATTTTGCCCTTGGCTGTTTTTAATTTAAAAAAGACAAAAATGAAAGAAAAAACCCCTAACCCTAACCCTAACCCATCTTCTTCCTTCCCTAGACGGACCAAATTACCTCTAGTTTCTTGCACGTCGCCGGCATAGGTGCAGGACGTGTTCCCGATTAGGATGGAGGTGGAGGTTGGTGGTGGCGATGGGGCGGGGTGGCGGCGGCGATTGGGGCAGAGGTGGAGGAGGTCGTGGCCATGGGAGTGATGGGAAGGGGGCTATGTCCAAGGGGGCGGAGGTAGAGAAAGTGGTGACCATGGGAGTGATGGGGAGAAGGCGATGGCCAAGGAGGCGGAGGTGGAGGAGGCGGCAGCGATGGGGGCGTAGGTGAGGATTGATGGTGTCCATGGGACGAGGTGGAGGCTGAGGTGGCCATGGTAGAGGCAGAGGTGGTGATGCGGCGACGGAGGTGATGGGCGGAGGTGACGGCCATCGGGCGGAGGCGGAGTTGGTGATGTTGTGGCGAAGGTGACGGTGGCAAAGGTGGTGGCCTTGGGGCGGAGGTGATGGTATGGGTTTGGGTTAGGTTGGCTAATTAGGGTGAGTGTTAGGGTTAGTTTTTTTTCTTTTGTAAATCCAAAATAATTAAGGGTATAAAGGTAACTTTACTACTTTTGTTAACACCGTTAGGGAACTCTAAATATTGTGGTATTTAAGTGCTAGAAAAAAACATTGTGGTATTATTCTACAAAAAGAGTGAAACATTGTGGTATTATCAAGCAATTAACCCAAACCAATTATTTGGGTTTTTTAGTAGAATGGAATTTTAAAGGAGGATAATTATTTAAAAAGCAATGTCCAAATCCTAATATTCTTATTTCTCCATAAGCAGTTATTAGATTCTAAAAGCTGAGCCGGTTACCTGATCTTCATATCAGGTTTGCCATGTTGTAGTTTTCCTCCATGAGGGCCTGCGATTTGATACCGAAATCTTGAAAAAGCTCCGAATGCTGCAAGCTTCCAAGCATGCTCTTTCACCCTTCATAAGGACCCGGATTGCACCCGTGTCTTCTGTACCCGAATCGTCACCTTCGGTTTCTTTGCCTCAACGACGGACAAACAGACCCTCTTCGTCCATTTCTCTCATGTCGGGCACCGGCACCCGCCCTTCCGCCTTACCCGGCCAGTGTGTACCTGTCATTCTCTTTGTGTTTTATGATGATTTCTGTGATGGGGTCAACTCTGCGCCGGCTATGGAGGATTTGGGTGAGGCTTCATATCCGAATCAATCCAGCTCGACCATGATGAAAGGTTCGGGATCTGTGGTCATGCTGGCACGTCCGGTTAGTAAAAGCGAAGGAAGTTTCAAGAAAAAGCTGCATGGTTCGTTAGACGCACAGATCCGTTTCTTGATAAAGAAATGCCGCGTACTTGTTGGTACAGAATCTGGTTCGAGAGGAATTGGAGGCGGCAGCGTAAATGCACTTCCATTGTTTTCACTTGATGCGTCGAGAGCCGTGGCACTGATAGACAGGTCTGTAACCCAAAGAGGTGAAACCCTGGACTTCATTACCAGCTTAGATGAGGATGCTTTTAAAGCAAAGGGTGCTTCGGAAACATTTATGCTAGGAAACCAATGCCAGGCTTTAAACAGTGAGGAAATCCAAATGATTAAGGACTTTATATATCGGCAGTGTGATATTCTAAGAGGAAGAGGTGGGTTAACAAGTAATTCAAATAGCGGGTCAGTTGCTGGGGT
Source organism: Agapanthus africanus (assembly GCA_030015575.1). Lineage (NCBI taxonomy): Eukaryota > Viridiplantae > Streptophyta > Magnoliopsida > Asparagales > Amaryllidaceae > Agapanthus > Agapanthus africanus. The sequence continues at coordinate 948,351,441 of CM057337.1, forward strand.
CGGTATGGTCGCTGCAGCGGCGGCGGCAGCGGCGGCATCGACTTCCTTTGGGAGGTCAGTTGCTGCTCCTGTGCTCCCAAGTTTTGAGAATTGGTTATCTTCTAGTAGTTTCTTAATCAATGCATTGCTCTCTATTGAACATCAAATTACTACAGATGAATCTGGAAACATTAAAAGGCCATCTCTTCAATCAAGCGCAGCCACTGAAATGCAGAACAAGCAGGCTTTTCAACTTGGAGCTAGTGCTTCTGAAGCTGCTGTGTCTTGTCTTGAAGGTAGCATGGGCCTTAACATGAAGTTTTCTGATTCTTGGTGCAAAAGAGCTCTTCCAGCTGCTAAGGACGTGTATTTGAAAGATCTGCCTGCTTGTTACCCATCTGCCTTACACAATTCTCAACTGGAGAAGGCTTTGCAAGCTTTTCGCTCGATGGCTAAAGGACCGTCTGTGCAGATGTTCACGAAAAAGCTTGAAGATGAATGCTACAGTATATGGACATCTGGAAGGCAACTTTGTGATGCCGTCAGCCTCACAAGAAAACAATGCATGCACCAAAGGCACACCGTTGAGGATCGACAGCACTCTAGCGGGTATTATTATCTCCATGCTTGTGCTTGTGGACGCTCAAGGCTCCTTCACGAGGATCCCTTTGATTTCAGTAGTGCTAATCTCTTCAATTGTTCAACTAATTGCGAAGATTCCCTTCCAAGCCTTGTGCTTCCTAAAAGAAGAAGCAGTGCATCTTCGCTTATTCCTCCAACATCTTGGAGGCTCTTGCGTCTTGGAGGAGCGAGATATTACCATCCATCAAAAGGGTTGCTTCAGACTGGGTTTATCTCTAGGGAGAATTGTTTGCTCAAGTGGACAATTTCACTTGATAGAAAGAAAAGGGATGGTGCTATGTTTAGTGCGGAAATTGTCGATTCTGTGGTAAATTCAACTCCAGACCTCAAGGCTTCAGCTGCTGTTGATGAAGAAAAGGTGAAAATCGACAGGATTGAGTTTACAAAGGAAGTTCAGACTGGCGATTCAAAAAATCTGCGAAAGGCATCATTGAAGGTTTCCTCAGATGACTCAAATATTAGTTTTGGTAAAGGTCTTCCATCTGTTACTATGAAGAAACCTTTTTCTGAGGTTGTTGCGGGCACTGTTCTTGCGGATTCAACATTCCCTGTTCTTGGGCATAACAAGCAGCAAAAAGCTGCTCCAGCAAAAGGTGTCAAACAAATGAGATCAGTTGATGAAACTGATGGTCAAGTGCACAAAGCCGATGATCGGCAGGAATCTCAAAGAACTGAATTCTCCGAAGTCCAGGATAGCTCGCAAAGACCAGAAACTGATTGCCAGATCAAATATGAGCCCTTTTTACAGGTAGGAAGCTCTTTAGTGCCAGTAAAAACGTGTGATAGTGGAAAAGTACTGCCAAATAGTTCCCGAAAGCAGGTCGCTGTTTATGTAGGTTTTGAACATGAGTGCTCTTATGGACACCGGTTCATATTGTCCCCTAAACATCTTATGGAACTTGACTCTTCATACTCTATGGAATCTGTTGAAAGAAAACATGTAGAAATTAGCAATGAAGTGCATGAAGAAATGAATCCATCATCATTTAGAACAAGTATTACAGTCAATAATTCAAAGAGAAGCAATAGATCTGTCCAAACTGCAACCAGTAAGTTTCAGTCTGTTCCGGGACTTCCGATATCCTCTAACACAATGGAAGAGCTTGAAGGTGATCTCTTACACATTACACTCGATGATGGTGACTGGGCATTTTCCCTTTTAAACAGGAATTTGCCTTTATACATGAACTGCCCGCATTGTAAGCGATCAGCAAAGCAAAACCCTCAGGATATCAAGTTTGCAAGCACTGTATCACAGCTTCAAAGGATATTCCTGGTAACAAAATTTTCTTTCCTTATTGTTTGCTATTCTCTTTGCTCTCTGTTGTCTAGATAACAGATGCTAATTATCGTGTTGGATATATGCAATTTTCTAGAAATTACTAGCAGATACTGCTTGATTTCTGCAAACTAACTGATGTATGCCAGAATCTGGTTTGCCTGCATTAGGCTCAATTTGAATTATAGTTTGAGTCAGATTTGGATACTGTGTTTTTTATGTGATTTATATTCAGTTTGCT